>JAVJIF010004835.1:0-223805 GCA_038442645.1 Agave tequilana | reverse complement strand
TAATAACATGCAAGATATAAAACACAAGTGAGTTTGAGAGAGATGAGTAATCGCAAATACGATAGAATTGTTTCGAGGTTCGAACATACTTACTCTATATCCTCGCCTTCAACACTATGAGGATTTTCACTAGAATCGATCCCACAAGATTATTCGTGCCGCAACACTTACAACGAGCTCCCTCAAGAACTCTTGAACCCGCAAGTTCCCTCATTTGCTCCCGTAAGAACAATACACGCAAGTACACTAGCTTGCCGAGGCCGCACCTCTACAAATTTTCAATACAAGAGCGTGGAACACTTGTGATCACTTCTCTTGATCACAAAAACACTCTCACAAATAAGGATCCCTAGAAGATTGATATAGCACTAGATGGCTCAAGCTTGTGTGAGAAAACAAAGGCAGATTTGGAGGTAAAAAATATCAAGAAAACACTTTTGAAAACACAAGAGATTTACTCTTGAAAACTCTCTTTTAGATATGAAATGAAGCTCTAAAACTTGCTTAGAAACTCTAGAAAAGAACACTAGAAAACAGCCTAAAAATCTTAACCAAAATCTGGCCCCAAACACCCCTTTTATAAGGCATCAAAAAGCTAGCCGTCGGGGGCCAGATGGCATATCGGTCGACCGGCCAACGTTCATTTTTTAGACTGTTAGGATTGCTGGTCAACCGCTCAGTCGACCATACCCAGGTCTTCACCTATCGGTCGACCGCCTGGTCGATCGAGGCAAGAACCATAGAGACTGCTCTCTGGCCGGTCGACCGCTCGGTCAACCAGGGCCAGATCCAGAGAGCAAACTCTCTGGATCGGTCGACCGTCTGGTCGACCAGCCCTCAAGCTAGGGCTTCTGTGTATGTCTTGTGCACATCGGTCGAGTGAAATCTGGTTCGATGGATCAGTCGGTCGACTACCAGAAGCCTATGTCAGGGTTTTCAGGAATTAAAACTTGAGCTTTTTAAAATCCTAAAATTTAATTTAAATCCTATAAAAATTCACAAAATAAGTTCATCAAATACTTTGAAGTACAAATATGTGTGATCAACTCAACACATATTACAAACAAATTGAACTATTTTGTGATATAGAAGTTTAACCTTAAACTAAATCCGTATTTTTCAAAACCAAACTTCTAAAATGAAAATCGGATTTTTTTTAAAAACTTGTTCAAATACAAAAACAAGATATTTTAAACACTTTTGAAGTATAGTGTGTATGGGATATGATTCAATACACATATAAGATGAAATATCTATGTTTTTTGACAATAAGTTCAAAATAAGTTTTGATCAATACAAAACTTAAACACATGATATAGAACAGCAAATAAGTTTTTCTAAACATTAAGAAGTAACAATGTGTATGAATGAAATCCAATACACATATAAATCATGTAAACTTATTTTGATGAAATCTAATCATGAAACATAAAGATGTGTACTTTGAACATCAAAACGAAAAAGGTATTTTCTAAAAATCAAAACTATTTATCATGAAATGTTTTGAAATATTTTTTGTGTGTGTATATAAGCTTAAGCAATCCACAACTAACCTATCATATATATTTTATCTAAAAACAAAATCTTAACACTTACAAGCTCGACACAAGTCTAGAAATCTTCTCTTGAAAATTTTCTCTTCATCTTGACTTGATCCAAACCTTTGATCCAAAGAGTTAGACTCTTCTTAAGTACTTGATGCGATCTTGAAACGCGAACTCTTGAATCAACACGTACTGGTTTCAAACTTGACTTCAAATTTTTTATTGAAGTTAAACACCGACTAAGATCTTGATAAAATATCTGAAACTTAATTAGCACAAGATCATTAGTACTATAACCACATGAGTTAATCATCGTCAAAACTAAAGTGATGGGTCTTTAGACCAATAATCTCCCCCTTTTTGATGATGACAAAACTCATAGAGTTATATATGCATGGATTAAAGATAAACTTCATAGATGCTACCCCTTAACCCATGCATAGCAAATAATAAGAAGATATTCAATGAAAGCTCATAACTAAACAAACATATATGCATAACACAAATATAAATATGCATATATAAACTCTCTAAATTCTTCTCCCCCTTGTTGTCTTCATCAACCAGGGGTGTAGACAAACAAACAATAAGAGGTATATGCGATATACATTCATTAAGAGGAGAGACGTTAAGTTAGCTCCCCCTGCATACATACATTACATGGAGAAGGAATGACTAGGCCCAAACCCACATAAGTATAGTATACAATATATAGACAGAGATGTTAAGCTCCCACTACACATGTGTACCACTTAAAAAAGAGAGGTCAAACTCCTCAGTATATAAAATACACTCAATATGAATCTATATATAAAGAAGATGTTAAGATCCCCTTACATATAAGCAATACATGTCAAATAAATTTTTAAGAAAATTTTGATAACACTTTTAAAACAAATTTTGAAATTTCTTGAAGTCAACAAAATAAATTTTGATGTCAATTGAAATCAAATAGTAATTGATAAAATAAATGTTGATACTACTTGTAGATAAACGAAATTATTAAGATATCAATAGTAAATTTTGATATCAATTGAAGGTGAAACATGAAGTACATTTTGATACAAAAAAATACTAATTGAAATCAATGCATAAGCTTGTAAAGATACAATTAACATTTAGAATTAAGTTAAGCTTAGCATAAACAGTTTGTGCTTTAAAAATGTATGGATATTATAAAATAAGCACAATGTAAATCATATATATGTATGTGAAAAACACCTAGAGGGGGTGAATAGGTGTAAGTGCTAATCTAATAAACTAAATGCAAACTAAGTGCGCTAAATGCGGAAGCTAATGCAAATTATGCACAAACTAATACAATACAACAAGTGTAGCCGAATTCCCCTTGCGAGGCTCGGACTAACTCCCCTTGATTCCCCTTGAAATGGGTTGAGGTGCTATGTGAAGCTCTTGTTGGATGAGTATAAGTTAGGCACACACACACAAGCAATCCAAGCAATGTGCACACACAATCAAGCCAAGCAATAAAGGATATAGCAATATGAAATAATGCAAGACAACACAAGCAATATGATATGCAATATGAGTTATGCTCAACACAAGCAAATATGATATGATGATATGAAGTATGATGCTTTGCACAATATAAATGAGAGAGAGTTAGAGAGACAATGGATCAATACGCAAACACCAAGATTTGTTTCGAGGTTCGAGCACCTTGCTCTACATCCCCGCCTACACCACCGTGTAGGATTTCCACTATCTCAACTCCCACGAGGGAACCTCTACCGAAGAGGATTTCTTACAACTCTAGGAGTACCAAACTCCTCTCTCAAACAACAACCTCCTCACAACCGAGGGATTAGGCCCGTAGCCAACACAACAACTAATCCACACACCTCTACCGAAGAGGCTCACAACCAAACACTATCACCTCTACCTAAGAGGGATCCAAACCAACAACCCAATACAACAATCTCCACCTCTACTAAAGAGGGAGCAACTCAAGAAATCAAGGGTTTACAACAAGTGGTATATTTCAACCACAAACCTCTTTCCTTTTTCTTTTTCCACAAAAACAAGATCCTAAATAGTTTAGGATAGAAGATATAGCTCAAGTGTGGAATCAAAGTGTTTTTGGAAACAAGCAACAAAGAAAAACTACTTGGGAAATCTCTTGTATATGATAGAAAATAAAATACCAAATCAAAATCCCAAAAACTAGTTTTCTTTGATTTTCCAAAAACCAAAACAAATAAAGATGAGAAGTTTTAAAGCCCCAAAAACTCTTTTAAAACTCTTTTAAACACTTCAGAAAACTAGTATTTTTTCTCTTAAAAATCTTGGCTAAAATCCCCAAAGAGATGGGGTTTATATAGCCCCTATACAAAACTAGCCGTTAGGCTGAGTTGGCAGTCTGACAGACTGCCGGTCGACCGGTCCGATCGACCGCCAACGGTCAAAAATGTGACCGTTGGGCAAGAGCGGTCGACCGGCCCGGTCGACCGAAACAAACCGAGAGCAGAGCTCTCAGACCCGGTCGACCGGCTCGGTCGACCGTCCACTGTGCCTAACAGACGTGCACGTCTGTGCACATCGGTCGACCGGCCCGGTCGACCGGCCCTTGGTGCGGTCGACCGTCCCGGTCGGCCGACCAGCCTGTCAGCACAAAACCAGGTCAGAAAAATTTGGAAAAATATTTTCTAAAAAATCTTTTATCTCTTTTAAAAATACCATAAAAATTGTTTTATCATTTTATGTTGAAACATAAAATGTGATAAAAATTTCAAGACAATATATCAACATATCAATTCATTTTTGTGTCTTGCCAATTTATCAAAAACAAAACCTTGTATTTTGTCAAACTTGATTTTTCCAAAACATGAATAGGAATAACAAAATAAGTTTGTTTACCAAGTTTAAAGCATGTATGTATATCTAGAACATATCTAATATACATAGGTATAAGGTAAACTTGTTTTGATCAACTATTCATAAAAACCAAATATCAAATCATAAAACGTGTGTGTTTTGTGTTCACTTGAGCATATCAACTAAACTAAGATTTACAAATGGATCTAAAAACTCTATCTAAACTAGGATACCTAAGTCTTCTTGACGATCATCATCTTCAAGTAGACTTGCTCCAAAACTTCATCCATGGGCTAGACAAAGTGTGAACTTGAAGCTTTGGCCCTGGAATCACCATGAATAGCTTCTAAACTCCTTGTTGAAGCTAATCACCAACTAATATCCTGTTAATGATCTGAAACTTAGAAACACAAGAATATTAGTAAACATAACTACATGAGTTGATCATCATCAAAACTAGAGTGGAAGGCCATTGGGCCAACAATCTCCCCTTTTTGATGATGACAAAACTCATGGAGTTATATATGCATGAATTAAAGTTAAGCTTCAAGGAAGCTCCCCCTTAACTCATGCATAGGGATAAACAATAAATATATGCAAGGAATGTTAAACATGAAACATGCGTATGCATAAACAATGAATGGTTCTAGATATCAAATGGAATATTCAAAACAAAATAACCTCTAGATACCAATTACAAAGCAAACTCTATAAATCAATTAAACTTAATATTCTTGAGATTCTTGAGATTAAAACATAATATATGCATAAACATAAGCATGCATATAAAACTTCATAAATCTTTCTCGCCCTTTTTGTCAATCATCAACAAAGGGGTAAACAATCAAAATCATAGATAAAATGAGGGGTAAAAATCTTTCTCCCCTTTTTTAAGTCAATCAAAACAATAAAACAATGTTCTCCCCCTTTTTGTCTAAAACAAAAAAAAATCAATAAGGGGTGACAACAAACATGATATCAATTAGAAAATATGTCAATGAAGTATCTTGATACCAATAAACAAGGATCAATATATGTTATATGCTATATACATTCATGAAGAGGAAGACGCTAAGTTAGCTTCCCTACACATATGCATTACATGAAGAAGGGATGACAAGCCCCAATTCACATAACACATATTATGTAATGCATAAGAGGAGATGTGAAGCTCCCCCTACACACGGATATCATATAAAGAAGAGTTGTCAAGCTCCTCAATTTATAATATACTCAACATGAATCTATATGTAAGAGAGATGTTAAGCTCTCCTTGCATATAGGAAATACAAATCAAAACTTTGAATATATTTTTTAAACAAAAATTTGAAAATACCAATTGTAATTAAACATAACAAATTACCAATTGTAAAACAACATAACAAATTTTGAATGTCTAAACACAAATTTTGATACCAATTGTAAGAATATATTTCATTTTGAAAATATATAAACAAATTTGATGTTGATATCATATGTTCAAAATAACAACTTTTAATCATAAAGAGTGGGAGTACAAATACCAATTGAAATACAAAATCAAATTTTCTCCCCCTTTATGAAAAACAAACTAAAGACATGCATAGTCTTGATAACAATTTAAAAGTAATCAATTTAAACAAAATTGAAACTCAAGCACTAGCATAAACACAAACATATATATGTATGAAAGATAGATACCAATAGAAATTGATATACTTGGAATTTAAAGCATACATACATACAAAACATATATGAGTATACAAGAAGATCAAAATGATACCAATTGAAAGAGTTCAATGATACCAATTGACATAACAATAAGTTCAAGTGTATACATCATATTATCTACCACCCAATCATAATTCAAGTTTTAAAGATTTTCAATTTAGGGCATACATGAACATGATCTCCCATCCTACCGCCCTTGGAAGGTAGGGGTTTTCAAAGATAGATTTGAAAATGTAGTTTTGTTTGAAAATCACTACCAAAATGAAGAACACCGCAACTAGTTAAATGAAAAACTTGTTAACTAGCACGAAATCCTTCAAGCAAGGAATAAAACAAAAATGAAATTCACATGATAATCATCACTCTAACCAATAAAGCATAACTCATGAGAAACAAAACATGAGCAATAGACATGAGTGTACAAATAATATGTGAAGATCATAATCATGAAAAATATTTCATTAAGCTCAATTATTCCTTAAAACATAATTCCATGAAAAATCATATAAAACTACTTACTTAATCTTCAAGGCATATGTATGTCTAATACAAGCTAAAATATACATACATATCCAAAACTCAACGAGTCCACTAAATGTATATTCATGAAGGCACGTGGCTCAAAAGATGTATATGTATAAGATTAGTTTGAACTAGATAGACATATACATGAAGTTAAACATAAATACATAAAACATGAAAAACTAAATTTCATCTAAAAACCAATTTCATTTCAAGGTATATGTATGAATTGTCAATACACTAATTATACATACATATCCCTAAACACAATTGAGTCCATATATATATATTGCATGAAAGGCAAATGACTCAAGGGGTATACATGTATATCTTAAAGTTTGGCAATACAAACATATACATGAAGTGAAACAAATAATCATAAGGCAAATTCAAAATGAGAATACAAGTTTAATATGTATGAATCATCAAAACTAGACTATACTAGCACATCTAATGGGTTCAAATAAGCATTCAATTCCAACTATATATAGATTTATTTGTAGCCCACTCTATGTACAAGTATATAACTAGTCTTAATGAAAACTAACACTTAAACATATATTCAAAACATGAAGCATCAAAAACACATATAAAAATCATCATGATAAAAGTCATCATGGAAAACTAAAACATGATTATTATGTGAATTCACATGTATTAGATTCATGATGTACATTATAGCTTAAACATAAGTGAGAACACTAAGTATGGGATCATATAAGCATGTGTGTCACAAATACTATACATGTATGTCAAGGATCTAATAAACATGGAATGAACATACTAATCCAATGACAATAAAACATGCTATAAACTATGAACATGAAAAGCATGTAAACAATAAATGGGAGTAAAGGATTGTTACCAAAAACGAAGAAGCAACTCTCCTTGTCTCCAAAACATGGTGATCATCTCCACCAACCTTCCCTTGAAAGTGATGCATCCAATTTGATTTCCATGAAGTCCGGAACGCATCCACTCCAAGGTGCTAACATTCTCACGTCATGTGAGAGCCCACACCTACATCAAATAAAGGAGGGGTGGTCTTGGTACCCATACCTTCTTGTTGGGTCCATGGGGGTTAGTTCCTTCTCTAACCCAAACAAATTTCTTTGCTAAATTAGTAGTATGTAATCTATCAAAACAAATTTAGCAAGGTGGCCCTTACGTCCACAATGTGTACATGTGTACACATGAGCATACATGTGATGGGTGTGTCCGTGAGGAGCATGTGTATGCCGTGAAGGGTGTGCATGCATAAAGGATGGAACTTGTTTCTTTCGAATCAAGGTTTCCAACCGATTGTGGTTCAAGGCACATTGGCTCATAGTGGAGCCCAAACAATCAACCTTCTTCTTAAGCAAACAAATATCATCATTAATCTTAGAAGAAGAAGTGTGGCATGCAATAGGTGAAGTGTGTGATACTACCCTAGCATGGCAAACAAGTGCATCAATCTTATTTTGCAAAACAATATTCTTATCTAAACAAACATTCAACTCATTTGAAATAGAAATGATTTTATTTTTCAAAGCAACATTCTCTTTTAAAACAAAATCAACTTTAGAAGACATATTTTCATTTTTCTTCAAAAGAATTTCACAATCATTTTTAGACTTTAAAAATTTATTTTCTTTTAAAGCAAGTTCCAATTGAGATCTCAATGAAACTCTTTCATTATAGACCTCAACCTTCTCTTGCAAAACATTGTCAAGTCTAGCATGCAAACACTTATTTTCTTTTTCAATTTCTAGACTTTTCTTTTTCAAAATCTTATATTTTTCAATTAACTTTTCACATACTATTGAAAGTTCTTCATTTAGAGCATGGGGATCAATAATATCATTACTAGAAGAACTAGCATCATCATCACTATCTAAGTGGGGTTCCGAATGTACCTCAAGGGAGTCATTCCCTTGGACCATATAGCATTGTTGTGGCTCGGATTCTCCACTAGATTCCTCTTCTTATTGGATTTGGACTTGAAGCTTGAAGGTGTTGGTGGTTGTTGTCAACTTGTTCCACACTGCAAAAGCGGAATCAAGATTAGAAACACGTAAAAGATATTCTTTAGGTAAAGTGCTTCTAATGGCCTCTAGGGCTTGTGCATTGGCCCCTATATGATTGCAATCACCAAGATAACATCTCTTGGTGGCGGCAAGAAAGACATGCAAACCTAGGGTCTTTAGGTACATGGACATCCTATACTTCAAACATCAACGTTGGAAGGGTCAAAGCTAGGAGGGGTCATGAAGTCCATGGTAAACTATATATGAATGTGCAAACAAACAAATGCAAATGAGATTAGCAAGCAAATGGATCACTCCTAGGATGTTAAGCCTAAGTATCAGGAGCACTAGCTCTGATACCAATTGAAAAACACCTAGAGGGGGGTGAATAGGTGTAAGTGCTAATCTAATAAACTAAATGCAAACTAAGTGCGCTAAATGCGGAAGCTAATGCAAATTATGCACAAACTAATACAATACAACAAGTGTAGCCGAATTCCCCTTGCGAGGCTCTGGACTAACTCTCCTTGATTCCCCTTGAAATGGGTTGAGGTGCTATGTGAAGCTCTTGTTGGATGAGTATAAGTTAGGCACACACACACAAGCAATCCAAGCAATGTGCACACACAATCAAGCCAAGCAATAAAGGATATAGCAATATGAAATAATGCAAGGCAACACAAGCATATGATATGGCAATATGAGTTATGCTCAACACAAGCAAATATGATATGATGATATGAAGTATGATGCTTTGCACAATATAAATGAGAGAGAGTTAGAGAGACAATGGATCAATACACAAACACCAAGATTTGTTTCGAGGTTCGAGCACCTTGCTCTACATCCCCGCCTACACCACAGTGTAGGATTTCCACTATCTCAACTCCCACCGAGGGAACCTCTACCGAAGAGGATTTCTTACAACTCTAGGAGTACCAAACTCCTCTCTCAAACAACAACCTCCTCACAACCGAGGGGTTAGGCCCGTAGCCAACACAACAACCAATCCACACACCTCTACCGAAGAGGCTCACAACCAAACATTATCACCTCTACCTAAGAGGGATCCAAACCAACAACCCAATACAACAATCTCCACCTCTACTAAAGAGGGAGCAACTCAAGAAATCAAGGGTTTACAACAAGTGGTATATTTCAACCACAAACCTCTTTCCTTTTTCTTTTTCCACAAAAACAAGATCCTAAATAGTTTAGGATAGAAGATATAGCTCAAGTGTGGAATCAAAGTGTTTTTGGAAACAAGCAACAAAGAAAAACTACTTGGGAAATCTCTTGTATATGATAGAAAATAAAATACCAAATCAAAATCCCAAAAACTAGTTTTCTTTGATTTTTCAAAAACCCAAAACAAATAAAGATGAGAAGTTTTAAAGCCCCAAAAACTCTTTTAAAACTCTTTTAAACACTTCAGAAAACTAGTATTTTTTCTCTTAGAAATCTTGGCTAAAATCCCCAAAGAGATGGGTTTATATAGCCCCTATACAAAATTAGCCGTTAGGCTGAGTTGGCAGTCTGACAGACTGCCGGTCGACCGGTCCGGTCGACCGCCAACGGTCAAAAATGTGACCGTTGGGCAAGAGCGGTCGACCGGCCCGGTCGACCGAAACAACCGAGAGCAGAGCTCTCAGACCCGGTCGACCGGCTCGGTCGACCGTCCACTGTGTCTAACAGACGTGCACGTCTGTGCACATCGGTCGACCGGCCCGGTCGACCGGCCCTTGGTGCGGTCGACCGTCCCGGTCGGCCGACCAGCCTGTCAGCACAAAACCAGGTCAGAAAAATTTGGAAAAATATTTTCTAAAAAATCTTTTATCTCTTTTAAAAATACCATAAAAATTGTTTTATCATTTTATGTTGAAACATAAACATGTGATAAAAATTTCAAGACAATATATCAACATATCAATTCATTTTTGTGTCTTGCCAATTTTATCAAAAACAAACCTTGTATTTTGTCAAACTTGATTTTTCCAGAACATGAATAGGAATAACAAAATAAGTTTGTTTACCAAGTTTAAAGCATGTATGTATATCTAGAACATATCTAATATACATAGGTATAAGGTAAACTTGTTTTGATCAACTATTCATAAAAACCAAATATCAAATCATAAAACGTGTGTGTTTTGTGTTCACTTGAGCATATCAACTAAACTAAGCTTTACAAATGGATCTAAAAACTCTATCTAAACTAGGATACCTAAGTCTTCTTGACGATCATCATCTTCAAGTAGACTTGCTCCAAAACTTCATCCATGGGCTAGACAAAGTGTGAACTTGAAGCTTTGGCCCTGGAATCACCATGAATAGCTTCTAAACTCCTTGTTGAAGCTAATCACCAACTAATATCCTGTTAATGATCTGAAACTTAGAAACACAAGAATATTAGTAAACATAACTACATGAGTTGATCATCATCAAAACTAGAGTGGAAGGCCATTGGGCCAACAATCTCCCCCTTTTTGATGATGACAAAACTCATGGAGTTATATATGCATGAATTAAAGTTAAGCTTCAAGGAAGCTCCCCCTTAACTCATGCATAGGGATAAACAATAAATATATGCAAGGAATGTTAAACATGAAACATGCGTATGCATAAACAATGATGGTTCTAGATATCAAATGGAATATTCAAAACAAAATAACCTCTAGATACCAATTACAAAGCAAACTCTATAAATCAATTAAACTTAATATTCTTGAGATTCTTGAGATTAAAACATAATATATGCATAAACATAAGCATGCATATAAAACTTCATAAATCTTTCTCCCCCTTTTTGTCAATCATCAACAAAGGGGTAAACAATCAAAACCATAGATAAAATGAGGGTAAAAATCTTTCTCTCCTTTTTTTAAGTCAATAAAACAATAAAACAATGTTCTCCCCCTTTTTGTCTAAAACAAAAAAAAATCAATAAGGGGTGACAACAAACATGATATCAATTAGAAAATATGTCAATGAAGTATCTTGATACCAATAAACAAGGATCAATATATGTTATATGCTATATACATTCATGAAGAGGAAGACGCTAAGTTAGCTTCCCTACACATATGCATTACATGAAGAAGGGATGACAAGCCCCAATTCACATAACACATATTATGTAATGCATAAGAGGAGATGTGAAGCTCCCCCTACACACGTATATCATATAAAGAAGAGTTGTCAAGCTCCTCAATTTATAATATACTCAACATGAATCTATATGTAAGAGAGATGTTAAGCTCTCCTTGCATATAGGAAATACAAATCAAAACTTTGAATATATTCTTTAAACAAAAATTTGAAAATACCAATTGTAATTAAACATAACAATTACCAATTGTAAAACAACATAACAAAATTTGAATGTCTAAACACAAATTTTGATACCAATTGTAAGAATATATTTCATTTTGAAAATATATAAACAAATTTGATGTTGATATCATATGTTCAAAATAACAACTTTTAATCATAAAGAGTGGGAGTACAAATACCAATTGAAATACAAAATCAAATTTTCTCCCCCTTTATGAAAAACAAACTAAAGACATGCATAGTCTTGATAACAATTTAAAAGTAATCAATTTAAACAAAATTGAAACTCAAGCACTAGTATAAACACAAACATATATATGTATGAAAGATAGATACCAATAGAAATTGATATACTTGGAATTTAAAGCATACATACATACAAAACATATATGAGTATACAAGAAGATCAAAATGATACCAATTGAAAGAGTTCAATGATACCAATTGACATAATAATAAGTTCAAGTGTATACATCATATTATCTACCACCCAATCATAATTCAAGTTTTAAAGATTTTCAATTTAGGGCATACATGAACATGATCTCCCATCCTACCGCCCTTGGAAGGTAGGGGTTTTCAAAGATAGATTTGAAAATGTAGTTTTGTTTGAAAATCACTACCAAAATGAAGAACACCGCAACTAGTTAAATGAAAACTTGTTAACTAGCACGAAATCCTTCAAGCAAGGAATAAAACAAAAATGAAATTCACATGATAATCATCACTCTAACCAATAAAGCATAACTCATGAGAAACAAAACATGAGCAATAGACATGAGTGTACAAATAATATGTGAAGATCATAATCATGAAAAATATTTCATTAAGCTCAATTATTCCTTAAAACATAATTCCATGAAAAATCATATAAAACTACTTACTTAATCTTCAAGGCATATGTATGTCTAATACAAGCTAAAATATACATACATATCCAAAACTCAACGAGTCCACTAAATGTATATTCATGAAGGCACGTGGCTCAAAAGATGTATATGTATAAGATTAGTTTGAACTAGATAGACATATACATGAAGTTAAACATAAATACATAAACATGAAAAACTAAATTTTCATCTAAAAACCAATTTCATTTCAAGGTATATGTATGAATTGTCAATACACTAATTATACATACATATCCCTAAACACAATTGAGTCCATATATATATATTTGCATGAAAGGCAAATGACTCAAGGGGTATACATGTATATCTTAAAGTTTGGCAATACAAACATATACATGAAGTGAAACAAACAATCATAAGGCAAATTCAAAAATGAGAATACAAGTTTAATATGTATGAATCATCAAAACTAGACTATACTAGCACATCTAATGGGTTCAAATAAGCATTCAATTCCAACTATATATAGATTTATTTGTAGCCCACTCTATGTACAAGTATATAACTAGTCTTAATGAAAACTAACACTTAAACATATATTCAAAACATGAAGCATCAAAAACACATATAAAAATCATCATGATAAAAGTCATCATGGAAAACTAAAACATGATTATTATGTGAATTCACATGTATTAGATTCATGATGTACATTATAGCTTAAACATAAGTGAGAACACTAAGTATGGGATCATATAAGCATGTGTGTCACAAATACTATACATGTATGTCAAGGATCTAATAAACATGGAATGAACATACTAATCCAATGACAATAAAAACATGCTATAAACTATGAACATGAAAAGCATGTAAACAAAATGGGAGTAAAGGATTGTTACCAAAAACGAAGAAGCAACTCTCCTTGTCTCCAAACATGGTGGTCATCTCCACCAACCTTCCCTTGAAAGTGATGCATCCAATTTGATTTCCATGAAGTCCGGAACGCATCCACTCCAAGGTGCTAACATTCTCACGTCATGTGAGAGTCCACACCTACATCAAATAAAGGAGGGGTGGTCTTTGGTACCCATACCTTCTTGTTGGGTCCATGGGGGTTAGTTCCTTCTCTAACCCAAACAAATTTCTTTGCTAAATTAGTAGTATGTAATCTATCAAAATAAAATTTAGCAAGGTGGCCCTTACGTCCACAATGTGTACATGTGTACACATGAGCATACATGTGATGGGTGTGTCCGTGAGGAGCATGTGTATGCCGTGAAGGGTGTGCATGCATAAAGGATGGAACTTGTTTCTTTCGAACCAAGGTTTCCAACCGATGTGGTTCAAGGCACATTGGCTCATAGTGGAGCCCAAACAATCAACCTTCTTCTTAAGCAAACAAATATCATCATTAATCTTAGAAGAAGAAGTGTGGCATGCAATAGGTGAAGTGTGTGATACTACCCTAGCATGGCAAACAAGTGCATCAATCTTATTTTGCAAACAATATTCTTATCTAAACAAACATTCAACTCATTTGAAATAGAAATGATTTTGTTTTTCAAAGCAACATTCTCTTTTAAAACAAAATCAACTTTAGAAGACATATTTTCATTTTTCTTCAAAAGAATTTCACAATCATTTTTAGACTTTAAAAATTTATTTTCTTTTAAAGCAAGTTCTAATTGAGATCTCAATGAATCCCTTTCATTATAGACCTCAACCTTCTCTTGCAAAACATTGTCAAGTCTAGCATGCAAACACTTATTTTCTTTTTCAATTTCTAGACTTTTCTTTTTCAAAATCTTATATTTTTCAATTAACTTTTCACATACTATTGAAAGTTCTTCATTTAGAGCATGGGGATCAATAATATCATTACTAGAAGAACTAGCATCATCATCACTATCTAAGTGGGGTTCCGAATGTACCTCAAGGGAGTCATTCCCTTGGACCATATAGCATTGTTGTGGCTCGGATTCTCCACTAGATTCCTCTTCTTGTTGGATTTGGACTTGAAGCTTGGAGGTGTTGGTGGTTGTTGTCAACTTGTTCCACACTGCAAAGCGGAATCAAGATTAGAAACACGTAAAAGATATTCTTTAGGTAAAGTGCTTCTAATGGCCTCTAGGGCTTGTGCATTGGCCCCTATATGATTGCAATCACCAAGATAACATCTCTTGGTGGCGGCAAGAAAGACATGCAAACCTAGGGTCTTTAGGTACATGGACATCCTATACTTCCAAACATCAACGTTGGAAGGGTCAAAGCTAGGAGGGGTCATGAAGTCCATGGTAAACTATATATGAATGTGCAAACAAACAAATGCAAATGAGATTAGCAAGCAAATGGATCACTCCTAGGATGTTAAGCCTAAGTATCAGGAGCACTAGCTCTGATACCAATTGAAAAACACCTAGAGGGGGGTGAATAGGTGTAAGTGCTAATCTAATAAACTAAATGCAAACTAAGTGCGCTAAATGCGGAAGCTAATGCAAATTATGCACAAACTAATACAATACAACAAGTGTAGCCGAATTCCCCTTGCGAGGCTCTGGACTAACTCCCTTGATTCCCCTTGAAATGGTTGAGGTGCTATGTGAAGCTCTTGTTGGATGAGTATAAGTTAGGCACACACACACAAGCAATCCAAGCAATGTGCACACACAATCAAGCCAAGCAATAAAGGATATAGCAATATGAAATAATGCAAGGCAACACAAGCAATATGATATGGCAATATGAGTTATGCTCAACACAAGCAAATATGATATGATGATATGAAGTATGATGCTTTGCACAATATAAATGAGAGAGAGTTAGAGAGACAATGGATCAATACGCAAACACCAAGATTTGTTTCGAGGTTCGAGCACCTTGCTCTACATCCCCGCCTACACCACCGTGTAGGATTTCCACTATCTCAACTCCCACCGAGGGAACCTCTACCGAAGAGGATTTCTTACAACTCTAGGAGTACCAAACTCCTCTCTCAAACAACAACCTCCTCACAACCGAGGGGTTAGGCCCGTAGCCAACACAACAACCAATCCACACACCTCTACGAAGAGGCTCACAACCAAACACTATCACCTCTACCTAAGAGGGATCCAAACCAACAACCCAATACAACAATCTCCACCTCTACTAAAGAGGGAGCAACTCAAGAAATCAAGGGTTTACAACAAGTGGTATATTTCAAACACAAAACCTTTCCTTTTTCTTTTTCCACAAAAACAAGATCCTAAATAGTTTAGGATAGAAGATATAGCTCAAGTGTGGAATCAAAGTGTTTTTGGAAACAAGCAACAAAGAAAAACTACTTGGAAATCTCTTGTATATGATAGAAAATAAAATACCAAATCAAAATCCCAAAAACTAGTTTTCTTTGATTTTCCAAAAACCCAAAACAAATAAAGATGAGAAGTTTTAAAGCCCCAAAAACTCTTTTAAAACTCTTTTAAACACTTCAGAAAACTAGTATTTTTTCTCTTAGAAATCTTGGCTAAAATCCCCAAAGAGATGGGGTTTATATAGCCCCTATACAAAACTAGCCGTTAGGCTGAGTTGGCAGTCTGACAGACTGCCGGTCGACCGGTCCGGTCGACCGCCAACGGTCAAAAATGTGACCGTTGGGCAAGAGCGGTCGACCGGCCCGGTCGACCGAAACAAACCGAGAGCAGAGCTCTCAGGACCCGGTCGACCGGCTCGGTCGACCGTCCACTGTGCCTAACAGACGTGCACGTCTGTGCACATCGGTCGACCGGCCCGGTCGACCGGCCCTTGGTGGGTCGACCGTCCCGGTCGGCCGACCAGCCTGTCAGCACAAAACCAGGTCAGAAAAATTTGGAAAAATATTTTCTAAAAAATCTTTTATCTCTTTTAAAAATACCATAAAAATTGTTTTATCATTTTATGTTGAAACATAAACATGTGATAAAAATTTCAAGACAATATATCAACATATCAATTCATTTTTGTGTCTTGCCAATTTTATCAAAAACAAAACCTTGTATTTTGTCAAACTTGATTTTTCCAAAACATGAATAGGAATAACAAAATAAGTTTGTTTACCAAGTTTAAAGCATGTATGTATATCTAGAACATATCTAATATACATAGGTATAAGGTAAACTTGTTTTGATCAACTATTCATAAAAACCAAATATCAAATCATAAAACGTGTGTTTTTTGTGTTCACTTGAGCATATCAACTAAACTAAGCTTTACAAATGGATCTAAAAACTCTATCTAAACTAGGATACCTAAGTCTTCTTGACGATCATCATCTTCAAGTAGACTTGCTCCAAAACTTCATCCATGGGCTAGACAAAGTGTGAACTTGAAGCTTTGGCCCTGGAATCACCATGAATAGCTTCTAAACTCCTTGTTGAAGCTAATCACCAACTAATATCCTTAATGATCTGAAACTTAGAAACACAAGAATATTAGTAAACATAACTACATGAGTTGATCATCATCAAAACTAGAGTGGAAGGCCATTGGGCCAACAGTATGAACATGGAAATACCACTTGAAATTTGATGCATATATATATAGAAAATAAATATGAGTATACAAAATAAAATAACATGAAGATCATGTGTATAATTCATATCAATCCACCTTTATCATGCACATGTTAAAAAGCTATTCAATAAGGCACACGAGGCATGGTCGTCCAACTAACCGCCCTTAAAGGGTAGAAGTTTTCGAAAATAAGATTTGAATATAATTTTAGATTAAAAACACTACCAAGTGAAGAATAAATAACTATTTAAAAATAGATTTTGAAAAACTAGTTAAAAATCCTTTAAAACATGAAATCAAGTCATATATCTCATGAAACATGTATATCACACAAGCACTTAAAATCTGTAAAGTTCAAAAATATGCTCATGAAAATAAAATCATGAGTAACCAGAAAAGTGAATGTACAAGAATCATGTGAATAGAATATTCATGAAGATAAACAATAAGGCTCAAAAACAAAAACTCATACGAAAATCTTTTTCTTAAAAACATGATATATCATATAGTTATGCATGAATCATCAAAATTAGGACATACAATGTACAATTGAATAATAAATGAGTACATAAAAAGAATGGAGCATGTAAAGCATGTATGCATATGAACATGATATAGACATTTAAATTAATATATGCTTTAACTAAAGCATACAAAAACATAAATCAATCCAAAAGAAATTGGCATGTAAATTCATTGAAAGTTTTGCAAAAATACATGCAAAACTAACAACCAATCAACTCAACATTAAGCACAAAATAATATAAGATTAAGTCTAAGTTACTACACTAGCATATAATTAATTTGAAATATTTTAAAGTGGAGGATGAAATGGTTATCAAAATCGATGTAGCCAATTTCTTTCTCCAAAACGAGTTGGTCCTCCCACCATGCATCCACCACCAAGGCACCAACCCTCTCACATTTTGTGAGATCCCACACCTACATCAAACACAAGAGGTGAGAATTTTGGTAAGCATATTTTCTTTTTGGGTCCATGGGGGTTAGCATTATAAGGAACCAAAATATTTTATTAGCAAAATTAATTGATTTATTCTATCAAAACAAACTTTTATAAGATGGCCTTTGCGGCCACAATTTTTACATGTGTACGCTTTAGCATACATATGTGTGTGGGTGTGATCATGGTGTGCATGTGATATATGTCGTGTAGGGTGTGTATGAGTATGTGGAACTTGTTTCTTGTGAAATAAAGATTCTAATTTAGAGTGGTTAAATGCACATTGGCTTAAAGTGGAGCCCAAAAATCAATTCTCTTTTCAAAACATGATCTCATTTTTATCAAAAGAGAATGCAACATTATTAGCATGAGAGACATGACAAGAATGAGAGTCAAAATTATTTTTCTTTATAGAAATCTTTTCCTTTTCTTTTAAAACAATTTGCTTTTTCAAAGAATTGTTTCCTTCACAAATATCATTTAATTTTAAAGACAAGGAAACATTCTCTTTTTCAAAGAATCATTTTTTTTGAAATAATTTTAAATTTATTTTTAAAAGAATCTTTTTTTTTAAAACCAAATCATTTTCATTTTTCAATTTCTTGTTTTCCATTTTAACAAATCATATCTTTTAAGAAGTTGGCAAAATAATGTAAGGTCATCATATGGTATCTCAACTTTCTCATCTAACTCGAAAACGGAAATTACCTCAAGGGGGTCATCCCCTTGGACAATATAGCACATGTTGGAAGTAACACTTCCATCATCTGAATTACTCTTTTTTCATTTGGAGTTTGTTCCCCAAGAGAGATAAGAGTGTTCCATACTACAAAAGCCGAATTAAAGTTAGAAACTCTAGATAAATAATCATCATTTAGGGTACTCTTTATAGCATGGATGGCTTTTACATTAGCCTCAAGAAGTTTGCCATCAATAAAATATGAGTCCTTAATAGTGGCAAAATAAACATGAATACATAGGGCTTTTAGGTACATGGACATCTAAACTTTTCAAATTTGAATGTTAAGAATGTCAAATATAAGAGGTGTCATGAAATCCATGTGTGTGTAAATAAATACTGTGATTAGCTAAAAGAGAATCTTTAACTCAAGGTTGCTAGACCCAAATCAAGAGCACCAAGTTCTGATACCAATTGTAATTCACTTAGAGGGGGTGAATAGGTGACAAGCTAATCAAATGCAAATTAATGCGGAATTAACATTAATTATGCAACCTAAAAACTATTAGGCTAACACACAACATATAACCAAAGAGAGTAGCTGAATTTTCGGTGAAGGGCTTTGGACTATCTCCTCAAGATTTCTCTAAACGAAGAGCTGAGGTGCCACTACGGCTCTCTTGGTTGAATACAAGTGTGAGCGCACAAACAACCCAAGCATATATAGATATAAACACAAGTGAGTTGAGAGAGATGAGCAATCGCAAACACGAAAGAATTGTTTCGAGGTTCGAGCACACTTGCTCTACGTCCCCACCTTCAACACTATGAAAGATTTTCACTAGAATCGATCCTGCAAGATCACTCGGTGTCGTAACACCTACAACGAGCTCCCTCAAGGACTCTTTGACCCGTAAGTCCCTCACTTATTCCCGCATGAGCAACACACGCATGCACACTAGCTTGCGAGGTCGCACCTACATAAATTTTCAACACAAGGGGGTGGAACACTTGTGATCACTTCTCTTAGTCACAAAAACACTCTCACAAAAAAGATCTCTAGACGATTGATATAGCAATGGATGGCTCAAGCTTGTGTGAGAAATAAGGATTGGTTTGGAGGTTAAAAATCTCAAGAAAATACTTTTGAAAACACAAGAGATTTACTCTTAAAAACTCTCTTTGGATAAGGAAATGAAGCTCTAAAAACTTGCTTAGAAACTCTAAAAAATAGCTCTAAAAAATAGCCTAAAAATCTTAACCAAAATCTGGCCCCAAACACCCCTTTATAAGGCATTAGAAAACTAGCTGTCGGGGGTCAGATAGCCTGTCGGTCGACCGGCCGGTCGACCCACTAATGGTCATTTTTCAGACCGTTGGGATTATCGATCGACCGCCCGTCGACCACACCCAGGTTTTGACCTGTCGGTCGACCGAGGCAAGAATCAGAGAGCACCGTTCTCTTGCCGGTCAACCGCTCGATCAACCTGGGCCAGATCCAGAGAGCAAACTTTCTGGATCGGTCGACCGACCCTCACGCCAAGGCTTTGTGCATGTCCTGTGCACATCGGTCGACTAACCTCCGGTTCAATTGACCGGTCGGTCGACCGCCAGAAGCCCAGGTCAGGGTTTTCAAGAATTGAAACTTGATCTTTTTAAAACCCTAAAATATTATTTAAATCTCATAAAAATCCACAAAAGTAAGTTCATTAAAACAAATAAGTATAAATATTTGATCAAAATTCAACACATATTACAAACAAATTGAACTATTTTGCGATATAGAAATTTAACCTTACACCAAAATCCGTATTTTTCAAAACCAAAATTTTAAAATGAAAACTATATTTTTTCAAAACTTGTTCAAATATAAAAATAAGATATTTTAAATACTTTTAAAGTATAGTGTGTATGAATATGATCCAATACACATATAAGATAAAATATCTATGTTTTTGACAATAAGCTCAAAATAAGTTTTGATAAATATAAAACTTAAGCACATAATATAGAAACATCAAATAAATTTTTCTAAATCTTACTAAGCAACAATGTGTATGGATGAAATTTAATACGCATATAAACTATGTAAACATGTTTTGATAAAATCTAATCATGAAACAAAAAGATGTGTACTTTGAAGCTCAAAACCAAAATGGTATCTTTCAAACTCAAAACTATTTATCATGAAATTTTTTGAAACATATTTTTTGTGTATGTTTATATGCTTGAGCAATTCACAACTAGTCTATCCTTTACATTTTATTAAAAATAAAATCTTAACACTTACAAACTCGACACAAGTCTTGAAAATCTTCTCTTAAAAATTTTCTCTTCATCTTGACTTGGTCTAAACTTTTGATCTAAAGAGCTAGACTCTTTTAAGTACTTGATGCGATCTTGAAGCGCGAGCTCTTGAATCAACGCATGCTAGCTTCAAAACTTGACTTCAAATCTTTTGTTGAAGCTAAACACCGACTAACTGAAACTTAATTAGCAAAACATCATTAGTATTATAACTACATGAGTTAATCATCATTAAAACTAGAGTGATGCGCCTTTGGGCCAACATCTCCCTTATCAATTTGACCAAACCTGATATCTCTAACCCTATTAATCTGAACCAAGAATCATGGTGTTTTGGAAATAACTTCAGCCAAGATTCAATTCCAACACAACATCTTGACGACCAATCCCAAACCTTGGATAAATTTGCAAGTTTTTTCTTTAAGGAAGTTGAAGTTGAATGCGAATATCACCCCGATCCCTAACTTTGTGATTTAGCTTCAAATTTCGATTCTATATTGACTCTGATATCCTTACCCAATTTGGATCATATTCCTGAGCCAACATTGATTTTTGTGCCTATCTAGAACATGAACTACCTATTTTGGAAAGCCACATTCCATTATTGAAAAATGAATGTGAATTTCAATTTTTTGATATTTTCAACTCTTGAACCGAATCCAACTCTTGAACCTAACTTGATTAATTCTAGGGTTAGAAAGAAAAATTGACTTCGAGATGATATTAATTCTAGGGTTGGACCTAAGTATAGACCATTATAACTCTGAGATGATATTTCAAGATTGATCATATAATCGGGATAATTATCATGTTAGAATCTTGCATGATCCTAATCAAATTGGGATAGTAATAATAAAAAGAGGAAAGAGTCAAAGGTGGGTTCCTTAAAACTCTATATTATTTAGATTAGACAGCGACGCTTGCCCCAATGTGACCACTATCGGAACCACCATCTTGAGGTAACATTTTCTCTTCCCTTGTTTCTTTTTCATGCATATATGCATTCATTCATACATTGAGGACAATGCGTGAGATAGGGTGGGAATGATTTACTAACATAGGTTTTCTTTTTCTTCCTTTTTGTATATATTATAGATAAAAAATCTTTTCTTTAAAACTTTTTGAAAAAGAAAACAATATTTTGACTTATTTTTGTAAGAAATTAACTTAATTTTAAGGAATAGGAGAATCATAATTAGGATTTCTTATACTTTGTAAAGATAAGATTATCTGTTTAATTCTAGGGTTAGGAAGAAAAATTGAAAAAGTAATTTAGTCTTGATTTTTATCTTGATGAAATATGCATACTTTATACAGTCACGGACTTAGGGTTCAAAAACAAAAATTCTTATGCCTTATAAAATTATATATATAATATATTATAGATTAAAAATCTACTGATTAAGTTGGGTATTTGTGCCTCATAATGCATATGTACTCCGCCTAAAAGTAGTTAAAATCACCAATTAAAACTCTTAGTTTTGTAGCCTTATTTGTTTGAGTCGTTAAGTTCAAGGGGTGTTTTCTCACCCGGTGCCCTAAGATCGTCCGGTTTGAGAGTCACCGACCTAAGGCTCGTTACATGGGAGAATTAGAAAGCCTAATAGAACTAAGAAATATTACCACAAAAAATATATAAAATAAGGCATAAGAATTAGGTTGAAGAATCTGACTCACATATTCACGGTCACAAAGATGCATATGATTTAAGGTAAACTGAAAGACTATATGAGAAAAATAGTTTTGAGATTGATAACAAGTTGCATGGAGGTTAAGTTAGGAATGAATAGTGTGGTACCCCTATGACTTATAAATTACTTGATTTTTGTAAGAATACTTCTAATTTTTCTCTTTTTCAAAATGCGTTTTCAAAAATGCTAGCACTTTGTTTTTCTTTCTTTTATAAATTTTGTGGCTGTGTAAAATTCACTGAAAACCCTCATGAGACAAAACTCGTCCTCTAGGGTAACCTAGAAGCTTAACGGCTTGTTGCACATGATAGTACAATCATGAGTTCTACGAAAGTGAGTTATATTAGGTTAGTTTTGTTTTACTTTTTATTTGTTTTGCTCGAGGACATGCAAAAGATAGGTGCAGGAGTATGATAATATTGCATAATTTATTACTATATTCTCATATTTATTGTGCAATAAATTCTGCTATTTAACTTGTCTTAATATCTGATTTGTGCAAGTGATTATTAATAGAGGGAGAGAAAATAATGTCAAATAAATACGAATTAAATCGAATTTCTACAGATTTATTTGATTAGCTTGAAGATCAATAGGGATATTATAAATCTAGAGTTAAACTAAAAAAAAACTAATTGGATAAGGAGATATAAGAAGAATCAAGATCACGCAACCTCGGATCTGCCTAAATGGCCAGATACGCGAAAATGCGGCTTTTGTCGCATTTTCACGACTTAGTTATGGTTGTTGGGGGAGAATTTTCTCACCTATCTTCGTACTCCTCTCTCCAGTCTATTTCAGCTATAAATACTACAAATTCAGAAGACAAACGGGTTCCACTGGCAGAGAGCTAGAATTAGGCTTTTGCTTTAGTTTAACTTAGGATTTTTCTTTTTATTTTTATGTAATTTTTTGTCTATTTATAAACTTAGATTAGAGAAGAAATTTACGAGTGAAGGAGAGAAAGAATTGTATTGAGAGTGACACCAGTGTAATCTTCTTCTTTTATCATTTTTCCATTTAATCGAAGTTTATTTTTTGTTTTCTTCTTCTTCGTCTTTTTTCTTCATTTTTTTGGTATTGATTGTAATCCAAGTGACTCAAATAGCATCGAAATCGTCTTGCCTTTACGGAATGCCACTGATAGCTCATGACGATGGATTTCTCTTTTAATGTCTGTATTATTTCATGCTTGCTCATCGAAGTCTTGATGATGTAATGTAGACGGGAACTGAATTCGATCTTATGGGTTATGCGTTGACCATCTCCGAATCAAGGTAAAATCGTCATCAACAATCTAAGGTAAGTGATCAGCAAAAGAGTTAAGTAACTTTTCTTACTTTACTAATTCTTAGTGTAGAAACGTTTTAAAAAACACCAACATTTCCTCCTGATTTTTTTGTTCTTTTTCCTTTAGCTTAGTTCTCCTTTTCTTCTCTTATCAAAACTATCTTTCTATTTAATTTCTACTTCACTAACTTAATTCAGTTTTCTTTTCTTTTCATCTTTCAAATTAAGAAGAAAATCTTTAACCAGTTTTAGTAAATTAGAAAGAATACCAAACGATTCTATCGCAGTCCCTCCTTGTGGATCACGACCCGCATAACCACTTGCTATAGCGATAATATTGAGGAACTTAGCACATCTTAATCTATCAATTCTAAACTTAGTTTTTCTGTGCAGGCTTCACCTCGATTAGTGGCCATCAAGAGCACTTTCGTCATTCATGAGTGACTCCGTATAGTTCTGAGCTGTCAGGTTAAGGACCCGATATACGCTGTAAGAGCGACCATTAAGAGTGCATCCGTTGTTCAGGAGTGACTCTGTATAGGTCTAAGCTATCATAGTGAGGACCCAATATAGGCTATAAAAGTGACCATCATGAGCGCTTTCATCATTCAGGAGTGACTCCATATAGGTCTGAGGGTGGGAACCTGATATAGGATGTAAGTGCGACCATCAGGAACGCTTCCGTAATTCAGGAGTAACTCTGTATAGGCCTGAACCATCAAGGTGAGGACCTGATATAGGCTGTAAGAGCGACCATCAGGAACGCTTCCTTCATTCAGGAGTGACTATGTGTAGGTCTGATCTGTAAGAGTGAGGACCAGAAGCGCTTCCATCATTTAGAAGATATAGACTATAAGTGTGACCATCAGAAACACTTCTGTCATCCCTATAAGTCTGAGCGTCAGGTAGATTACCCGATATAGGCTGTAAGAGTGACCACCATGAGTGCTTTTGTCATTCAAGAGTGACTCTGTATAGGTCTGAGCCGTCAGGTTGAGGACCCGATGTAGGCTGTAAGAGCGACCATCAGGAGCGCTTTTGTTATTGAGTAGTGACTCTGTATAAGTCTAGCGGTCAGGGTGAGGACCCGATATAGGCTGTAAGAGCGACCATCAGGAGCGCTTCTATTATTCAGGAGTGACTCTGTATAAGTCTGCACCATCAGGGTGAGGATTCGATATAGGGCGTAAGAGCGACCATCAAAAGCGCTTCTGTTAATCAGGAGTGACTCCGTAAAGGTCTGAGTCGTCATGGTGAGGACCCAATGGTCTGTAAGAGCGATTATCAGGAGCACTTTCATCATTTAGGAGTGACTCTGTATAGGTTGAGCTATTAGGGTGAGAACCCAATATAGGCTGTGAATGCAACTATCAGAAGCGCTTTTATTATTCAGGAGTAACTTCGTATAGTTCTGAGCCGTCAGGGTGAGAACCCAATATAGTGTTGGCCCAAAGGCCCATCACTCTAGTTTTGATGATGATCAACTCATGTAGTTATAGTACTAATGATCTTGTGTTTAATTAGTGACAGATTTGTTATCAAGATCTTAGTAGGTGTGGAGCTTCAACAAAGGATTTAAGGTCAAGTTTTGGAGCTAGCACCGGTTGATTCACGAGCCTATGCATCAAGACCACATCAAGAGTTGAGCTCGTTGGATCATGTTTGGACCAAGTCTAGAAGATGAGAAGGCTTCAAGTGAAGACTTCAAGAAGATGAAGACTTGTGTCTAGGTATAAGATTTTTGCTTTTAGATAAAATATAAAGGATAGAATAGTTGGTGGATTGCTCAAGTATATATCACACACACTCTCTTGATTTAGTTGTCTTTTCATAAAAGAATTTTCAGATTTAGAAAAGACTTTCATTTTGAAAAATACTATTTTGGTTTTGGTGTTTCTCATGTACATGTCTTTTGAAACCAAAACCATGTTTAATGCTTAATGTCAAAAACTTAGATATCTTATTTGTGTAGTGGATCATATCCATATACACTATGCTTTAATGAATTCAAAATATCTTGTTTTTGTATCATGAAGAAGTTTGAAAAACAAGTTTTCAAAAAACACAAGTTTTCAATTGAGCCAATATGTTCAAGTTACAAAAATAGTTCAAATCATTTGTAACATGCCTTGATTTTGTGCAAGCATGTTTGTTTATCAACGTATATTGGTAAAACTATTTTTGTAGATTTTTCAGTATTTTATGGGATTTTATTTAGCCAAAAAGACCAAGTTTTAAATCCCTAAGTTTCTGTTCTGGCTGTAGCCGGTCGACCGACCCGGTCGACCGACGTGCACAGACGTGCATGCCAGTTCTGCAGGATGGCCGGCCAACCGACCCGGTCGACCGTCCAGAGAGCCCTGCTCTCTGGAAAGGCCCCGGGCGGCCGGGCGGCCGACCGGACAGAGAGACTGCTCTCTGTATCCTGGCTCGGTCGATCGGCCGGTCGACCGATGGCTCAAACGGTCTGAAATATGACCGTTGGCCGGTCGGCCGGACGGTCGACCGACAGGCCTGACAGAACCCCAACGGCTAGTTTTTCTGAGCCTATAAATTTGGGGGTTTGGGCATTGTTTTTCTACAAGATTTCTAGTGGGTTTTAAGCCAGTTTTTCCTACTTCATTAAAAGAGTTTTTCCCACTAATTTGAGAGCTAATACTTCCAATCAAAAGGGGAGTTTATCAAGAGTGTTTAAAAGAGATTTCTTTGAGTTTTTCTCCACCATCTCTTTCCTTGTTTTTCTCACAAACACTTGAGCAACCCATTGAGTTATTCATTCTATAGGAGTGTTTTTGTGAGAGGATTTTAGGTGATCAAGAGTTGTGATCACCAAAGTTCTACTTTGTTCATTGAGGAGGCGGACGTGTGTGTTCGCATTGTTTCAGGTCCTAGTGGGGACTCGGTGTTTTGGGTTCGGGTGCGAACTCTTTGTATGAGGTGCGGCCTCGGCGAGCCGGTGGGCTTGCGGTGTGTACGGACTAGGGAGTCCGAGAGTTGTAGGTGTTGCGGCACCGAGTGATCCGGTGGGATCGATTATAGTGGAAATCCTTCGTGTGTCGAAGGCGGGGATGTAGAGCAAGTGTGCTCGAACCTCGAAACAAATCCCTTGTGTTTGCGATTGTTCACTCTCTCTCTCTTTGTCTCTTGTTTATATCTTGCATGCTATTATTGTGTTCATCTTTATATGCTAGATATTCATTGTGTGCCTAATTGTTATACTTGCTTGGGTTTGTTTGCTAACACTTGTATTCAACCAAGAGAGCCAACGCGGCACCTCAACCCTTATCAAGGGGAATCTAGAGGAGTTTGTCCAGAGCCCTTCACGGGGAATTCGGCAACACTCTTGTGTTATACGTGGTATTTAGTGTAATAGTTTAGTTTAGGTCATAATAGTTTTTACTTCCGCATTATTTGGCATTAAGTGACCATTAGATTAGCCATCACCTATTCACCCCCTCTAGGTGAACTTACAATTGGTATCAGAGCTTGGTACTCTGATTTGGGTCTTACAACCTAGAGTTAAAGATCCTCATTTTTAGGCTAATCATAATATTTTGTACACACACCATGGACTTCATGTCACCACCCACCTTTGACATTCTTAACATCCAAATTTGGAAGGTTAAGATGTCTTTGTACCTCAAGGCCCTAGGCATTCATGTTTATCTTGCCACTACTAATAATGCATATTGTTTAGATGGTAAGAATTTTGAGGCTAATGAAAAAGCCCTTCATGCTTTAAAGTCAACCCTAAATGATGAATATTTATCTAGGGTTTCTAATGTTGATTCGGCTTTTGTAGCTTGGAACATCATCACCTCCCTTGGCGAAAAGGATCTATATTATGTCGGGAGCGATTCGGATGTTGGAAGCGACACCTCCAACAAGTGCTATATGGTCTAAGGGGATGACCCCCTTGAGGTAACTACCGAATCCGAGGTAGAAGATGATAACATGTCATATGATGAGCTTACTTCATTTTGTCAAATACTTCTTGAGAAATATGACATGATTAAAAAAGAGAATAAAAATTTGAAAAAGAAGTTTGATTGCATGCATATAGAAATGATTCATTTAGAACTAAGATTGCATGCTTAGAAAAAGAAAATAATGTTTTGAAAAATGAAAATATTTCCCTTATGTCTAAATTAAATGATTTGTGTGAAGGGAACACTATTTTGAAGGATAAAATTGATTTGGTGGAAAAACAAAGAGAAGTTATTTTTCAAGAAAATAAATCTTTAAAAAGAAAAGTTTTTGAAAATGAAAAAGATTTGTTTCTAAAAAGAAAAAGAAAAATGATTCTTTATCTCATCATGCTTTACATGTCACCACTAATGAGATTAAAGATTTGAAAAAAAAATAGATTGTTTGAGTTCAACTTTGAACTCTTGTGCATTTAACCATACTAGGTTGGAGTCAATGTTTTCAAAGAAACAAACTCCACACATTCATGCACCACATCATCATGCATATGCTTATGTTGCACGTTATGATCACACTCCTACACATAAGCATCCTAAGGTGTACACATGTACACATTGTGGCCGCAAAGGCCATTTAGCAAAATTTTGTTATGACAGGATAAATCATTTTAATTTTGCTAATAATAAAAATTTTTGGTTCCTTATAAGACTAACCCCAAAGGACCCAAGAAAATATGGGTACCAAAATTCCCACCTTGTGTATTTGATGTAGGTGAGGGCTCTCACAAAACGTGAGAGATTTGGTGCCTTGATGGTGGGTGCACTTGAACTAAAAGGATATATATTTGGAGCACCGCTATCAAGGAGGTTTTGGTGGGAAAGACCACCATGCTTGGAGCTTTGGAGTTGGTAACAATCTCTAAACTCCTACTTTTTATGTACATGCCTTTTACATATATCATATTCATAGCATGTTCATGTTTTGTGTTCTTATGTGCTTCATGTGGTAAAAACATGCTTAGATATAGTTTTTATCAAAACTTGTATTATTCATATACAAATAGTGAGTTACATTTGATTTATATATATTTGCACTTCATGCTCATTTGTACCCACTATATGCACATGTATAGGCTAGTTTGATGATTCTCTCATTTATAAATGCTTTGCCAAATTTATGATTTTACTTCATGTATATGTATTTTTAATTCAAATCTAATAAATATACATGTATACCCGTGAGTCTCTTACCTTCATGCAAATACAATTGATAGACTATTTTATGTTTGGGATATGTATGTGTATTGTTAGGATTGGATAAATCATACATATACCTAGAAGTGTGCTTTTTTTTTTTTTTGAAAAATAAATGTTCATGTTTGATTGATTAAAAAAAGAAATGAATTTTTATGATTAAAAAATGATACTCACACTTTTTTGAGCTTCAATGTCTATTTTCATGAAAATGCTATTTACATGACTTTTGAACACGCACACTTTATTTATTTTGTCTTGACTTAGTTTCATGGACATATTTTTGAACTTTATAGACTATGAGTGTAAATTTTGTGTATTTAGTTTTGTTTCATGAAAAACATATGATTTATTGTATTTTGAAGGATCTTTAACTAGTTTTTCAAAAATCAAGTTATACTAGTTATTTATTCTTCAAATTAGTAGTTTATGAGATATCCACATGATCCTACTTTACTTCAATCATATGGATAAATTATTTTGTGTTCTCAAGATTTGATGCTTCCAGAATTGAATATTAGTTTAAATGTTAGTTTTTTTCAACACTAGAATTTATACTTGTACATATTGTGGGTCACAAATAAATCTATATATGGTTGGGTTTGATTGCTTATTTGTTCCCATTAGGTGTGCTAGTATAGCCTAGTTTTGATGATCCTTACATTTTTAAACTTGTATTCCCATTTTGGATTTGTGTTATGATCATGTGCTTTCATTTCATGTATATGTTTATTTTGCCAAACTTTAAGTTATACATGTATATCTCTTGAGTCATTTGCCTTTCATGCAAATTTATATATATGGACTCAATTGTGTTTAGGGATATGTATGTATACTTCTTGTGTTGTCAAAACATACATATACCTTGAAATATAATTTTTTAATAATAAAAAAATTTTGTGGTGATTTTTACATTTTCAAAATTTATGATAATTTTCACATGTCTTATTTAAAGGAATTTTGAGCTTCATTGCCATTTTCATGTGATTTACACATATTTCATGAAAAATATTTTTATTTTATTCCTTGATTGAAGGATTCCGTACTAGTTTTCAAACATTTTCATTTAACTAGTTCGAGTTCTTCATGTGGTAGATTAAATGATGTATACACTTAAGCTTATTTTTCTATTGGTATCATTGGATATTTTCAATTGGTATCAATATGAACTTCTTTTGTATATACTCATATTTTGTTTTCCCATATATGTATGTATCAATTTCATTGGTATACTCATTTTTCATACATATATATGAGTTATTTGTGCTTGAGTTAAAATTGTTTTACATGTTTAAAGCACAAAGTTGTTTATGATAAGAAAATAAATATTTTAAGAAAAATTCTCAAGATTTGTTTTATTGAGAAAATTCAAATTTTGTTTTATGAGAAAAATTCAAAATTTTTGATTTGTATTGCCTATATGCAAGGAGAACTTAACATCTCTTCTACATATAGATTCATGTTGAGTGTATTGTATATTGAGGAGCTTGACAACTCTTCTTTATGTGGTACACGTGTATAGGGGGAGCTTCACATCTCCTCTTATGCATTACATAATATGTGTTATGTGAATTGGGGCTTGTCATCCCTTCTTCATGTAATGCACATGTGTAGGGAAGCTAACTTAGCGTCTTCCTCTTCATGAATGTATATCGCATATAACCTTTCTTGATTGATTTGGTTTACCCCTTCTTTGGTTCTTTGTTTCGGACAAAAAGGGGAGAAAAATTTGATGATTTTGTTTTACTTTACCCCTTTGTTGATGATTGACAAAAAGGAGGAGAAGTATTTGGTATATATGCATGCTTTTGGTAAAAGAATTTATGTTTATGCATATATGTTTTGTTTTGCAAATAGGAGAAAAAGATTTTGTGATTTTGTTTTATGCTTGATTAGCATGTTTACTCCTTCATTTGCATACATGTTTATGAGCATACATTGCAATATTTATCTGTTTATGTTTATGCATGAGTTAAGGGGAGCTTCTTTGAAGCTTTACTTTAATCCATGCATATATAACTTCATGAGTTTTGTCATCATCAAAAAGGGGGGAGATTATTGGCCCAAAGGCCCATCACTCTAGTTTTGATGATGATCAACTCATGTAGTTATAGTACTAATGATCTTGTGTTTAATTAGTGACAGATTTGTTATCAAGATCTTAGTAGGTGTGGAGCTTCAACAAAGGATTTAAAGTCAAGTTTTGGAGCTAGCACCGGTTGATTCACGAGCCTATGCATCAAGACCACATCAAGAGTTGAGCTCGTTGGATCGTGTTTGGACCAAGTCTAGAAGATGAGAAGGCTTCAAGTGAAGACTTCAAAAAGATGAAGACTTGTGTCTAGGTATAAGATTTTTGCTTTTAGATAAAATGTAAATGATAGAATAGTTGGTGGATTGCTCAAGTATATATCACACACACTCTCTTTATTTAGTTGTCTTTTCATAAAAGAATTTTCAGACTTAGAAAAGACTTTCATTTTGAAAAATACTATTTTGGTTTTTGGTGTTTCTCATGTACATGTCTTTTGAAACCAAAACCATGTTTAATGCTTAATGTCAAAAACTTAGATATCTTATTTGTGTAGTGGATCATATCCATACACACTATGCTTTAATGAATTCAAAATATCTTATTTTTGTATCATGAAGAAGTTTGGAAAACAAGTTTTAGAAAAACACAAGTTTTCAATTGAGCCAATATTTTCAAGTTACAAAAATAGTCCAAATCATTTGTAACATGCCTTGATTTTGTGCAAGCATGTTTGTTTATCAAAGTATATTGATAAAACTATTTTTGTAGATTTTTCAGTATTTTATGGGATTTTATTTTAGCCAAAAAGATCAAGTTTTAAATCCCTAAGTTTCTGTTCTGGCTGTAGCCGGTCGACCGACCCGGTCGACCGACGTGCACAGACGTGCACGCCAGTTCTGCAGGATGGCTGGCCGGCCGACTGACCCGGTCGACCGTCCAGAGAGCTCTGCTCTCTGGAAAGGCCCCGGGCGGCCGGGCGGCCGACCGGACAGAGAGACTGCTCTCTGTATCCTGGCTCGGTCGACCGGCCGGTCGACCGATGGCTCAAACGGTCTGAAATATGACCGTTGGCCGGTTGGCCGGACGGTCGACCGACAGGCCTGACACAACCCCAACGGCTAGTTTTTCTAAGCCTATAAATTTGGGGGTTTGGGCATTGTTTTTCTACAAGATTTCTAGTGGGTTTTAAGCCAGTTTTTCCTACTTCATTAAAAGAGTTTTTCCCACTAATTTGAGAGCTAATACTTCCAATCAAAAGGGGAGTTTATCAAGAGTGTTTAAAAGAGATTTCTTTGAGTTTTCCTCCACCATCTCTTTCCTTGTTTTTCTCACAAACACTTGAGCAACCGATTGAGCTATTCATTCTATAGGAGTGTTTTTGTGAGAGGATTTTAGGTGATCAAGAGTTGTGATCACCAAAGTTCTACTTTATTCATTGAGGAGGCGGACGTGTGTGTTCGCATTGTTTCGGGTCCTAGTGGGGACTCGGTGTTTCGGGTTCGGGTGCGAACTCTTTGTTTGAGGTGCGGCCTCGGCGAGCCGGTGGGTTGCGGTGTGTACGGACTAGGGAGTCCGAGATTTGTAGGTGTTGCGGCACCGAGTGATCCGGTGGGATCGATTATAGTAGAAATCCTTCCTGTGTCGAAGGCGGGGATGTAGAGCAAGTGTGCTCGAACCTCGAAACAAATCCCTTGTGTTTGCGATTGCTCACTCTCTCTCTCTCTTTGTCTCTTGTTTATATCTTGCATGCTATTATTGTGTTCATCTTTATATGCTAGATATTCATTGTGTGCCTAATTGTTATACTTGCTTGGGTTTGTTGCTAACACTTGTATTCAACCAAGAGAGCCAACGCGGCACCTCAACCCTTATCAAGGGGAATCTAGAGGAGTTTGTCCAGAGCCCTTCACGGGGAATTCGGCAACACTCTTGTGTTATACGTGGTGTTTAGTGTAATAGTTTAGTTTAGGTCATAATAGTTTTTACTTCCGCATTATTTGGCATTAAGTGACCATTAGATTAGCCATCACCTATTCACCCCCCCTCTAGGTGAACTTACATTTAGGCTGTTAGAGAGATCATCTGGAGCGCTTTTGTCATTCAGGAGTGACTCCATATAGGTCTGAGCTATCAGGGTGAAGACCCGATATAGGGTATAAGAGCGACCATCAGGAAAACTTCCATCATTCTGGAGTAACTCCGTATAGGTCTGAGCCGTCAGGGTGAGGATCAGATATAGACATAAGAGCGACCATCAGGGGCGTTTCAGTCATTCAGGAGTGACTCCCTATAGGTTTAAGCCGTCAAGGTGAGGACCTGATATAGGCCGTCAGAGTGACCATCAGGAGCGCTTTCGTCTTTCAGGAGAGCCTCCAAGTAGGTCTAGTTGTCAGGGTGAGACCTAATATAGGCTGTCAGAGTGACCATCAAGAGTGCTTCCATCTTCGGGAGAGCCTCCATGTAGGTCTAGTCATCAGGGTGAGGACTTGATATGGGCTTTCAGAGTGACCGTCAGGAGCACTTCCATCTTTCAGGAGAGCCTCTGTGTAGGTCTAGCCGTCAGGGTGATGACCTAATATAGGCTATAAGAGTAACCATCAGGAACGCTTCAGTCTTTCAGCAGAGCATCCATATAGGTCTTAGCCGTCAGGGTGAGGACCCAATATAGGCCATCAGAGTGACTGTTAGGAGTTCTTCTGTCATTCAGGAGTTACATCGTATTGGTCTGAGCCGTCAGGGTGAGGACCCGATGTAGGCTGTCGGAGTGACCATCAGGAGCGCTTTTGTCTTTCAGGAGAGCCTCCATGTGAGTCTAACCAACAGGGTGAGGACCCAATATTGGCTGTTGGAGTAACCACTAAGAGCGCTTTTGTCTTTTAGGAGAGCCTTCGTGTAGGTGTAGCCGTCAGGATGAGGACCAGATATAAGTTGTCAAAGTGACCTTCAGGAGCACTTTCGTCTTTCAGGAGAACCTCCGTGTAGGTTGTTCACATTTCGAACTTCATGAAAAACTCTATCATTGTTGAATCACGTACAAGTTATAAAACCTAAACTTGCTAGAATCTTTTTAACAAGGTGTGTAGTGGCAAGTATAAGATCGAATCTACAGAGACTTGTGCTTCAAATTTTAGTTATTAAAAATCTCACTTTTATCGTTTCCAGTTGAGAAATCCCTTGGATGAAGGTTTGAATTTTATTTTTTTAAAAATAAATAAATAAATAAAGATCGTGTAGAAGAAAGCAAAAGCAAAATAAAAATATGAATAAAGTAAAAGAAAAATAAAAATATGAAGAAAGCAAAAGAAGAAAGAAATACTAACCATTTTTGCGAAGATTTGAGTAACCAAAGTAAAAAAAAAGAAATTAAGAGATTAGTATGAAGGGAAAAGGAAGATGAACCAGTGAACTTGTTTCTTGTCGTCGCCTTGTTGTCTCCCTCCTCCAAGCGATGCTAAAAACAAAAGAAGCTAATAAAAGAAAAGAGATGACTTCATGGAATCAAATATGCAAGAAAAAAATAGCATAAAAAAAGAGAAATTAAAGAAAGACTTAGACTGAATGCTGCAAGATCGTGAAGAAGAATTCTAAATTTTATTCAATAAGTATCAAATACAAAGCCCTTAATCCTCTCCAATCTCGCATTACAACGCTCAAAACTCTCTTTTTTTGGCTTTTTAGCTCTCTCGTGTACTCTCTCTCAATGAATACAAATATTTGTAGGAAAATAGTGATAAGAGAGAGCATAGGGAGATAGGAAGAGTTTGCTATTTTTGAATTTCAATCTTCTCCTTATCTCCAAACATGATTTATTCAGAATTCTGATCTGCAGCTTATTGGCGTGTTTATTACTGAATATTACTTATTAGATGATAGAATTCGAAACAGTGATCAATATAAGAGTTGTAACCCTTTAAATCTTCTTTCTAAATCATCTTGAATCATTGAATTTGAGATTCGATAGTGAAAGTTATGATTAAAATGCTAAACTATATCCAATCTGAATCTGAATCTAAATTGTTTCATCTCATCCGTTGATCTTCTCTCTATCTATTTATCTCAGCAAACCCAATAGGATCTTCAAAAATTCATTTTTTCTTTGAATTTTTATAGTATTATCTTATCTGGTAAATTTAATCCTCAGATAAGATAGACAAAAGATTCTCTGAATTTGAGTCGATCCCTATTTGATTTGAACTTTTGGGTTTGTTTGGATAGGATTCATGTTTATCTTCTCTTTATCATCCTGCAAGGATTAGGACATTAAGACAGGTAAGTTTGTAATGATTTATTACAGAATATGCGTAGGAATGTAATAATGTTTATGCAATATGTGTGTCTAAACACACCCCCACACTTATCTTTTGCTCGTGTTCGAGTAAAACAAAACTAACCTAAAGTTTTTATTGGACCACTTTCGCAGGTCATGCAATTGCACTTAGTATGTGCAATAAGCCTTTAAACCTCTAGGTTACCCTAGAGGAGGAGTTGTAGTCTCCTGAGGGTTTTCAATGGATTACACCCACAAAATCCATAAAGAAAAGAAACAATTTGTTAGTATTTTTGAAAATATATTTTGAAAAGAAGAGGAAATATTTGAAGTGTTTTTACAGTATTTAAGCAACTTTTAAGTTATAAGAGTATCGAATTATTCATCCCTAGACTTAGCCTCTATTCAAATATTTATTATCAATTAAGGGTAGGAATAAATTTGTATTCTCATCTAGTTTATTATTTTACCCTAAATCATATGCATCTTGTGACCGTGAATATTTTGACTAAGGGTTCTTCAACTGTAACTCTTATGCCTTTCTTTTGTGTATATGCTGGTTGTAATATTCCTTAGCTTTCTTAGGCTGTCTAATTTGCCCATGTAATTAGCCTTAGTCGGTGACTCCCAAACCGGACGGTTTTAGCGCACCGATGAGAAAAGACCCCAAGGACATAGGACTCGAGCAAATAAAGCCATAAAACTAAGGATTTATTTGGTGATTTGAATCACTTTTAGGCGTGAATAGTCATGCTTTATGAGGCACAAAAATCCAGCTTAATCGGAGGATTCTTATTCTATATAATATATACACACATATTCTTCTCTCTTTTTTTTCCTTTCTTTTTTTTTTTAAATGCATAAGAATCTTTATTTTTGAACCCTAAGTATGTAAGTATATAAAAGATGCATATTTTATCAAGGTAAAAATCAAGACTGGATTACTTTTTAATTTTTTTTCCTATCCTTAGAAATTAAACAAATATTCTTATTTCAACCAAGTATGAGAAATCATATTATGATTCTCTTATTCCTTAAAATTAACTTAATTTCTTGCAAAAATAAGTCAAAGTAACATTTTCCTTTCCAAATTTTTTTTGTAACAAAGAAAATTTTTTAATTTTTTAATATTTAATCTTTTTTATTTTATTTTATTTATTTTTTTAGAAAACCTAAAAGAAAACCTATGTTAACCCTCCCCCACACTTATCTCATGCATTGTCCTCATTGTATGAATGAATGCATAGTATGCTATAAATGTAAGAATGTGAAGGATAGATAGTACCTGTTGAGGACGAGTGGATGTTATCCATCATTGTCTAGTTAAGAGAAAAAAATACAAAAACTATAATACATAAATGGATCCCTAGTATATATAGAGATCAATCCTGATAAACAAAATCTTTCAGAAGGATTTCCTCCACTTCTGGACTCAGATACTCACGGTATGGTTTTAAACGATGGCCATTTACTTGAAAAGTGGTATCACCCGTGGTATTGTGGACCTCAACTACACCATGTGGGTATACCTTATGAATAATATACGGACCGGTCCAACGGGATTTTAGTTTTCCCGGAAAGAGATGTGACGGGAATTGTACAACAAGACTTTTTAATTGTACAACAAGACTTTTTATCCTGGCTGAAATTCCTTCCGAGTTTTGATCCTGTCATGCATAATCTTCATACGATCCTTGTACCGTTTTGAACAGTCATATGCATCATTTCTTATCTCTTCAAGCTGATCCAGTTGAAGTTTTTTAGACTCTCCTGCCTTGTCTTGATTAAAATTTAGGCGTTTGATTGCCCAGTATGCTTTATGTTCTAACTCAACAGGAAGATGGCAAGCCTTGCCATAAACTAACCTATATGGAGAAATTCCAATAGGACTTTTGAATGCAGTTCTATATGCCCATAAGACATCAGTCAGGCTAAGAGACCAATCTTTTCTAGTGGTGTTCATAGTTTTCTTTAGAATGGTCTTGATGGCTCGATTGGAAACTTCTATTTGGCCACTAGTCTGTGGGTGATAATGGGTGGCTACTCCTTGGTTGATGCAATATTTTCTCATTAAGGCTTCAAATGTACGATTGCAGAAATATTTTCCACCATCGCTGATGATTGCACAAGGAAAGCCAAAACGAGAGAATACATTCTCTTTCAAGAAGTTTACCACAACTTTGTGGTCATTAGTTTTATATGCTACTGTCCCTATCCATTTAGAGACGTAGTCAACTGCTACAAGGATATATTGGTATCTATGGGATATAGGAAAGTGGCCCATGAAGTCAATACCCCAAACATCAAAGATTTCGACAACTAAGATCGGGTTTAACGGCATTTCATTCCGGCGTGCAATCTTCCCTAATCTTTGACAATGATCACATGATTGACAGTAGACATAAGCGTCGTGAAATAGAGTGGGCCAATAAAAATCACATTACAAAATATTTGCAGCAGTTTTCTTCCCACTAAAATGGCCTCGACAGGCTTGGTCATGGAAAAATGAAAGAATGCTCCTAAATTCTGAGTCAGGAATGCAACGTCGAATGATCTGATCGGGACAGTAGTTGAACAAGTATGGTTCATCCCAGAAGAACCAATTGACCCTAGCTAAGAAACGCAATCATTCTTGCTTGGTCCATGAATTGGGCATTTGTTCTGTGACAAGATAATTCACAATGTCAGCTTACCATGAAACAATTAAAGAGGAGATGGACATTAACTGCTTATCCGAAAATGTCTCAAAGACAGGTAGTGAGTTAGACACAGATTCGACCACAATCCTAGACAAATGATCTGCTACAACATTCTCAGCTCCCTTTATATCATGGATTTGTAAGTCGAATTCCTACAGGAGTAAGATCAAAAAGATTAAACGGGCTTTAGCATCTTTTTTCGTGAGAAGGTACTTTAAAACTGCATGATCGGTGTAGATTAGGATCTTAGAACCTATAAGGTATGGACAGAATTTGTCAAGAGAGAAAACGACTGCCAACAACTCTTTTTCAGTGGTGGAATAGTTCAGTTGGGCGTCGTTAAAAGTCTTACTGGCATAGTAAATAACATGAGAAAATATATCCACTCGTTGGCCTAGGACAACCCCTACAGCATAGTCGGAAGGGTCACACATCACCTCAAATGGGAGATTCCAATCAGGTGGTTGGATGATGGGTGCTGAGGTTAACTCGGTCTTTAGCCTTTCAAAGGCTTCCAAACAAGAAGGGGTGAACTCAAAGGGAACATCCTTTGCGAGAAGCTCACAAATAGGTTTAGAGATTTTGAAAAAATATTTGATAAAGCGGCGGTAAAATCCAGCATGGCCTAAGAAAGATCACACCTCCCGAACAGTTCTAGGTGGTGATAATTGGCGATTAGCTCTACCTTAGTTTTAGCAACCTCTATACCTCAATCAGAAACAACGTGTCCTGAGAGAATCCCAGATTTCACCATGAAATAGCATTTTTCCCAATTAAGACTAGGTTCTTCTCCTTGCATCTTATCAATACCAATGATAGATGATATAAACCCTCATCAAAAATACACCCAAAGACAGAGAAGTCATCCATGAAAACCTCTAGAAATCGCTCAACCATATCTGAAAAGATGCTCAACATACACCGCTGAAAAGTAGCTGATCGGTCGCTAATATTTCACATTCATTATCATATTCTCATACTTATTATGTAATAAATTCTGCTTTTTTCTAATTATTATTTAATTTATTTGCAGGCCCATTCCTAAAGGAGAGGGAAGAGAAATGAGCCCAAAAGCCCATCAAATTCTGATTTAAATCAGAATTAATTCAAAGTCAGTAAATCAGGGTAGATCAGGTCAGTTCAGATCGGTTGAAAACTAGTTGGAATAAATCCCTATAAATCAATCAGTTGAAGCCAAAGATCAAAGGCCATTTCGTCAAAATCCCGGACTTAAACTGCAAATCCAGTTGAAGATAAAAGTAAATCGCGACGCCAGGGAATACCACCAACAGGGTGTGGCCAACCGCGGAAACGCGGAAAATGCCGCGTCCGCGGCTTTGTTGGTGAGTTAGGGGGAGCGTTTGCTCCCCCTATCTTCATACGCTCTCCTATATTGGGTTTTGCCTATAAATACTAGGATTTTCAGAGCGTACAGGGAGCGAGGATGCAGAGATAGAATTTAGTCCACTTTACTATTTTTTTGTAGCGTAGGTTTTTGTTTTTCTTTTCATGTAATTTTTAGTTTTAATTTATGTAGATCAGAGGAGATCAGAGTTTCATAGGAGAATGAGAATGAAGCTTGTGCTGAGAGTGACACCGGTGTAAGATTTTCTTCTTTTCTCTTATTGTTATAAAATTGAATCTGTAATTTCTCTTTTGTATGTACTTTATGTTTTTCTTCTTCTTCTTCTCTACTTTTCTTCTTTTGGTACCAATTACTATCCAAGTGAGTTTTAAAGCATCGAAAGAGCCTTACCTTTGTGAGTGCCACCGATAGCTCATGACAGTGGATTTTGAGTTTCATTCTGTATCACTTCATACTTGCAACGTCTTGATGATATAATGTGGAGGAGAAAGAAATCAACTCTTATGGGCTATACGTTGATCACCTCATTTCAAGATAACATCATTGCAAAAGATTCAAGGTAAGCATTTGGCCAAAGGAGGTAAGTAACTTTTAGATTCTTTTCTTTTAATTCTTTAGTTTAAAATATCACAATATATCACTTCTTTTATCACTCATTTTTCATTTCTTTGTACATATCATTTCTAGTTTATCCATCTTCTTAATCTACCATCTTCTTTCTAATTCAACTTTAACTCAATTTTTCTTTTTTCTTTTAAAGAACTAAAGAAGAACTTTAACCATACTTTGTAGCATAAAAGAGAACTTACTTAAAAAGCTTCCATCGCTAGTCCCTCCTTGTGGATCACGACCCGCATAGCCACTTGCTATTGCGGTAGAATTGAGCACTTGCAAATTCTATTTTTAAAGTTCTAAAATTCTGTATTTTTGTGTGCAGGTTTAAACTCAATTAAATTTTGGCGCCGTTGTCGGAGAGGGACGGTAAGTAATTCTCTTAAAAGTTTACATTTTTTGTTAACTTTCTTCTTTATTTTTAGTATACAGACTTAGCAACAAGGAATTTTTGCTGCAGTGGACATATAAGTGACCCTGGACTTTGCTCTAAAAAGCAGAGCCCAGAAGCCTTCAGATTTGCTACATTCTAGTAGAAAAACTGAGTGAACTACTAACTTGTATTTTTGTAGGTTAGCTGAATTGAAAATCTGAATTTTTGTAGCATTTATCTCCTTGTTTGACTCACTGTATATACATTTCTAACACAACAGTAAAAAAATTGATTGTAAATGCTAAAAATGATTTAGACTTTGTATTTAGGCACGTGTCTATTTCATTACATTTTCTATTTACTGTTGAAGAGTGTTGGAGCCAAGATATGTGTGCATAGCATTTAGTATAAGATTCATTATTGTATGAAATATTGCTTGTTACTTTTTCTATATACTTGTATACTGCACTAAATTGATTTAAGGGCTTGCCCTATTAATAAGATAAGGTAGGAAAGTCATTACCCTCCCTTCACCCACAAATAATCTCCTCACTTACTAACCCAAGCCTAATTAAAACTGAGTAGACGTTGGCCCTAAGGACATCTCGGACTCAAATAGGAGACTGACCTAAGGGGGAAGTTGATTTGAATCTGACTATTGCCAAATCGGTGACTAAGGTTGGGGATTAAGGGGTGAAACCCCGAAGGCTGGTGGTTTGGCTTAATTAGGCCCGTCGCTTCTGCGCGGATACCTCCCACCAATCTTGTCCCTACTTGGCTGATTAACTTGTGGTCAGATTCGACAATATACCCCCAGTGGACAGTCTAACCAGTTAGGAGTCATCTAGGTCTAAGGTTTACCCTAACTTAGGTTAGATTTTTGTTTTCTTTCTTTTTATTTGTTTATTTGTTTGTGCTTTATTGTGTGATATGGCTTATAACAATAATTTTTTCAATTTTAATGGTAATCCATATTACACACCAACCTCTTTTTCGAATATTACCAACCCCCAACCAACATATTGTGCCGGATTGGTCTTATTCGAATTAATATAACTCATGCCCCCAATCTTGTGACCATAATTTTCAGAATAATTTCAACTCTTCACAAAGTCAATGGGGATTCACCTCCCCCGAGTCTAATTTTCAACCAACTTGTCCTTCTTATCCACCTTGTCCACAATATTTCTAAGATCATACTTAGTTCCACAAGTCCAAAATAGAAAATCATCAATTTTGAAAATGAGTATGCGTGAGTCCAAACAACAATCACAAACTGATGGACTCATAATTTCACCACCAATTTCAAAACAACACTTCATCTTTTCAAGACCAATCGCAACAAAATGACGAACCAATGAACTATGAAAAGATGCTCGAAGCCATGACTCAGGCTCAAAACGCTCATAATCATGACATAGATATGATAATCCAAACTCTACGTTCTCACCGTTTGACTATTGCTGATGTCGCAAACCATTCTTTAGAGCCGAAGAGTCATGTTGTTTTAGAAAACAAGATTCCATTTCAGCACAGTCATTTGAACTTACCCAAACTCTAAATTTTAAAAATGACATTGATTGTTTGGCAAGTTATCCCTTTCCTAAAATTGAACTTAAGAATGAATATGATCACGAACCTCAACTTAGTGATTCAATTCTACTTCCTGATTCAATTATGACTCCAGTGTCTTCACCTGATTTCAATCTTTATTCTAAGTCAACATTGGATCCTGTGCCAATTCATGATGAAATTGAATCGCCCATCTTTGATGATCATCATATTGAACTTGACCAATTTCATACTTTTGAAAGTCCCATTGACAAATTGGCAAGTTCTCATTTTTATGAAATTGAACTCAATGAGAAGTATGACCTAGATTCTCAATTTTGTGATCCATTTCAAATTTCTTAATCAATATTGACTCATGTTTTGTTACACGACTTGAGTAATATTTTAGAGTCAGTTCTGATTCCCACACCTATCATTCTTAAACTTGAATCACCAATATTAAGTCACATTCTATTGTGAGAAAATGAATGTGGACTCGAGTTTCAACTTCTTAATTTAGACCCACTTTCTGAACCAATCTCAACTCCTGAACCTTTACTTGACTTAAGTCACTTTCCTGAGTCGGTATTAGTTCACGTATTTCCTAAGTCCAAGTCAATCATTCTATTTTTTCACACTCCATTTTGAGACAAGGCGGTTGACAAAATTGACTCCAAAATTAATTATGGAATTTGGAAATTAGTTTGGGTTAAATTTTTAATAAAAATCCTTCATGTATACATCATTTTAGTGGGCTATATTAGAGAGATTTCTGGTGGATTCCTCCGAACTCCATGCAAAATCGATTGGGCCGTATTTTGTAGACCAATCAGACCATCACCGGAACCACCACCTTAAGCTACTATTTTCCTTCCCTATCTTCTTTTTCATGCATCTATGCATTAATTCATACATTGAGGACAATGCATGAGATGGGTGTGGGGGGGGTTCTAACATAACTTAGGTTTTTCTTTTATTAAAAAAATTTATTAATATTTTCTTTACTTTTAAAAACTTTTTGAAAATAGAAACAATATTTTGACATATTTTTTGTAAGAAATTAAGTCAATTTTAAGGAATAGGAAAATCAAAATTAGGATTTCTTAAACTTAGTCAAAATAAGATTATTTATTTGATTTTTAGGGTTAGGAAGATAATTTGTCAAAGTAATTTAGTCTTGATCTTTACCTATGAAATATGCACACTTCATACACTTACACACTTAGGGTTCAAAAATGAAGATTCTTATGTCTTAAAAAAAATATAAAAGATAAACAAATCTAATTATTGATTAGCTAGGTGTTTGCCCTAAGCAAGCCTTAGTATTTATACGAAAGATAATTAGATACGTTTGAGAAATATATATATATATATATATATATAAATCCTCTGATTAAGCTGGGTATTCGTGCCTAATAAAGCATAAGTATTCACACCTAAAAGCAGCTCATATAATAAAATCCTCAGTTTTGAGGCCTTGTTTGCTCGAGTCCTAAAGTCCTTAGGGTGTTTTCTCACCCGTGCCCTAAGACCGTTTGGTTTGGGAGTGACCGATTAAAGGCTCGTTACATAGGCTAATTAGAAAGCCTAATAAAACTAAGGAATAATACCACCAAAATATATATATATATAAATAAGGCACAAGAGTTAGAGTTAAAGAACCCTTAGTCAAAATTTTCATGGTCATAAGGTGCAAATGACTTAGGGTAAAGTAATAGACTAGATGAGAAGTACAATTTGACCCCTTATTTTGATTGATAAAAAATTTTGAATAGAGACTAAATTTAGGAATGAAAAATTCTGTTTTCCTATAACTTATAGATTACTTAAATCTTACAATAATATTTCAAATATTTTTCTTTCAAAATACTAACATTTTTCTCTTTCTTTACGGATTTTGGGGGTATAATCTACTGAAAACCCTCATGAGATCAAACTCGTCCTCTAGGGAAAACCTAGAGGTTTAACGGCTTGTTGCACATGCTTAGTGCAATCGCGTGACCTGCGAAAGTGGCCTAATAATCCTTAGTATAGTTTAGCTATTTTGCTCGAGGATGAGCAAAATATAGGTATGGGGGTGTAATCAGTCGCTAATATTTCACATTCATTATCATATTCTCATACTTATTATGGAATAAACCCTGCTTTTTTCTAATTATTGTTTAATTTATTTGCAGGCCCATTCCTAAAGGAGAGGGAAGAGAAATGAGCCCAAAAGCCCATCAAATTCTGATTTAAATCAGAATTAATTTGAAGTTAGTAAATCACGGCAGATCAGGTCAGTTCAGATCGGTTGAAAATCAGTTAGAACAAATCCCTACAAATTAATCGGTTGAAGCCAAAGATCAAAGGCCATTTCGTCAAAATCTCGGACTTAAACTGCAAATCCAGCTGAAGATAAAAGCAAATCGCGAAGCCAGGGAATACCACTAACAGGGTGTGGCCACCTGGCCACACCCTGGCCGCGAAAATGTGGTAAATGCCTCGTTTTCGCGGCTTTGTTGGTGAGTTAGAAGGAGCGTTTGCTCCCTCTATCTTCATACGCTCTCCTATATTGGGTTTTGCCGATAAATATTAGGATTTCAGAGCGTACAGGGAGCGAGGATGCAGAGATAGAATTTAGTCCACTTTTTCATTTTTTTGTAGTATAGGTTTTTGTTTTTCTTTTCATGTAATTTTCAGTTTTAATTTATGTAAATCAGAGGAGATCAGAGTTTCATAGGAAAATGAGAATGAAGCTTGTGCTGAGAGTGACACCGGTGTAAAATTTTTTTTCTTTTCTCTTATTGTTATAAAATCGAATCTGTAGTTTTCCTTTTGTATGTACTTTATTTTTGTTCTTCTTCTTCTTCTTTACTTTTCTTCTTTTGGTACCAATTGCTATCCAAGTGAGTCTTAAAGCATCAAAAGAGCCTTGTCTTTGCGAGTGCCACCAATAGCTCATGACGATGGATTTTGAGTTTCATTCTGTATCACTTCATACTTGCAACGTCTTGATGATATACTGTGGAGGAGACGGGAATCAACTCTTATGGGCTATACGTTGATCACCTCACTTAAAGGTAACATCATTGCAAAAGATTCAAGGTAAGCATTTAGCCAAAGGAGGTAAGTAACTTTTAGATTCTTTTCTTTTAATTCTTTAGTTCAGAACACCACAATCTACAACTTCTTTTATCACTCCTTTTTCATTTCTTTGTACATATCATTTCTAGTTTATTCATCTTCTTAATCTACTATCTTCTTCCTAATTCAACTTTAACTCAAATTTTTCTTTTTCTTTTAAAGAACTAAAGAAGAACTTTAACCATACTTTGTAGCCTAAAAAAGAACTTACTAAAAAAGCTTCCATTGCCAGTCTTTCCTTGTGGATCACGACCCGCATAGTCACTTGCTATTGCGGTAGAATTGAGCACTTGCACTTTTTATTTTTAAAGTTCTGAAATTCTGTATTTTTGTGTGCAGGTTTAAACTCAATCAGTAGCCGGTGCATTGCATAGCCCAAAGAGCATGCGACGATATGCAAATGTGCCAAACGGACATGTGAATGTCATTTTCTCTTGGTCCTCATGAGCAATGTGGATTTGGTTATATCCTGAATAACCATCGAGGAGGAATAATAAGCGTGACTGACATACGTTCTAACATTTGGTCGATGAAAGGCAGAGGAAAATTATCTTTCTTAGTCATGGAGTTGAGTTTTCTATAATCTATGCAGACTCTCCAATCAGTTTGAACACAAGTTGGAACCAACTCATTGTTCTCATTAGTAACAACTGTGATTTCGGACTTTTTGGGTACAACTTATATTGGACTAACCCACTGACTATCAGAGATAGGGTAAATGATACCTGCATCTAATAATTTTATTATCTCTGCTCTCACCACCTCTTTCAAAACAGGGTTTAAAAGCCTCTGTGATTCTCTCGAGATCTTGACATTCTCTTCAAGATGAATTTGGTGCATTACCACAGAGGGGCTAATTCCCTTGATGTCTGCTATGGTCCATCCTATGGCTTCCTTATGTTCCTCAAGAACATCTAATAACTTTTCTTCTTGGTCCTTATCTAAATGAGATGATATGATTACATGTAAGGTTTCTGACTCACCTAGGAAGGCACACTTCAATATGTCGGGTAAAGGTTTGATCTCCAACTTGGGAGGCTCAACGATTGATGGAACAGAACGGATGTTGACAATGGTGAGGGTTCTACCTTAGATCTCCATAGGTTGGTGTCCATGATGGGAACAGAATCTGACAATGCATTCACCTCTTCTATAGACTCTTCAATATCAAAATTCATTTCAAAATGGGCTAAGCATTTCTCCAAGGGGTCTTCATAGAAAGACTTCTCAAAGGTGTAATTGATCGACATATCAATCATATTGACCTCCTCATGATCGTCCATTACATGTGGTTTGGAACTAGTATGAAAAACGTTTAGCTCAACTGTCATATTCCCAAATGACAAGGTCATGACTCCATTCCTACATCTAATAACAGCATCAGCAGTAGCAAGGAATGGTCTCCCTAAAATTACAGGGGAGTGATTGCTTGGATCTCTAACCGGTTCAGTGTCTAAGACCACAAAGTCAGCAGGAATATAGAATTCGTCGACCTTCAAAATAACATCCTCAATAATTCCCTTGGTGACCTTAACTGACCTATTTGCTAGAAGTAATGTAAGGTTAGTGGGTTGTAACTCCCCTAAACCTAATTGTTTGTACACAGAATAGGGTAAAAGGTTTATACTTGCCCCTAAATCTAGTAGACACCGATCCATATCTTGATCTCCTATCCTAACAGAAATAGTTGGACTTCCTGGATCTTTATATTTGGATGCAATGGGTTGCTGGATGAGACATGATGCTTGTGTAGAAAATGCAGCTTTATGAGGCACAAAACTTTTCCTCTTAACCATTGAGGTCCTTTAGAAATTTAGCACATGAAGGTATCGATTAATGGCATCCAAGAAGAGAATATTGATTTGGATGTTTTTGAAAACCTCCAAAATTCTCTCACAGTGATTTTTCTTCCTAGTTTGTGTTGCGATTGGTCTTGAAAAGATGAAGTGTTGTTTTGGAATTGGTGGTGAAATTGTGAGTCCATCAGATTTTGTGATTGTTGTTTGGACTCACGCATACTCATTTCTAAAATTGATGGTTTTCTATTTTAGACTGGTGGAACTGAGTATGAATCTTGAAAATATTGTGGACAAGGTGGATAAGGAGGACAAGTTGGTTGAAAAGTGGACTCGGGGAAGGTGAATCCCCATTGACTCTGTGAAGAGTTGAAATTATTCTGAAAATTATGGTCATAAGATTGGGGGCATGGGTTATATTGATTTGGATAAGACCAATTCGGCACACTATGTTGGTTAAAGTTATGATATGCCTTGTTGGTAATATCTGAAAAAGAGGTTGGTGTGTTAAATGAATTACCATTAAAATTGGAAAATTTGTTGTTATAAGCCATATCACACAATAAAACACAAACAAAGAAAAACAAACAAATAAAAAAAATTCTAAACTAAGTTAGGGTAGACTTTTGACCTAGATGACTCCTAACTGGTTAGACTGTCCACAGGAGGTATAATGCAGATTTTGACCACAAGCTAATCAGGCAGGTCAGGACAAGATTGGTGGGAGGTATCCATGCAAAAGCGAGGGGCCTAATTAAGCCAAACCACTAGCCTTCGGGGTTTCGCCCCTCAATCCCTTTCCTTAGACACTGATTTGACAGGAGTCAAATTCTGAAACATTCCCCTTAGGATAATATTCTAATTGAGTCCGAGATGTCCCTAAGGCCAACATCTACTCATTTTTAGTTAGGCTTGGGTTAGTGAGTGAGGAGATTATTTGTAGGCTAAGGGAGGGTAATGACTTCCCCGCCTTATCTTGTTTATAAGACAAGCCCTTAAGATTGATTGTGCAAAGTATGCAGGATAAAGAAAAGTAATATTCAACAAGCAAATAATCACTCAAGAATGTTTCCTAAACTATATGCGATGCAAACGTACCTTTTACTCCAGCACTCTTCAACAGTAATGTAAAATGTAAACGAATTAGACACGTGCCTAAATGCAAAGTCTAAACCAATTTTAGCATTTAACAAATATCATTTTACTGTTGAGGTTAGAAAGGAAGTACAGTGAGACAAATAAGGAAATTAATAGATACAGATATTAAACTTTACAATTCAGCTAACCTGCAGAAAATACAGGTTAGTAGTTCACTCAGATTGCCATAAGAATGTAGCAAATCTGAGGGCTTCTTGGCTCTGCTTTCTTGAGTAGAGTCCAAGTCCACTTATATGTCCACTGCAGCAAAAGTTCCTTATTGTTAAATCTGTATACCAAAAACTAAGAAGAAAGTTAACTAAAAATGTAAGCTTTAATGAGAATTACTTACCGTCCGTCCCCGGCAACGGCGCCAAAATTTTGATTGAGGGTTTACCTGCACATAAAAATACAGAATTTCAGAACTTTTAAAATAGTAGTGCAAGGTGCTCAATTCTACCGCTATAGCAAGTGGCTATGCGGGTCGTAATCCACAAGGAGGGACTAGCGATGGAAGCTTGCTTAGCAAGTTCTCTTTTATGCTACCATTAATGGTTAAAGTTCTTCTTTAGTTTCTTAAAAAGAAAATAAAAAATAAATTACAATGAAGTTAGGTAGAAAGTGAGAGATTGGGAAGATCGAGAAACTAGAATTGGATATGTACAAAGAAATGAAAAAGAAGTGATAAAAGAGGTGGGTGTTGTTGGTGATCAAAACTAAAGAAATAAAAGAAAAGAAAGAAAAGATTAAAGAAATACTTACCTCCTTTGGTTGATGACTTACCTGGAACCCTTGCATGTTTTACCTTACTTCGGAGGCGTTCAACGCATAAGCCATAAGATCGAGCTCAGTCCCCATTCGCATTACATCATCAAGACGATCAAGAATGAAATGATACGGAGTCTTGAGGAGGAGAACATCATCATGAAATATCGTTGGCACTCACACAAGCATTGTTATACTGATGCTACTAGATTCACTTGAATGCTCATCATAACCAAAAGAGAAAGTAGAAAGAAGAAGAAGGAAACAAAAGTAAAGACGAACATAAAAGAAAGTTACATTTTATTGCTTGTAGAAACGATGAAAGAAAGGAGGAGGTACATCGGTGTCACTCTCAACATAAACCTCTCTTTCTTACTTACATGAATCTCAATCTAAGCTAAGCTTACAAAGAAATTAAAATTACATAAAAAGAAAACAAATACCTACACTACAAAGAATGAAAAACTGGACTAAATCCTATCTTTGCATGGTCCTTCCCTTTTGCCTTTGAGATTGCAGGTATTTATAAAAGAAATGTAGAGGTTAGAGGAGTATGAAGATAGAGAAAACTGGCTATTTCTGAATTTGAATCCTCCCCTTATTTCTAAACTTGATTTGATGTGAATATTCAGTTCTGATCTGTAGTTTGTTGGCGTGTTGATTACTGAATATCACTTATCAAATAATATAATTAGAAATAGTGATCAACATAAGAGTTGTAACCCTGTAAGTCTGCTTTCAGGATCATCTTGAATCATCAGATTTGAGATTCGGTAGCGAAAGTTATGATTTAAATACTAAAATATATCCAGTCAGAATCTGAGTCAAACTTGCTTCATCTCATCCGTTGATCTTCTCTCTATCCATTTATCTCTTTGTATTTGATATTATCCTCGGTTGATCTTTAGCTAACCAAAAGGGATTTATGGAAATCTGAATTTTACCGTTTTCATTTGGTGTTATCTTTCTGATTTGCTCTGATCTTCAGCTGAACATTTGTCCAATCCTTGATTTGTTCTAACTAGATCTGAGATCATCCTCAGCTAACCAAATAGATCCAATTAATCCAATTTTAACTAGTATTTATTTGGTTTAATTCTCTTTCTCTTCATTATTATCTTCTGCAAAATAAATATTTAAGACAAGAAAATTAGCAGATCTATTACACGATAAATGTAGGAGTGTAATGAAAAGAATACAAAATATATATACAATCAGTTGGTTGATGGCGTTGAGGAAATAGGGCTTTGGGCATAAAAGATTTATCTTGATTGTCAACAATAACTTGATCATCTTTCTTTGTTAACTCATTTGGTTCCCTTTTCTTTTTCTTTTACAATATTAGGATTGTTTGGTGGATCTTGGACTTGGTTGTCCACTTTCTTGCCTGACCGTAAAGTGTGGATGGCTTGGACTTGACGGTTTGAATCAGAACTAATTTCAAACTGGCCTATTGGAGTATTTTGAGGAGCAGGTTGTCCTCTCGGGTTGGGCACAGTTTGACTAGGGAAATGTCCTTTCTCTCTCCCTAATAGTTGCAGCTAACTGTTCTATCTAAACCTCGAGCCTGGCTATCGTCTGATCCTGATTGTGATACATTTGGGCTTGATTTTGATTATTTATTAGTTGGCTCTGCATGAATTGTTGGAGAGTGTTCTCTAAAGATAGTTTTCTTTGATTGGGAGGGACATATGGAGGAACAGATGGTGTTGCATTGAATTGATTTTCCTTGTGAAATTAATTATTAGAAGATGGTCCTTGAATTGATGATGATCCACCATATCCTTGTCCTTGAGGAGACTTCCATGAAAGGTTGGGATGATTCCACCATCCCGGATTGTATGTTTCACTAAATGGGTTGTTGTTGGGATTGGGCTTACGAAATGTATTGAGTACATTTGCTTGCTCTGCTTTGATAATTGGCAACCCGGGGCATTATTCAACCAAGTAGTCTCGGCTGTCACAAAGTACACATACGGGAGACACCACTAGCTTGGATAGTTCAGGAGCTGAAGATTGTTCTCCCTTGCTCAATTCTAATGCTTCAAGTCTTCATACCACTGATGTCAATTGGCATCACTCTCAAAATTAGGTTTGACTTTATGTATATCACCCTTATTAGTGGCAGTTGAGGTGGTAAGTTGCTTATTTCAACACTAACAGGCTCCCATTCTAGAGTATTTTCTGCTACCTCTTCAAAGAATTTTCATGCATCATCGATCGTTTTGCTCGTGAATGTTTCATTGTAAAGGGACTCAATCATGGTCTTATTCGAGTAGTCTAACCCTTCATAAAGAATTTGAATCAAACGAATCTTTTTGAATCCGTGATGGGAACATTCAAGTAAAAGATCCTTGAATCTTTCAAAATATGTGAAGAACGTCTCCCCTTATAGTTGATGGAAGATGTTGAGGGCTTGACGTATGGTAGCAGTTTTCTTCTTAGAATAGACTTCCTATAGAAGGCTTCGGCTAATCCTACCGAAGTAGAAATTGAACCGGTTGGAGAGAAAGAAGCCAAGATTTGGCTCTTTCTTTTAGAGAAAAGGGGAATAACCTAAGTTTTAGGGATTTCTCTGTCATTTGATGATACTTCATGGTCCCACAAATATCCTCAAATTTCCTAACGTGTTGATATGGGTTCTCATTTGCCAATCCCCGAAAGACTGGAAGCATCAGTATCATCCCGAATTTAATCTCAAAATTTGCCGTAAGGGCTGGCAAGGTGATACAAGAAGGTTGGGTGGACCTTGAAGGATACATGTAATCCTTTAAGGTCATTTGTTTGGTTTCATTAGCATCACCCATTGTTGCAGTCGGGTCAGAAACAATAATGGATTCTAATCGACCCTTAATACAAACCAACTTTTGCATGAACCAGGGTACTGCCCTGATGAAGGATTTTCTAAATCCTAAATAAGATTACACACAAGATGACTCAACCAATCAATTACAATCAAGTGTTTTTTTAATCTTGAATTTAATTTAAAGGTAATCAGTTACTTTTTTCAGCCACAATCTTAAGAGAATAGAATTCTCCCTACTTAGACAGCTCCTAACTGGGTTGGAAGGATAGTGGATTTACCGGTTGAATCTATCAAACAAGCGATTCAGTTCTTCCTCCAGGCCAGGCACCACCGCAATGGGTAAGTCACCATTTCTAGATAAGGAAGTTCCTCTTCGAAAACTTGAAAGTGTTCACCGGAGTCTTCCCAAAATAGTTTCACTTAAATGAGCTCGAAATCCTAGTGGCTGAGTTCTAATTGATTTTAAATTAGTTCAAGCTTGGAAAAAAAACTTATATATAGTTGTGATTTTTGAGCCAAGAAACGGGTGATGAAATCCCGACCTTATGTAAGGGGGACGGCTCTTAAGTTCTTTTTATGCAAGTATTCTCTAATGCAGCATAAAATTCAATCAATAAGCACCTCCAAAACCCCACTGACAAGAGATTCATTGGTAGAGTTAGAAAATACTAACCTTTCCGACGACTCTGAAGTAAGTAAGTTTTTATTTTTTTATTTTAGCAAAGCAATATGTCATAAGCAAGCATGCTTCTTGTTGTTGTGCAAGTCTTCCTTTGTTCATGCAATATCCCTGCAAAAGAAAATTTGAAATTAAATCTTAGAGATGGAAAAAATAATAAAAAAAGAAAAGAATTTTGAATTTTTTTTAAGATTTAACTTTCTGAATTTTTTTAATTTTTGATAATTTTTTAATTTTTTTAATATTAAACTAGAAAAAGGTTAGATGTTGATTTTCAAAACAAAAAATTTTCATAAGTCCCCGACAATGGCGCCAAACACTATTCGCATTTCGAAATTCATGAAAAACTCCATCGTTGTTGAATCACGTATAAGTTATGAAACCTACACTTGATAGAATCTTTTTAACAAGGTGTGTAGTGGCAAGCATAAGATCAGAATTAACAGAGACTTGTTCTTGAAAATTTAGTTATTAAAAATCTCACTTTTATCTTATTCTAGTTGAGAAATCCCTTGGATGAAGGTTTAAATTTTGTTTTTTAAAAAAATAAATAAATAAAGATCTTGTAGAAGAAAGTAAAAGCAAAATAAAAATATGAATAAAGTAAAAGAAAAATAAAAATATGAAGAAAGCGTAGGAAGAAAGAAATACTAACCTTTTTGCGAAGATTTGAATAACCAAAGTAAAAAGAAGAAATTAAGAGATTGGTACGAAGGAAAGAGGAAGATGAACCAGTGAACTTGTTTCTTGTCGTCGCCTTATTGTCTCTCTCCTCCAAGCGATGCTGAAGACAAAAGAAGTTAATAAAAGAAAAGAAATGACTTCATGGAATCAAATATGTAAGAAAAGAATAGCATAAAAAAATAAAGAGAAAAATAAGAAAGACTTAGACTAAACGTTGCAAGATCGTGAAGAAGAATTCTGAATTTTATTCAATAAGCATCAAATACAAAGCCCTTGATCCTCTCCAATCTCGCATTACAACGCTCAAAACTCTCTTTTCTGACTTTTCAGCTCTCTTGTGTACTCACTCTCTCTCTCTCTCTCTCTCTCTCTTAATGAATACAAGTATTTATAAGAAAATAGTGATAAGGGAGAGTGTAGGGAGATAGAAAGAGTTGGCTATTTTTGAATTTCAATCTTCTCCTTATCTCCTAACTTGATTTATTCAGAATTCTGATCTGCAGCTTATTGGCGTGTTGATTGCTAAATATTGCTTATCAGATGATAGAATTCGAAATAGTGATCAACATAAGAGTTGTAGCCTTTTAAATCTTCTTTCTGGATCATCTTGAATCATCAAATTTGAGATTCGTTAGCGAAAGTTATGATTAAAATGCTAAACTGTATTCAATCTGAATCCGAATCTAAATTGCTTCATCTTATACGTTGATCTTCTCTCTATCCATTTATCCTCAGCAAACCCAATAGGGTCTTAAAAAAATTCATTTTTTCTTTAAATTTTATAGCATTATCTTATCTGGTAAATCCAATCCTCAGATAAGATAGACTAAAGATTCTCTGAATTTGAGTCGATCCCTGCTTGATTTGAACTTTTGGATTTGTTTGGATAGGTTCATGTTATCTTCTCTTTATCATCCTGCAAGGATTAGGACATTAAGACAAGTGAGTTTGTAATGATTTATTATAGAATATGTGTAGGAATGTAATAATATTTATGCAATATGTGTGTCCAAACATAGGTCTAACCGGATTCCATGCAGGCTTGTTTACTGCTCTGACAACTTGATTTTGATTCTTTTCAGCGGAACAAGCTGTGGTTACTATTTTTTCCCTTCATTCTCTCATTTGGGGAGCGACTTGTTTTGTCCCGGGTAGCATCCTTGATCTACATGTACTTCTGAGCCCGAGAGAAGATGTCCCTCATCCTGGTGACTTCATGCTTAACCAAGTGTTTGTAGGAATGAGAGACTTGCAACCCACTGATCAACATTGTTGTGGCCACGTCGTCATTGCAGTCATATACTAATGATATTTGGCTCTGAAGTAACTGACGTAATGTTTGAGGCTCTCTTTGGGCTTCATCTTCCTGTTGGAAAGTGTATTGGTGATAGAAAGCTTACTTCACATCTTTGAAACTCCAGAGTAAGTACCTCGGAAGAGAGTGGAACTAGTTGTAGGCGGCCCTTGAGAGCCCTTGAGACTGGATGGAAACAGGCGACTTAAGAGGAGGTCATCATGAGAGTGGACCACCATCTTGTCTTGGTACTACCAGAGGTTTTGAATGGGATCAGTCGACTCAGAGTAGCACTCGAAGCTCGACGTGATGAACTTTTGGAGAAGCGGTGAGAGGTGATTTCCTACGAGAGTGGTGAGTCGGAGGTTCTCAAGTAGAAAGGCTCCACCTCCTTTCAGAGTTGTTGACTTGCTTCCTCGATCCCCTTCCGAATAATCTCCTCAATGTCCTCGATGGGAGGGACCTTCAGAGCCTTGTGGGGGGCAGAATTCTCGGAGTGCTCGTCATCACTTGAAAAGTCAGATCTGGCACGCCTTTGATTACTCTTAGTGTGGGTGGTTCTTACAGTAAGAAGTGGGGATGGAGGAGCCCAAGACCCTTCTGCTCCCTGATTCCTAGTGGACTGTGATTCTGAAGGATCTCGATCTGAGTGACGAGTTGATTCTAGAAGCGGATTGTCGTGTTTTTCTCCAGAGCAGCCTCCTCGCGCTCATGAGCCACCTCCGCCCGTTGCTCGTCCAATTGTCTTTAGAGGCTGGCGAGAATTTAAAGGAGCTGACCTTCAGCAGGGAGCTGGATTCTATGTTCATTGGTCCCTGCCTCCAACACAGTTGCTCGGGAAGAATACTCTTCTCCGACGTCTTCGATGTGAACATCGAGATGGGGCTGATGAGTGTCGGTATAACTCGTGCCCCCTGCAGTCGTCGACTTGCCTTTTGAAGTAGTAGCGACGGCAGCCTGGGATGCGTTCTTCCTTAGTGTGGCCCTTTCCGTTTGGCGAGGCTTTTTTAAGAAGGGTTTGAGAAAGGGAGAAGAGATCTTAAGTGTAGATTCAGGAAATCTCAATGAAAGCACCAAAATATGAAAAAAAAATTTCTCAAGAAATTTCTCCACACCATGAATTGTAAGTGAATAGATTAGATATAAGCAATCACAAACAATAAAGAATTTATGTGAAAAACCCAAAAGGAAAAAACTACAGGAGAGGAAGAGAATTCACTATAGTGTCATAGGATTATAATAAATTCTGCAGAGTGATGCTACGAGTATAATTTCTAGGGTTTGATGTAATAATCAGAAGTCAACCCCTTTCTCGATGGAGAAAGAGATGTATTTATATTCGCTTGAGTTGTCGTTTGGGTGCGGATATTTCGGATCTACATAACTGCATGATATGCACGTTATGTACTCCTTGTAATTGCCAAGATCACGATACTTGATTGTTGAGATCGCCATGCAGAGATATCCGCCACTATCCATAACAGCCAGCATTAATTTATGGGCATTATAACGTTCAGAACGTTGGGATGATACGGCAGCGTAGCTAGATCCGTGAATCGCAGAGATCGTATCATCCGGTTGTAAGCAACACATGAGTAGCAGGCTTCAGTTGGTCTTTGTTTCGGAGCCTTGCTTGGCTCTGGGAAGGATTCTTCTACTGATTATTGGCGTCCTAAAGAGTCGTACAACTCCGATTGGGTAATGGATCCAGATGAATGATATCTGATCAGATGTGAGTTGGGGACGAGGCCCAAGACTTTCTTCTTGGGCCAATTCCCGAGGCTTTCTTCCTGAGCCCATATTAGGCTTGTATGTGAGTTGGGCCTGCTGGCAGATAAGTGATGCCCCCAGTAGGTGGGGCACGTGTCACGATCTTGATGATGGTCAAAATCCGACCAACTACACTTGTAATAAAAGATTAATGCATCAATAAAGATTTCTGTTGGGTTTTCTTGTGTTGGTTATGTAACTGTGATTGAATTGCGATCTTGAGACAAATACTATGAGAAGCATTCGACAGACAAAAGGATCAATTGGAATGTTTCCTTGTCTACGTTGTTCCCTGCAAAGCTATCCAGCTCGAAGTAGAGTGCTCAATGTTTCTGACTATGGCAGCTTTGTCTCCCTGCAGTGCTTGACAAATCTGTTGATTGAGAACAGTAGAGTAAACTGTCTTATTATAAATTTTGATTTTGTCACGATTGCCAAATCTAGTTATTGGCTTCAAGTAGGAACAGTACATAACATCGATAGAATCATTCAGATACACCATGCATCTTTGCACCACAACCTGAATTGGCAATATGGATAGCAAATATACCATGCATCTTTGCACAACAACAATGGACAATATTAATGACAAACCCTCAAGGAACCTTGATCTTATGGATCAAATCTTTCGCTGAGAGATGGCCAACCTATTTTGATTCCGAGGCCAAAATTTTGTTCAATGCAGTAAAACATTGTATTGTTCTGAAAATTAACAAAGTTCATAGATATTCGGTCAGTCTAAGTAAAAAAACATATGGCGAAAAATTGCAACCGAAAAGAGAATTATGAACCATGCATCCTTTTGTTTTCATTCATTGGTATCAACAAAGATAGGCTCTTGGGGGAACACGGCAGCTCATACACCATTTATTTTGAATTGGTTATATACAATAAACATGAATAACTATAAATAATTTGAGAACAAAAAATTATAGCATCTGTTCTTTCCTGAATAAACCCCGACTACTAAACAATCACCCCGGCCCCACAATGAATAACTTGGACAGACTACTGGGGGAAAGAATGAAAAATGAAAAATTGGCACAAAATTTAGGATGAGTTGGGATCTCTTAAACTAGCAGCTCCTCTAAGACGGTGCCGTTTTGAACCTGATTTCCTGTCCCGTCCACGCTTTGACCATTGCTTCTTTGAAGTAGATCTTGTCGTTGCCACATCAGATGTTGACTTACTTGGCAACTCTAACTTGGGCAATTCTAACTTGGGCAATTCTTTAGCTGCGGTGGGTTGCTGATGAAGATTTTGGGTGCCCGTTTTTGCTCTAACAAGTCTCCATCATATGCCGACACAGTACCAAGCATAGACAAAAGTGACTAAAAGCAGAAATCACACGATGCAAATCACTGGCAAGAGCATCAAATCCCTATACTGAATGAATCATCAGACGGGCATATCAAACCCTCTTTCCAATTATATGAAAGGAAATTATCATGCAAGACTATACCACATTCATTCGCGAGAACAGGACTGTATTTGGTTGCACAGAAAATGATGGGAAACAAAACAGAGAAGAAAGAACTGCAGTCCTTTTCCTCTCAATTCCACTGGCTTCAAGTGGGGAAGACTCATTAAAATTAGGGGAACATCCCATCCACCTACTTCTTTTTTCTGATTACTATAAACAAGTTTACGGCCCACCACATTCTTTTCCTAATACCATTAGCACAAGCACACACAACCCAATCTAGGATTAAAAAAAATAAAAATATAACGGAACAGACAATACATTTGAATGTTAACAGGGGGGAAAGGAACATAATATGCTCAGATAGAAAATATAAATAGCTGAACACATGTTAGGCAACCAGTTTGTTCTAGCATTTAGTTTGTCCCTCACAGTGCTGCAACTCAGTTGGTCCCTGGAAGTAAAGCGATCGACTTCATTGAACCAGAGACAGGGTGAAGAGGTTAGTAATGGGAGTCTACTCTTTCATGATCACACAGCCTTCGGGCACATCTGCACATCAGCAAAAAGATGATAAATACTGAGATTCATATTGAGTGTGACAAGGACCTGAAGCTAAAATATGATACTGTATTCCACCACTAGTGAGAGGATATTTGGCTGGAGAAAAATGAGTCAAGCCTCCCCTTTTGTAGAACTCAACTTGATAATCGATGGAAGAATTGTCGTATTTCCCCGCGGCTTTATTAGCCTCTGCTTCTTCAAATATATCGAACCGTCTATAATGCCTGGAGATCGCCAAAGTGGCATTTCTCCGTCACAAGAACCTGAAAGACTAAAACGAGGGTGACCTCTTGAAGGAAGAACGATGAATTTGACATGCACAAACTAACAAGATCAATTTCAAACCTCCAAAGATTGACTTTGACTTCACAAGGCTTACGAATTGATGTTTTCTCATCAATTTTATAGAGTTAAAGTAATGAAGTAAAGCAATGAGTTGGCTTGATCTAAAAATTTTAGTTGACAGCAACATAAATTGTAATATAGGAAACACATTTATATTTCAATTCTAAATTTGACGGGAATTAATATTCTTAACTCGAAAGTATGAAATCCAAGTTATAGTTGGGGTAAATTTAAAGGTCCCACCACCCCCCCAACCAACAAAATAAAATAAAATAAATAAAAGTAAAATAACAAAAAATAGAAACTCGAGTTAGGTCTGAGGCACTTAACCTCCCTTGTCGTCTGTTAAGGTGAACAAGATGAAGTGAAGATCATGTCTCTCGATTAGGGAGTGGTTGTTTATTTATAGAGGAAAAAATAGATGCCCTAATAGAATTAGGATAATACATAATGTTTAACTTGGAGTAGAAAATCAAAATAAAGAAATTAAAATAAAGAAAATCTTATTTCTACTCTAATACTCCCCTCAAGGTAGAGTAAAGATGTCAATCATACCCAACTTGCTACACAAAATTGAAAAATCCTTTCTAGATAAAGCTTTATTGAAGATATCTCCAAGTTGACAACTTGATGTGAAGAACGATATAACTATCTGATGTATCATCACCATGTCTCGGATAAAGTGACAGTCGACTTCAATATGCTTCATTCGCTCATGAAAAATATGATTATTGAAAATATACATAGCCGCTTGATTTTCACAATAAATCAACATATCACGATATAATTTTGGGAGAGGCACAGAAGATAATTTGGTTGCAAAACTAAAGTATATAGGAGATAAATGAGAGAAAGATAACATTTATCTATAGGATACTGAGTGCAAGAACATGTACCTTTTCGAAGAGTTATGAGAAGGTCAGATACTTTAGTGAAGTAGTTAACTTATGAAAGGGTAAGTTGTCAAGATAAATAGTAATCTTTTTTGCATCATTGATAAACTTGAACTGGATGTGAGTCTTTTAGTTGTATAGAAATAACAGGAGTAGTCGAAGGCTATGAAGCACGGACACAGACACGGGTGTCGGACACGACACGGAACGTCAAAATTAAAAAAAAAAAGATACGAGGATACGACAAGGAATATTTTTTTATTATTATTATATATAAATTAATTTATAAAATCTAAATCAAGTGATCAACAAACTAACTAAAATACCAATCAACACGTGCACAAAATATAAAATATTACAAGTTTATAACAATTATTTGGCCTGGCCGAGCTGGCCCGCCTGCGCTTTTATTTTTTTATAGGTTCTCCAAGCCTCTAGCCCATTGGATGGGATTTTGTTTGTTTTTTTTCTTATAGGTGCTCAGGCCTCTGGCCCATTGGAACCAACGGCCGTTGGGGGGGGCCTTGGAGCCAACATTCAAATGAACGTTGGCTCTTGGCTCCTACTTCCAAGCCCCAATGATCCAATTTTGGACCGTTGGGGTAGGTCCCCTTTTTTTAATTTTTAAATTTTATTTGAAATCTATAAATAACCCCATTTCTCTCATTCTCTTCCAAAACAAAATCCAAAATCTTTCTACAATATTTCTCTCTACAATCTCTCCTTATAATTCTCTGCAAATCTCTCTTCAAAGCTCTTACTCTACAACTCCCCATAATCTCTCTCTATAATATCCCTACAAAATCTCTCTCCATAATCTCTCTACAAAATCTTTCTCTTGAATAGTATCTCACTAAAATCTCTCTCAATAATCTTTCTCCAATTTTCATACTCTGCATGGCAAGTGAAAGTTCGTCGGTAAAAGATAAGAGCAAGGTTGGTGAAAGCCAACCCACCGAAAATGATATATTTAGATTTTTAAGTCATCCGAGATGAATTACGGCTTCAACAATGATGAACTGGAAACACGAAGAAGAGGCGCAAGTCAATATTCCAATTCAAAGATTTGAAACTCAAGCCGGTGATAGAGGCGAAGAATATACCGTTGCCGCTAGTCAAAAATTAAAGTTCGATCTTTTCATGCATCATTTTACGAAAATCAAGAATGAGTCAGGCACGGTCATTAATGTAAGTTGTAAATATTATTTAAAAACTTATAAGTTGTCCACTTCTGGTGATTATGAAACATTTTGAAAGCATCTAGAGAGGGCGCATTCTTGTGAAGCTGGTCTCACAAAAACGCAATCTCAAATATCAAGGTACGCTACCACTACCCTTCAATTATTTCATTTCTCTGATGTTAAAAATAGAGATGAATTAGCACGAATGATTGGCGTTGAACACTTGTCTTTTAGTTTTAGTGAATTAGGTTTTATAAATTACTATAAAAATACATTAAATCCTCAAGTAACTAGAGTGTTTAGGACCACTCTCACACGTACATTACATAAGTTTTATAAAAAAGAGAAAAAAGAATTACATGATTTTTTTATCACTTCTGATGGCGCGTGTATCTATATGCAGTGATATATGGAGTGATCACTGATAACAATATTCTTATATGGGAGTCACTTGTTATTGAGTTGATTGTGAATGAAATTTACAAAGAAAAGTAATTGCTTTCAGAATTTTGATGAACGATATATTGCTCATAAATTTATAAAATGATAAAAGTAGTTTTAGAGGAATATGATTTGATTAATAAGATTTTTGTAATTGATTTTGATGATGTATCTGCTAATACTGCATCTATACCTAATTTAGAAAAAGTTCGTAAACTTGCATTTGGGGGTAAATTTTCATCGAAGATGTGTTTGCCATGTTTTAAATTTGTGTGTGCAAAATGTTTAAAATAATTGGAAGATTATATTAAAAACCTATTGGACACACATTTCACTGTTTATGAACACAATTTTTCACGAGTAATGAAAAAATGTAGAAAATATTGTAAATCAAAAAGTATGAGACCAAAATGATTTTCACGAAATATTCCAACCCGCTGGAAGTCAACTTATGAATTACTTAATGATAGTAATGATTATAAAGAATTAATATGTGATTTTATTACTAACAATATTAATGATATTAATTTATATGCAACGCAATGGGATGCTTGTAAAAGTATTTTGGGTATCTTAAAAGTTTTACTGATGTTACTTATACTTTATCTGGTGTTTATTATCCTACAACACATTTATTTTTAATTGAGTGTATAGATATTTGTGGTGTACTAGAATTAATATGAAATTGATTTAAATTTATTTTCTTGTATTCAAGCAATGAAAAATAAATGGCTATAATAATTTAAAATAATTCCATTTATTTTTTAGTTACATGTGTTTTGATCCACCGTGTAAATTAGATGGATTGCATGACTATTTGAAGGTATATTATGGCATTATTCGAGTGGATGAAGATGTTTATGATTTATTTAGTAAAATATAAAAAGAAACTTATGCTTTATATAATGAATATAGCATATATAGTTCAAATATTAATAACCCCGGTCATAGCCAGACTAGTAGTAAAGTTGAGAATACCTCTAAACTTAGTAGAGGACAACAACTATTAATTGTAAAGAGCCAAAAAATCTCAGGGATCTTCATCAAGCTCGAACACCGAGCTTGATAGTTATCAAACCACTTCATTTGAGTTTGGTGAAGATTTTCAAGATACAAAGTTTCCAATCCTGCAATGGTGAAAGAAGTATTCAACACAATTTTCAATCATGTTGATTATCGCTAAACAAATTTTAGCAACGCCAGTGTCACCAGTAGCTGTGGAGCAAGCATTCAATCGGGGGACATCATCTTGAATCAAACTCGTTCGAGTATGTTCCCTACTCAGTGGAGACCCAAGCATGTCTTGATGATTGGATAAAAGCATTATTAAGACAACAAGAAATCATGCGGGAACAAAGTGGAGACTTTATGAAATTGACGATCACCGAAACAGAAGAAAGCGATTGAGGTAAAGTACGGGGACTAAGGTAAGAGAACTACATGGGTTTTGATTCCTCTAAACCCTAAGAGAATAGGTAGGCAACATAATTATGGTAAAAATTAAGTTCAAGCCTGTTTATTATATATTTTTATTATTTTGTTATATTTCTTAAAATTAATTAATAATAAAAAATTAATTCCTATTTCTAAATAAAAGAAAAGGGCTCCAGAGCCGGGTCCGAAACTGAAACCGAAACCGGACCCTAAGGGTCCGGTTCCGGTTCCGTCGGTGGCGGAACCGAGAACCGCCGGTTCCAGAACCGGAACCGTCAATTCTGGAACCAGGTCGGGTCTGACGTGGGCGCACCCTTTCTTTAAAAAAGATGTGGCTAAAGTGAATTAAATTTTGTGAGTTTTTCCCTAATTACGATTTGACATAGGTGGCTGAAATGAAATCCCCCATATTTAATAGATGAATATAACTTTTTCTAAATACATAGGTCAAATAAATATATAAAATAGACATCCATATCATAGTAGGGATTGCTCAAGTTAGAAAAAGACTCCATGTGCATGACACGTGCACTCTTCTAGTAAATATAATATAAAGAGTTACAGAAAATTTGTACAAAGATACACATTCCTTTGGAAGGGAAATGTATATATAATTTTAGTTGGAAAGAGGTCCAAAGAATGTTAGCTACAAAAGATTTACTACACCATGTGGATGGACAAATAAATATAAATCTATTTCTAGAATAGATATCATATTTAAAACGCTCATTGTGACCAAAAATATAAGCTTTACGACAGCTCCATAATCTACCTCTAAATTAAAGAGGTAATTGGAATTATATTGACCTTCTCCAATCCTCATGTGGTCTCAATCAGCGTATAAAATCTAGAATTATTTTTTTTTCTTTTTTATAGCGTTGAGTATTGGGATCTAATTTGAACACGATGATCGATGGGTGGGGATTATAGACTCAAAATCGAGCATGATTCGATTTCGAGAGAATAATAGCAGTCCGAAGTAACTGAAGTTTTGGGATCGGATCAGAATAAACCCAACAATATTCGGATCGAACTCGAATAAGCGCCCCACCAACTCCGGATGCGATCCGAATAAACCCGAACATATTCGCGCGAGTGAGGAGGAGAGAACCGAGCGAAAAGAGTAGGTAGGAAATCAAGAGGACGGGCTGTGGGGCCCACAACAATAGTGAATCGACGTGGATCCACGCTTTTTGACCCTCATCGGAAACCGTACACACCTGGCCCACCCCAGCCCTGACCTGTCACCCGCATGTTCGCGGCGGCCCGTTCGTCCACGATGGCCTCAGTGGGCCCCAGCCCGTGTACAAATCCCCCGCCGGAGGGAATCGAAATCAGAACACACAGAGATAAATCAGAACTGAAATGGGCAGAACTCTTTCAAACATGGAGCTAGATTTCTTCGAATTCGACGATGAAGCAATAAAAAAAGAGGAAATTGAGGAGCAGTTTCAGTGGCGGAGCGACGGGGAACTAGAAGAAGGCCCAGATGAGATTAGCGCGGCCGAGACCAAAGCTTTCTGGGATTCACAAACATCAGCTCCTTAAAGTAATTAGCTTCTTCTCCTCCTCCTTTTTCTTTCTTCTTCTTCTTAATGTTTTTGTTCTCATGGAATAATTAATGGTGATGAATTCAGGAAGCTTTGTCTCGTCGGAGCTCGACGGAGATGAGGATCCAGAGGGACACAGAGGAGGCCATAAAAAAGATGCAGTCTGCAGCCGCTGGTGAAATATGCACGTGTTTGAAAGAATGCCGACGGAATTGCGTGCTCAGAAACATCACGGACCGTCTCCGCGACGCCGGATACAACAGCGCCCTCTGCAAGTCAAAGTGGCGACGATCGCCGGAGATTCCTGCAGGTATATTTTTTTGTTCTTATTTCTTCTTTTTTGCTTTTTTTCTTTTCTTCTTGTGTGAATCCAGCTACTTCAGCCTGTTAAAATTAATATTAATTGTGTTTAATTAGGTGCATCTACTTGCAAATTACTCTAAAACCACTGGGAATTTTTTAAATGAAATGAGTAAATTGCTTGTAAGCCATGGCTGTTTGGTTTCAAGGTAGTGAGTTCAATTCTTGTTGTCCTTTCAAACATAAAAAGAAAAAAACTTTTTTCTCAGTTTTTCTTTTACACAATTATTTTTTCAAAATGTTACATTTTATTTTGTGATCATATAAATTCCATTTATTATAAATTATATTTTTAAACAGTTAATTTTATTTTGTGATGAAGTTTTCACTTCTGCCCGCTTCCTTGAATCCAACAAGCCTATTTTACATTTAAATTATTACCTGGGTCCCACCAGTAGCTTTGTATATCAATAAACGTTGGTTAAATTACTTATTTTCTATGCGTCCAGAAACTTCTGCCGTCTGTCCAGAAAATTCTACGCTCTTTCAAATAAATCCGGATTTGGGCAACAGCAAGTTTATTTATAGATTTAGATGATTCTGATTCATTTTTAGAATGATTACAATTCACCATAATGTGAGTTTTATTGAAATAATTATAAACCATTCATATAAGAATTGACGGTGCTGATGAAATAGCGGATCTGTCTGATTTTCATCGTAGAGAGTCCTCGAATCTGCTAGAATCACCAATATGTACAATAATTAATGAACATTGTTATCTTCGCTTCCGACAACTAGAATTTTCCTTTTTAAAAGCAAAACGAGAACTGTGGGATGTTACCTTTCAAGTGGCAGGATAAACTAAAATAAGACGCCAATTTCTATGGCGCCAACTGGGGATGATGATAAGGACCAAGGCCTAATCACACTATGAACCGTACTTTTTACAATAAAATATTGCTAACAAAATCATCACAAATCTAATTACAAGATTCATATCTTTATACTTGATTTTGTTAATCTAATCTATCTCCTTGTGTGTCCCCAGGGGAACACAATTACGTAGACGTGGTCGTAGAATCGAAGAATGGCAAAAAGGGCCCAACTCGAGTGGTCATCGAGCCCAACTTCAGGGCCGAGTTCGAGATGGCCCGAGCCAACTCCGAGTACAACGGCCTGGTGAGGAAGCTGCCGGAGGTGTTCGCCGGCAAGGCGGATAGGCTGAGGAACGCAGTCAGGATCATGTGCAGCGCGGCGAAAAAAGTGCATGAAGGACAACGGGATGCACATGCCCCCCTGGAGGAAGCACAAGTACATGCAGTCCAAGTGGCTCGGCACGTGCGAGAGGATCGCGCCGAGCCTCTCGCTGTTGCCGGCGTCGGCCTCGGTGGTGCCGAGGCCGAGGGCTTCCATGCTGACCTTTGATCTGCATTGCACTGCGGTGGAGGTTGTGTAATTTGATAGTACTCAGTTTTGACGTGTTTTGTGTTGCAGTTTGTGTAGGGAGTATACTAGCTTTAGCTATTACTAGTGTAAATTAATCACTAGAGTGTTGTGATCCTATATTTCCTAATATTGTAATTATGAGAGTAACTACCACGAGCGGCAATGAAGAAATTGTTGTGTTGCATCTCATAAATTTTGATTCTTGACGAGATCTATATTTTGATCTGGAACCTTGATTTATTTATTTTTTCTTACTCTAGTGAAAAATTCTACATATTAACATAAAACTCATGATTACTCATGATTACTCGTAAGATTAGAAGACGACATGCTATTGTTTGGATGTCGATCTATTTTCTTCTCATGAAGATCTTTAAAACTATAAATTAAGTCATCTCTTAAGTAATAAAAAGAAAAAAAAAAATCACATTAAGCACCTTCCTTTAAAGAAGCATCCGGAGTTATCATTTTGGAGTTTGATGTGACTGGTTTTGTTTCCAAAAGATGTGAATAATGCGTCTGATATTCTTCTAGATAAAGAGAAAGAAAACAAATACTGTTTGGACTATTATTTATTTTTTTTGTTTATTTCTTACGAACTTTTATAATTTATTCCCTTTCAATACGTACCAAATTGTAAAGAGTAATATTTGTGAGAGTATCATAGAAAATGTCATGTGCCTAGCAACACGGCTTCTTTTTGATGGTGCGGATAGGTGTCAACTGAGACGGGCCGTGCCTGGGCCACGGCGGGCCAGCAGGCGGGCCGCTACCCGGCTGCCCAGTCAAAACCTAGCGGCCCGGACTCAGCCCCGGCCCGGGTTCCATAATGGAACCCGGGTCCCACCCGTGAGCCAGGTGTCCGGACCCGGGCCAGAGCCGGGCCGGCCATTTATATATATTGTGGGTCCAGAGCCGGTCCAACCCGTGAGTCAAAACCTAACGGTCCCGGGTTCCTTAAATCTTCAATTAACATAACATTCTTTAAACAAGTAGACATCATAATCATATCCAAATCCTTAAAATTTCGGCAGCACCTCCTTTGTAAATACTGATATTCCCAAATATACATTTCAACTCACAATAATTTCGGCCAACATCAGCCTACTTATCCTCAATCCAATTTATCTATATATATATATAAAAAAGGTTAATAATCACCCATGCAACCACAATAACGTTACGGCTCACAATGATCAACTTGTTCTCCAAATAACAATTTCGGCTTGACATCGCCTACTTATGAAAATACAATGACATATGCCCGGGAGTACCCCTCTCGGCCTCCATAAAATAAGGCAATGCTATCATCTTATCTAACTCATCCTGAATATCACAAGTAAGTTCCTTTCTACACCAATCCATCCAACAATCTACTACTTGAATATAATACACATCTAATAAGGCTATGAATATATACAATAAGAATTATGTATAATGAACATTATACAATACTTTCATTCTTAAAGAATTCTTAGCAAGTGTCCAAGATATGCTTGGCCTCAGTCTCCTCGTGACCTGAAAATATGAAACTGGAAGGGGTAAGCGAAACAGCTCAGTGAGAGAGAGAGTCAAAAGAGTATCAAGGAAAGAAAACACAAGTAAGGAGCATATACTTCTTAAAAACTACAGCAAGCATGGATGGATAAAATGAACAAGGAAAAGCGATAACAAGAGAAGAACGATATATCATAACAAGTAATTGAACCATTATCCATATGATCAGTGAGAAGGTCCAACTTCTAGTAATAGCATACTCAGTTATTTTTAATTTATGCGCGAATTCATCTTGTATACTCGCGGCACGTGTCATCCACGTGTATCATATAACTTACACAAAGCACATCAACATACGTTCAATTTGTATACATAGTTATCTATCCCGATGATACAATATCACATCGCACTCCTACGAATGTTATTTATCTGTTCAAGTAATTAAATGATACAATCATATCACCCTTCTGTATTCACACAAAATATTTGATGGATAATATCATACATGGTTCATATGCACATACGGATTTCAAGTGAAATGTGATACTCTCCGTCTTCCCCCTCCTACCGGCTCTCGCCCGGCCCCCTTCCTCCTATATGTAAATATATAATATAATGGTAACCCCGTCTTCCCCCTCCTACCGGCTCCCGCTCGGCCCCTTCCTCCTTGATATAAGCATGTATATAAACATATCATAACACAATAACACCGTCTTCCCCCTCCTACCGGCTCTCGCCCGGCCCCTTCCTCCGATATATAAATATATAATATAATGGTAACCCCGTCTTCCCCCTCCTACCGGCTCCCGCTCGGCCCCTTCCTCCTTGATATAAGCATGTATATAAATATATCATAACACAATAACACCGTCTTCCCCCTCCTACCGGCTCTCGCCTGGCCCCTTCCTCCGATATATAAATATATAATATAATGGTACCCCGTCTTCCCCCTCCTACCGGCTCCCGCTCGGCCCCTTCCTCCTTAAAATGAATGCAACAAACATGCATGTGTATACATACCTGGATAACGATCAATTTATCACCATATGAAGTATCGATCAATTATTTCAGTTGATTCTCAACTCATCAACTCTATTTCTAAAGAGAAACTTATGATCCGCTACATATGTAGATAACATATATAACTTACAAGTTAACACTAGTGATCTATCAACTCGTTTACATAAGTTGAGGGCTCATTCACATTATCAATATCCCACCTCTAATGCATGCAACACGCAATGCCCAAGACCAATATATATATGTATACACATGTACCAATTGCCATATCCAACAATGAATTATACCAAAGTATAAGTCATTTAAACAATGAGCCATCCGTATCCAATCATTTATCAATCACTCCTCTGTTTATCAATATAGTTTCTAAAGAATTCACCGTGATAATTTATACCCTTATACCAATGTTAATATTGGGTAGTATGTTGCCTCAGTTTCTCGTTCGGTTCATTAGCATGTCAAGTCTCTTAACATTTGTATTCGTCCCGCAACAAAATAAACATAATCAATATTAGTTGTTCCTAGATAGAGGAGAATAAAATTCCTGATGGCACCATCTTAACATATTTCTGAACATATCCGTCAACAACTTAACTATTAACACATGGATTATTAATTTCTTAAAAGGATCCATTAACCAATTCTTTTGTTAACAATTGGTACTACCAAAAGTACATATTTACTCCCTTGAATTAGAAAGCTCTTGATAATAGGAATTTAGGATGACTCGAATGCAATCTCTTGTGGCACTTAGTTATATCCAAGTTTAATTCGATTCTATTAACTTTTTTTTTTGCACTCAATTAGTTTGGAAGTTCTAGTTCACAATTCTAGATAGCTTAGGCCAGTCAGTTATTAATTTGTTAGATTTAACGGAAGATATGGTATAAAAGTTTTTCGGCCTTACTATGATGGAAGAAGACACTGTCTAATCAAGTTGTGTATCACATTACTTGAAGCTTGAGTAGGTATCAAGTCGAAGCTACACTGCTAAAATCAGGCGTTTGGAATTATTATCAGTGAGACGAACATAAGGCTTTCAGGCGTATGACAATTGAATTTGGGAGAGGATACCAACGCCTTTCTGGTTTAACAATTAGCTTCCCGAATGAGAGATGTAACGCCCCGATCCCAATGATACGGGAACGTCACTGCAACGCATATACGTAGGTCAGATGGTGCCCCCACGTATATACGCTAAGCATTAAGTACAACAAGTATCAGAGTACAACACACAGCGTGGTATATTCATATGCCAACTTACAAAAGATAAATACAAAGTTATACAAGTTATGATAAGCAAAATCACTTTACAGGTGTCCTTTATCACAACCCAAGTCCAAAATGAATCCTATATAACCAAAAATAGAAAAAATGCTCACGAAATGGATGGAGATCCCGTGAACCAAAAGGAAGAGTCTGGCACGATGAGACTAGAGCTGGTCAGCCTACTCAGAAAGATAGGCCCGGTCCTCTGTGGAAGGCTCCACTTCGTCCCAAGCCTCGGAATCTGAATATGCAAATCCACGGGGTCAAGACATAACAATAAATAAAGAATAGCCAAGTGACTAAGGATCATGATTAAAGATAATGGAGTAGTAATAAATAGCAACGAATAACAAGTGATGTAAACTCAATAGGATAAGGTCATATGCAATGAATCTATAGTTAATGTCTTATTATTATTACTCGTCTTACTGTGATATCTAGCTATGTGACCCAGCGTCCCAGAGCACATAGATCCATATCCTAGTAAAACAAGGTTGTTATTGGAAACAGCGGTTGTATCGACGAACTATGTTTACAGTGGGTCCCGTGCATACCCGAGACCACGGCCCAGGATTGTTCCGTTGCTTGAAGACGGAACCTGCCGCAAGGCTAAACAGGAGGGACTTATGTATGCCCTTGTCATGACAGTAAACAGGAAAGGGAGAAAGCACTCCCCTCGGTCCCCTGGAGTACCACAGGTAAGACCGGAACAGTAATTGTACAATATACCTAAAAGCCACTGTAAACACGAACACGTATCGATATCCGCATATTTCCCCCGACCCATATGTAAGTTGGTGCTTTTTATGTAAAAGTCAAGTGTATCATGCTTAGTTTTAAGAGATGGCATGATAAGTGGTGATATTACTGTTTAACATGTCATGAAACGAGTATATGCAATAATAAGTCATGAGGTAACAAGAGATACATCCATTCAGTAATAAGTCATGTAGAGCCAGTATTGAAGCATGAACAAGCAAGATATAATACACATGTATCAAGTATAAGAACCAAATTCAGAACAGAAATTAACTATGACACACAGCCAGAATTAGTCGACTAGTAGTAAGGGTTAGTCGACTAATAGGGGTCTCTAGTCGACTAACAGACACTTAAGTCGACTAAGTCTGCTGATACAGAAAGTTGGGTTTCTGGTCCAGGAAGGATTAGTCGACTAGGGGGATTCAGGAGTCGACTAATAGTGATTTCTAGAGAGTTGAGATTTACGTCCAGAAAAGATTAGTCGACTGGTATTTGGGGTAAGTCGACTAATACTGTGTTTTCCGGAAAAACTAAGTTTCAGCTAAGTGTTCTAGTCGACTAGTTCCTATGATGAGTCGACTAATACTGTGAAGAACAGTGAGCAGATCAGAATTTCTGGAAGTGTGTTTGATGGTTCAATTCGTGGTTTTTGGTGACCTAGGTGTACAAGAAGTGTAGATACAAGTATTCTAGGGCTAATACAAGTCTTGGTGAGTGGAATACTCACTTGGATAGGTTTAATTGGGACTTGATCCAAGGATGAGGATGATGGTTGAAGTTGAGGTCCTTGAGGAAGCCCTAGATGAAGCCCTTGAGGAAGTCCTTGAAGCCTTGAGGTGGAGATGAAGAGATTGGGTTCATGGAGCTAGGGTTCTTGCTAGAGGGAGAAGGAGATTGTGGAGCTTCTCTTCTCTTGTGAAGAAATGAGGAGGAAAAGGTTTAAAGTGAAAAGGGAAATCTTATATAGGATTTGGGATTTTGCAAAGAGGGTGGAATTAAAGGGAATGAGAGGGGGTTTTGTGTAAAAAGGGGGGTGAGGTGAGTGTCCTCTCCTTGGCCACTTGGCCGGCTGTGGGAGAGGGAGAGAGTGAGTGGGGTTAGGTGAAGTGGTGAGTGGGAAATGAGGTGGAAATGAAGTGGAATTGGAATTTTGCAATAATTGAAAAAATGTCCGAAATTCAAGTATCTCGGATTGGTCTGAAAATTTACCAAAAATCAAGAAAAATATTTGAAGACTCATGGTGAAATTCGTTTGAAGAAATACTGTATAGATTTTTAATTAAAATCCCGGAATCAGTTATTTACCGACTCCGAAAGAATTTTCATAAATTTATAAAATTCTCAGAAAAAGTGTATAAGTAAGAAATATGATTCTAAGCAATAAAGTCTAAAGGACTTTCTAAAAATTCCTAACAGTTTGGAAGATAAAAATTCGGAAATCGGCCAGCGGTACTGGCCGACACCGGTTTCGGAGAAATTCATTTTAATTCCAGAAAATTCCAGAAAATCACATAAAATCTAAAATATTGGAAAATGATATTTGGAATTGAAATTGGTCAAATACGGATGGTAAATCGGAAAATACGATCGAAAGACTGAATACGTAACTAAGTACGTATTCCGGGAGAGGGGTATTACAATCTACCCACCTTACAAAAATTCGTCCTCGAAATTTCATAAGGTGAAAGATAACAGGAAAAGCAACAGATAGATATGGATACAAGAAAGATAACGGTAAAGAAGAGTAGAAGAAAAGAGTCTTACCCAATCAAGATGTGAAAAGTTGAGGATAACGCTCCCGGATAACGTCCTCAACTCCCAAGTGGCCTCTCCTGGCGCATGCCTGTTCCATGACACCAATACCAATGGAATAGCTCTGTTCTTCAGTGTCTTGACACTCCTATCCAGAATGGCCAACGGCTGTTCTTGGTATGATAAATCCGGTTGTAGCTCCAGCTCGGAATGATCCAGAATATGGCTGTCATCCCTGACATACTTCCTCAACTGAGACACGTGGAAGACATTATGCACCCCGTCCAAAGATGGCGGTAATGCCAATCTATAGGACACATCTCCCACACGATCCAGGATCTCGAATGGGCCAATATACCTTGGACTTAGCTTCCCACGAGCACCGAACCGGATCACCCCCTTGGTAGGTGATATCCTCAAGAATACATGATCTCCAACCTGGAACTCCAATGGCCTTCTCCGAGTGTCTGCCCAACTCTTCTGCCTACTCTGAGCAGCCCTGAGATGATTTCTGATAACCCTGACTTTCTCTGTAGTCTGCATCAGAATCTCTGGTCCCAAAAGACTCCTCTCACCGACTTCATCCCAACAAATCGGTGATCGGCACTTCCTACCATACAATGCCTCAAAGGGTGCCATCTTAATACTTGCCTGGTAGCTGTTGTTATATGAAAACTCAGCCAAGTGAAGATGGTCTTCCCAAGATCCCCAAAGTCAATCATGCAAGCCCTCAACATATCTTCAAGGATCTGGATAGTCCTCTCAGATTGTCCGTCTGTCTGAGGATGATAAGAAGTACTGAATTTCAGACGAGTTCCCAGACTTTCTTGGAGACTCTCCCAGAAATGAGATCTGAATCTGGTGTCTCTATCTGACACAATACTAACTGGAACTCCATGCAGACGAACCACCTCCTTCATATACTTATCTGCCAGAACCTCTGTCGACTGGCCTACCCTGAATGGTATGAAGTGAGCTGACTTGGTGAGGCGATCAACTATAACCCACACAGCATTATTACCCCTGGGACTCCGAGGTAATGCCGTCACAAAATCCATGGTGATATGCTCCCACTTCCATTCGGGTATCGGCAAAGGTTGAAGAAGTCCAGCTGGTCTCTGATGCTCGATCTTTATCTGCTGGCAAACCAAGCACTTGGCAACAAACTGGGCTATCTCCCTCTTCATAGCATTCCACCAAAAGTGCTTCTTCAGGTCCTGGTACATCTTGTTTCCCCCAGGGTGTATAGAATAAGCTGAACTGTGTGATTCCTCCAAAATCTTCTGTCTGACTTCTCCTCGGGGAACACAAAGTCTATCTCCAAAAATACAATGCACCATCTGGGTGAATGCAGATATCCGTCCTCAATCCAGCCTCCACCTGAGCTCTGAATGTCTGCAATCTGGGGTCCTCCTTCTGAGCTTCCTTGATCTCCTCTATCAATGATGACTGGATCTGTAAAGCCATGAACTGCCCGGCCTTATCACCTCCTAGCACTAACATCAAATCCAATCTGATGAATTCCTGAATCAACTCCCTCTGCTGCGAGAGGTGGACTAGCACTCTGTTCTCTGGCATCCTGCTCAGTGCATCAGGAACGGTATTGACTTTGCCCGGATGATACTGCAAGTCAATATCATAGTCCGCCATAAGCTCCAACCACCTCCTCCTCTGCCTCATATTCAACTCCTTCTGTGAGAAAATATACTTGAGGCTCTTGTGATCTGTGTATATCAACACTTTGTCTCCCAGAAGGTAGTGTCTCCAGATCTTCAAAGCAAATATCACAGCTGCCAACTCCAAGTCATGAGTTGGGTAATTCCTCTCATGAGGCTTCCACTGCCTAGATGCATATGCTATAACATGATCATGTTGCATAAGCACGCACCCCAGGCCTTTACCTGATGCATCACAGAAAATGACCATCCCTCCTCTTCCTGAAGGAGTCCTCAAGATTGGAGCTGTGATAAGCCTCTGCTTCAACTGCTCAAATGCTGCATCACAATCTTCTGTCCATAAGTATCTCTCCCCTTTTCTGGTGAGCCTGGTCAACGGAGCTGCAAGTCTAGAGAAATCCTGGACAAAGCGCCTGTAATATCCGGCTAGTCCAAGAAAGCTCTTTATCTCAGTCACCGTCTTCGGAACTGGCCAATTCTGCACTGCCTGGACTTTACTAGGATCAACTGAAATTCCTTCTGCTGAAACTATGTGCCCAAGGAAGGCTATGCTGTCCAACCAGAATTCACACTTGCTCCTCTTGGCATGAAGCTGCTCTTGCTGAAGGGTCTGCAACACCATCCTCAAGTGCTCTGCATGCTCCTTCTCATTCCTTGAATAGATCAGGATGTCATCTATGAATACAACTACAAACTGATCTAGGTAAGGGAGAACACTCGATTCATCAAGTCCATGAAAACCGCAGGGGCATTGGTGACTCCGAAAGGCATAACTAGAAATTCATAGTGGCCATAACGGGTCCTGAATGCCGTCTTCGGAACATCCTCCTTCTTCACCCTCAGCTGATGGTAACCCGACTGCAAATCTAACTTAGAAAATACACGGGCTCCATGGAGCTGATCAAACAAATCATCAATCCGGGGCAAGGGATACTTGTTCTTGATGGTGACCTTGTTCAACTCCCTATAATCAATACAAAGCCTCTTACCACCATCCTTCTTATTCGCCAAGAGCACTGGAGCTCCCCATGGTGAAGTGCTTGGCCGAATCAATCCCTTGTCCGAATACTCCTGCAGTTGCTTCTTCAAGATCTCCAACTCTGTCGGTGCCATCCTGTACGGAGCCTTGGATATAGGAGCTGCTCCTGGAATTGTATCAATGGAGAACTCAATTATCCTCTCCGGTGGAAACCCTGAGACCTCAGCAAAGACTTCTGGAAACTCATCCCACACTGGCACTCCCTTCAGAACCTCCGAAGTGGTCATCTGAATCTCCTTCTTAGCAGGCTTCACCTCTCCACTAAACTGGAACTCCGGCTGATGCGGGATTCTGAAATTGATCCTCCTCCCTCTACAGTCGATCACCGCATAGTACTGACTGAGCCAGGTCATGCCTAAGATTACGTCGTACCCTTTGGTGTCTAGTACGAGCATATCTATGGCCAAGGTCTTCCCACAAAGTTCCACTGGACAGTCAGCACAAACTCTAAAGATATAACTACCCCATTCCCGGTACTTATCTCCCACTTGTGGTCTAAAGCCTTAACAGGTATGGAATGAACAGCCACAAAATGGTCGGAGATATAACAGTGGGATGCACCCGAATCGAAGAGAGCGAGAACAGGTATAGAATGAACTCTGATGTTACCTGTAATCACCTCCTCTGAAGCCTCAGCCTCCTCTGCTGTCAGGTTGTAGGCCTGACCTCTGCCACGCCCTGCTGCTGTCCGGGCTCCTCTCTGCACTGGGCGAGCAACATGCGGTGGAGGAAGGGGAAGAGCTCTCCTCATCACTGGTCCCTGGTGCCTCTGCCCAACTGGCCCTGGTAGTGCCCTCTGTCCATTCTGCCCTTGAGGTGCCGGCAAGGTTTGGTTAGCAAACCCCATTCTCCTGTGAGGACAGGTCTCTACGGCATGGTCTCGTGCTCCACACACCAAACACAATCCATTTGCCCTCCGGCAATCCTGCTGAGAGTGTCCTGGTTTCTGGCAAAAGTTGCAGATAAGACCTGGTCGAGCCATCTGGTAAGGAACTGCTCTGAATGGTTGCCTGGCCTGAACCTTCGCTGCCCTGGACGGTCCTCCTCTACCCACCGGTACAAACGGCCTCTTCATGGCCTGGTCCTTCCTCTGATCTCCTTGCTTCTTCTCAAACCCACGCTCCACCTCTCGAGCGCTGGTGAGAACTTCTGCATAGGTCTTCAGATGATGGGGCATTAGGAACATCTGAATGTCCATTTGCAGACCTTGCTGGAACCGGCTTGCCCTCTTCTCCTCATCTGCTATCATGTACGGGGCGAAGCGACTCAACCTGAGAAATTCTGCAGCATACTCATCTACGGATCTATCCCCCTGTTGAAGCTTGATGAACTGCTCCTCCATGTCCTTCTGAGCAGTGGCGGGAAAGAACCTGCTATAAAAGCTCTTGGAGAACGTATTCCAAGAGATAGGTTTCTCCAAGCGAGCCTCCTCTGCAAGCCACCAAGTCCTGGCTATGTCCTTCAGCTGGATCTTTGCAACCTCCACTTGGTTCTCCTTAGGCACCCTGGCGGCGTTCAGCAGATCGGTGGTATCTGTTAACCACTGTTCAGCCTCCAATGGCCTCTCGACTCCCGTGAATACGGCCGCTGTAGCCGTCGGAAGTCTGAGATGCTCCCCCGCTTCTTCTGCTCCTTCGGGGCTGCCAACTCCTGCCTGAGGAGCTCAGTCTGCTGATGCTGATTCTCCATCTGCTGTTGCTGGTTTCCCAGCATAGTCTGAATGATCCTCAGGATATCAGCACCCTCTCCTCCTACGGGTCCATTCGGTACTTGCCCGACATTGTTGCGACCCGAACGTCTCTCCATACCGAAAGGGATAAGATCTGGAATTGGAAACAAAGGGAAGGAGTTTAGGATACGAGGATCGAATCAAGGACGAAGTCAAGAAGGACTATATAACTTTGTACATTGTAGTTGGCATTAGCAAATCACTAGAATTTGCCACTTGGTTGTACTTTTAGGTTTGAGAGCCTAGGCTCTGATACCAACCTGTAACGCCCCGATCCCAATGATACGGGAACGTCACTGCAACGCATATACGTAGGTCAGATGGTGCCCCCACGTATATACGCTAAGCATTAAGTACAACAAGTATCAGAGTACAACACACAGCGTGGTATATTCATATGCCAACTTACAAAAGATAAATACAAAGTTATACAAGTTATGATAAGCAAGCAAAATCACTTTACAGGTGTCCTTTATCACAACCCAAGTCCAAATGAATCCTATATAACCAAAAATACAAAAAATGCTCACGAAATGGATGGAGATCCCGTGAACCAAAAGGAAGAGTCTGGCACGATGAGACTAGAGCTGGTCAGCCTACTCAGAAAGATAGGCCCGGTCCTCTGTGGAAGGCTCCACTTCGTCCCAAGCCTCGGAATCTGAATATGCAAATCCACGGGGTCAAGACATAACAATAAATAAAGAATAGCCAAGTGACTAAGGATCATGATTAAAGATAATGGAGTAGTAATAAATAGCAACGAATAACAAGTGATGTAAACTCAATAGGATAAGGTCATATGCAATGAATCTATAGTTATGTCTTATTATTATTACTCGTCTTACTGTGATATCTAGCTATGTGACCCAGCGTCCCAGAGCACATAGATCCATATCCTAGTAAAACAAGGTTGTTATTGGAAACAGCGGTTGTATCGACGAACTATGTTTACAGTGGGTCCCGTGCATACCCGGGACCACGGCCCAGGATTGTCCGTTGCTTGAAGACGGAACCTGCCGCAAGGCTAAACAGGAGGGCTTATGTATGCCCTTGTCATGACAGTAAACAGGAAGGGAAAAGCACTCCCCTCGGTCCCCTGGAGTACCACAGGTAACCGGAACAGTAATTGTACAATATACCTAAAAGCCACTGTAAACACGAACACGTATCGATATCCGCATATTTCCCCCGACCCATATGTAAGTTGGTGCTTTTTATGTAAAGTCAAGTGTATCATGCTTAGTTTTAAGAGATGGCATGATAAGTGGTGATATTACTGTTTAACATGTCATGAAACGAGTATATGCAATAATAAGTCATGAGGTAACAAGAGATACATCCATTCAGTAATAAGTCATGTAGAGCCAGTATTGAAGCATGAACAAGCAAGATATAATACACATGTATCAAGTATAAGAACCAAATTCAGAACAGAAATTAACTATGACACACAGCCAGAATTAGTCGACTAGTAGTAAGGGTTAGTCGACTAATAGGGGTCTCTAGTCGACTAACAGACACTTAAGTCGACTAAGTCTGCTGATACAGAAAGTTGGGTTTCTGGTCCAGGAAGGATTAGTCGACTAGGGGGATTCAGGAGTCGACTAATAGTGATTTCTAGAGAGTTGAGATTTACGTCCAGAAAAGATTAGTCGACTGGTATTTGGGGTAAGTCGACTAATACTGTGTTTTCCGGAAAACTAAGTTTCAGCTAAGTGTTCTAGTCGACTAGTTCCTATGATGAGTCGACTAATACTGTGAAGAACAGTGAGCAGATCAGAATTTCTGGAAGTGTGTTTGATGGTTCAATTCGTGTTTTTGGTGACCTAGGTGTACAAGAAGTGTAGATACAAGTATTCTAGGGCTAATACAAGTCTTGGTGAGTGGAATACTCACTTGGATAGGTTTAATTGGGACTTGATCCAAGGATGAGGATGATGGTTGAAGTTGAGGTCCTTGAGGAAGCCCTAGATGAAGCCCTTGAGGAAGTCCTTGAAGCCTTGAGGTGGAGATGAAGAGATTGGGTTCATGGAGCTAGGGTTCTTGCTAGAGGGAGAAGGAGATTGTGGAGCTTCTCTTCTCTTGTGAAGAAATGAGGAGGAAAAAGGTTTAAAGTGAAAAGGGAAATCTTATATAGGATTTGAGATTTTGCAAGAGGGTGGAATTAAAGGGAATGAAAGGGGTTTTGTGTAAAAAAGGGGGTGAGGTGAGTGTCCTCTCCTTGGCCACTTGGCCGGCTGTGGGAGAGGGAGAGAATGAGTGGGGTTAGGTGAAGTGGTGAGTGGGAAATGAGGTGGAAATGAAGTGGAATTGGAATTTTGCAATAATTGAAAAAATGTCCGAAATTCAAGTATCTCGGATTGGTCTGAAAATTTTACCAAAAATCAAGAAAAATATTTGAAGACTCATGGTGAAATTCGTTTGAAGAAATACTGTATAGATTTTTAATTAAAATCCGGAATCAGTTATTTACCGACTCCGAAAGAATTTTCATAAATTTATAAAATTCTCAGAAAAAGTGTATAAGTAAGAAATATGATTCTAAGCAATAAAGTCTAAAGGACTTTCTAAAAATTCCTAACAGTTTGGAAGATAAAAATTCGGAAATCGGCCAGCGGTACTGGCCGACACCGGTTTCGGAGAAATTCATTTTAATTCCAGAAAATTCCAGAAAATCCATAAATCTAAAATATTGGAAAATGATATTTGGAATTGAATTGGTCAAATACGGATGGTAAATCGGAAATACGATCGAAAGACTGAATACGTAACTAAGTACGTATTCCGGGAGAGGGGTATTACCAGAGATCAATTAAATTATTTCATATTTATCACCTTCCATTTATACAAGTGTCTAGACTATTTCCTATTTAGTGCACAAGCATAATGGATATGAAATATGAACCTCTGATACCAACCAAGAATAATGTTCTTCAGGAGTAACTTTTTCGACAGCGGATAATGATATCTAACAGTGGGCATGTTCAAATTTGGATCGTTTCTCACTCAAATTAACTCGGAAGCAGTGAAGCAAACATTTTTAGAATTTCAGATACTTCGATTTGATTTGGTATCCTTCAAAAAAATTGTTTGCTTACTAAGGCACTAACAAAAACTATTTACAAGGGGGGTTTGCATTCCTTGGAATTGCAACAACATATGGGTACTATATGAAGAAGAGGTTAAATCTTTGAATCACTTATTCTTAAGTGTTTGCCTCCGTATACTTATGAAATTACTATAGGTTAAATTTTAGGCCGTTCCAATGGACAAGAATGGCACTCCTCGACACAAAAAGGGCCTTGATCGTTACAGTAAAATTCAGAGAAAAAGAAGAAAGTCCACAGTTCTAACTAGAAATGTTTTTGGTTGTTATGAGACATGTTCATAAATCTGACAATCCACAAGCGAGCAATTTAAATATGAGTCTGAATATGAATTTTTCATGAGTGGCTCATTTATTTGTCTAAACAAGTAGGCACAATAGGAAACATCCTATCGTTCAATGAGAAGCTTGAAAGTAAAGAAACTCAATCTCATAAGTCACCACATCATGAAAAGCCAATCTCTTTGATCCTTTCATAAAGCTGAAGACACTCGGAATATCTCCTCTGGAAACATAAAGAGACATAAAGATGCTGAAAGTTTCTGTCAAACTTGATCCCTTTCTCCTTCATTTTGTTTTTTTGTTTTTTTTTTTTTTTAAGCCAGGACTTGGTATCAAGTAAATGTCTATAAGAACCAAAAGTGTGAATCACTGCATTGAAGGGAAATGCATCTAATTATCACACTTCAAAACTATATTTTTAGTACCGCCAATTAACCAACGTAGTCATTTCTAATCCTTATGGGATTTCCATACAGCTAAATAATACTAATTACTAGATCGGAAAGACTTTCCCACAGAATCTTGATAGACAAGTCATTGAGGATTCTAAAAGCAGCTTAAACCAGCTAAGCTGACAACTAAAAAAAAAACAAGGTCCCATTAACTGAATTACGATAGTTTCTTATGAAGTAAACATTTAAATTTATAACTTTGATAGCCTGGCTAAATGAAATGAGAACCAAGAAGTGGCTTCCTTCAAAATTTTCTTTTCGCAGTCTATAAGATTCAAGAACATAATAAAATTATCCAGTGTTAAAGTTCAATGGCCTACTGAAATTGCATGTATCTATTATATAAAAATATCAAAATGTTTTCAGTTTAAATCCAGTTCATTGATCTAATATTTAACTTACTGTACCAAATTTTATTCCGCTTCTTCTCAACAATATTTCTAAGGATTTAGAAATTAAAATTTCAAGGAGATAATACTTTTAAAATTAAACCAAAAATTCTTACTCACACAATCAAGATCAAGATCATCAATTTATCAAGATCTATATATGGATCGAAGTTCAAAATTTAAAGAATCTTAATCTAAATGAGACAACTCCCTCAACTTGATTTATGTTTACATTCTCTTAATTACTAAATTCTCCTTGCTACAATCATCTGAATCAACCAATATTGAGATTTTTCAAATAAACCCTAGCTATGGAGATACCCCAGTTGAAAAATCCCTATAATCGATTATTAGACATATCAAAATTAAATCTTGCTATAAGGATCATGAGGAATTTACCCACTACATCTCCAAGTACACGTTTCATGGCTCAATTATTCATAAAAATTCAGAGAGCTACTTGAGTAAATTTAAGATATTTTTCCTAGAAAGGGATTTAAAGAAAAGTGGGATTGAAAGGAACTCCCTCACCTTGAATTCCTCCTCTTCGAAGTCGTCGCATCCCCATTTTGTTGCCGATGCCAGGGCAAGAGAGGGAAATAGAGAGGGTGTGAGAGCATAAAGGAGAAAGGGGCTGTTTCCCCTTCTCTCAGGCCGTCGGCGGCGGCCTCCACGCGCCGCCGCCCGCCTCCGTGCGCCTCCCACCGCGCGCACGATCCACCCGCCTCCGCGCGCACTTGCGGCCCGCCTCCGCGTGCCGCCCACCGCGCGCGCGCCGCCTGCCTCCGCGCGCTCGCGCTGCCCGCCTCCGCACGCGCGCCCCCAGATCTAGGAGGAGAAGGAGTCATAAGGGAAGAGAAACTAAGAGAGGGGGGAAAGAAAAATTGGGAGAGAGAGGAAGAAAGAATTTGGGAGAAGTAATTAGATTTGGGGGGGAGAGGCTGTCGATTTCATCAAAGAGGAAAAGAGAGATGTAGAGATGAGAGTCTCATCTCACCCCATTTATTATATTATTTTATTTTATTTATATAATCTAAAGTCCTATATGCTTGCCACATCACCCATTCTCAATTTCAATAAAATCCTCACCCTCCACTTCACTCTTCAAATTCCAAGTTCTCATCTCTACCATTGATTTAAAAAAAATCTTTATTTTTTTCACTTGTTTGATGTATTATTATTTATTATTTTTACTTTATAAAATACCATTATACACATACATATCCACATCCATGTACAGATACACAATATACGTATCCTAGTATTCATAATTATCCAACAACATTTCACTTTCAAATTTCCTCTAATATATACAAAATTCAATAATCATCCCTGATAATCTGTATAATCTCTTAGATTAAGGATTGGAATATTAACTCGGGATTTTCAAAATTGGGGTGTTACAGTTCTACCCCCCCTAACAAAGTTTCGTCCTCGAAACTTTGCAAATCTAAAGTTTAATGAGTATAGAACCTTCACATTTCTTCATATCATAACGTTTCTCTTTGTCAAATGTCGTATCTTCTTCAATCCTTACCATCAGAATTTCTTATTCAAACTCTATACTACGTTCTTATAGTCTGACTTAATCCTGACTCGCATGATATTTTTAGTCATTTCCTTACTCCAGTGTCCCATACCACTGGCAGCCCATACTGAGGGCCCACACCCCCAGCAGAGCACATCTAAATTATGACATGTGGGTACCATAATCTAAACATAAGGCAGTGACCAAATAACATACGCTTCGGGATTAATCACACACATAAGAACTCCAACCCTTTAAACCAACCATATCAAACAAAATATTCACATATATAAAGAACACAATCATGCATATCAATCAAATCACTCAATATAGCACTCCAATCCTCTTTCTACAACAACTATTCTAAGTCTAATTATTATTCTATATCCTGCGCTCTGATACCAGCTGTAACGGTCTCAGGTTTCTTAAATCTTCAATTAACATAACATTCTTTTAAACAAGTAGACATCATAATCATATCCAAATTCTTAAAATTTCGGCAGCACCTCCTTTGTAAATACTGATATTCCCAAATATACATTTCAACTCACAATAATTTCGGCCACATCAGCCTACTTATCCTCAATCCAATTTATCTATATATATAAAAAAAAGGGTTAATAATCACCCATGCAACCACAATAACGTTACGGCTCACAATGATCAACTTGTTCTCCAAATAACAATTTCGGCTTGACATCGCCTACTTATGAAAATACAATGACATATGCCCGAGAGTACCCCTCTCGGCCTCCATAAAATAGGGCAATGCTATCATCTTATCTGACTCATCCTGAATATCACAAGTAAGTTCTTTTCTACACCAATCCATCCAACAATCTACTACTTGAATATAATACACATCTAATAAGGCTATGAATATATACAATAAGAATTATGTATAATGAACATTATACAATACTTTCATTCTTAAAGAATTCTTAGCAAGTGTCCAAGATATGCTTGGCCTCAGTCTCCTCGTGACCTGAAAATATGAAACTGGAAGGGGGTGAGCTAAACAGCTCAGTGAGAGAGAGAGTCAAAAGAGTATCAAGGAAAGAAAACACAAGTAAGAGCATATACTTCTTAAACAACTACAGCAAGCATGGATGGATAAAATGAACAAGGGAAAAGCGATAACAAGAGAAGAACGATATATCATAACAAGTAATTGAACCATTATCCATGTGATCGGTGAGAAGGTCAAACTTCTAGTAATAGCATACTCAGTTATTTTTAATTTATGCGCGAATTCATCTTGTATACTCGCGGCACGTGTCATCCACGTGTATCATATAACTTACACAAAGCACATCAAATACGTTCAATTTGTATACATAGTTATCTATCCCGATGATACAATATCATATCGCACTCCTACGAATGTTATTTATCTGTTCAAGTAATTAAATGATACAATCATATCACCCTTCTGTATTCACACAAAATATTTGATGGATAATATCATACATGGTTCATATGCACATACGGATTTCAAGTGAAATGTGATACTCTCCGTCTTCCCCCTCCTACCGGCTCTCGCCCGGCCCCTTCCTCCGATATGTAAATATATAATATAATGGTAACCCCGTCTTCCCCCTCTTACCGGCTCCCGCTCGGCCCCTTCCTCCTTGATATAAGCATGTATATAAACATATCATAACACAATAACACCGTCTTCCCCCTCCTACCGGCTCTCGCCCGGCCCCTTCCTCCGATATGTAAATATATAATATAATGGTAATTCCGTCTCCCACTCCTACCGGCTCCCGCTCGGCCCCTTCCTCCTTAAAATGAATGCAACAAACATGCATGTGTATACATACCCGGATAACGATCAATTTATCGCCATATGAAGTATCGATCAATTATTTCAGTTGATTCTCAACTCATCAACTCTATTTCTAAAGAGAAACTTATGATCCGCTACATATGTAGATAACACATATATAACTTACAAGTTAACACTAGTGATCTATCAACTCGTTTACATAAGTTGAGGGCTCATTCACATTATCAATATCCCACCTCTAATGTATGCAACACGCAATGCCCAAGACCAATATATATATAAGTATACACATGTACCAATTGCCATATCCAACAATGAATTATACCAAAGTATAAGTCATTTAAACAATGAGCCATCCGTATCCAATCATTTATCAATCACTCCTCTGTTTATCAATATAGTTTCTAAAGAATTCACCGTGATAATTTATACCCTTATACCAATGTTAATATTGGGTAGTATGTTGCCTCAGTTTCTCGTTCGGTTCATTAGCATGTCAAGTCTCTTAACATTTGTATTCGTCCCGCAACAAAATAAACATAATCAATATTAGTTGTTCCTAGATAGAGGAGAATAAAATTCCTGATGGCACCATCTTAACATATTTCTGAACATATCTGTCAACAACTTAACTATTAACACATGGATTATTAATTTCTTAAAAGGATCCATTAACCAATTCTTTTGTTAACAAATTGGTACTACCAAAAGTACATATTTACTCCCTTGAATTAGAAAGCTCTTGATAATAGGAATTTAGGATGACTCGAACGCAATCTCTTGTGGCACTTAGTTATATCCAAGTTTAATTCGATTCTACTAACTTTTTTTTTTGCACTCAATTAGTTTGGAAGTTCTAGTTCACAATTCTAGATAGCTTAGGCCGAGTCAGTTATCAATTTGTTAGATTTAACGGAAGATATGGTATAAAAGTTTTTCGGCCTTACTATGATGGAAGAAGACACTGTCTAATCAAGTTGTGTATCACATTACTTGAAGCTTGAGTAGGTATCAAGTCGAAGCTACACTGCTAAAATCAGGCGTTTGGAATTATTATCAGTGAGACGAACATAAGGCTTTCAGGCATATGACAATTGAATTTGGGAGAGGATACCAACGCCTTTCTGGTTTAACAATTAGCTTCCCGAATGAGAGAATAATTAAATTATTTCATATTTATCACCTTCCATTTATACAAGTGTCTAGACTATTTCCTATTTAGTGCACAAGCATAATGGATATGAAATATGAACCTCTGATACCAACCAAGAATAATGTTCTTCAGGAGTAACTTTTTCGACAGCGGATAATGATATCTAACAGTGGGCATGTTCAAATTTGGATCGTTTCTCACTCAAATTAACTCGGAAGCAATGAAGCAAACATTTTTAGAATTTCAGATACTTCGATTTGATTTGGTATCCTTCAAAAAAATTGTTTGCTTACTAAGGCACTAACAGATAACTATTTACAAGGGGGTTTGCATTCCTTAGAATTGCAACAACATATGGGTACTATATGAAGAAGAGGTTAAATCTTTGAATCACTTATTCTTAAGTGTTTGCCTCCGTATACTTATGAATTTACTATAGGTTAAATTTTAGGCCGTTCCAATGGACAAGAATGGCACTCCTCGACACAAAAAGGGCCTTGATCGTTACAGTAAAATTCAGAGAAAAAGAAGAAAGTCCACAGTTCTAACTAGAAATGTTTTTGGTTGTTATGAGACATGTTCATAAATCTGACAATCCACAAGCGAGCAATTTAAATATGAGTCTGAATATGAATTTTTCATGAGTGGATCATTTATTTGTCTAAACAAGTAGGCACAATAGAAACATCCTATCGTTCAATGAGAAGCTTGAAAGTAAAGAAACTCAATCTCATAAGTCACCACATCACGAAAGGCCAATCTCTTTGATCCTTTCATAAAGCTGAAGACACTCGGAATATCTCCTCTGGAAACATAAAGAGACATAAAGATGCTGAAAGTTTCTGTCAAACTTGATCCCTTTCTCCTTCATTTTGTTTTGTTTTTTTTTTTTTTTAAGCCAGGACTTGGTATCAAGTAAATGTCTATAAGAACCAAAAGTGTGAATCACTGCATTGAGGGGAAATGCATCTAATTATCACACTTCAAAACTATATTTTTAGTACCGCCAATTAACCAACGTAGTCATTTCTAATCCTTATGGGATTTCCATACAGCTAAATAATACTAATTACTAGATCGGAAAGACTTTCCCACAGAATCTTGATGGACAAGTCATTGAGGATTCTAAAAGCAGCTTAAACCAGCTAAGCTGACAACTAAAAAAAACAAGGTCCCATTAACTGAATTACGATAGTTTCTTATGAAGTAAACATTTAAATTTATAACTTTGATAGCCTGGCTAAATGAAATGAGAACCAAGAAGTGGCATCCTTCAAAATTTTCTTTTCGCAGTCTATAAGATTCAAGAACATAATAAAATTATCCAGTGTTAAAGTTCAATGGCCTACTGAAATTGCATGTATCTATTATATAAAAACATCAAAATGTTTTCAGTTTAAATCCAGTTCATTGATCTAATATTTAACTTACTGTACCAAATTTTATTCCGCTTCTTCTCAACAATATTTCTAAGGATTTAGAAATTAAAATTTTAAGGAGATAATACTTTTAAAATTAAACCAAAAATTCTTACTCACACAATCAAGATCAAGATCATCAATTTATCAAGATCTATACATGGATCGAAGTTCAAAATTTAAAGAATCTTAATCTAAATGAGACAACTCCCTCAACTTGATTTATGTTTACATTATCTTAATTACTAAATTCTCCTTGCTACAATCATCTGAATCAACCAATACTGAGATTTTCAAATAAACCCTAGCTATGGAGATACCCAGTTGAAAAATCCCTATAATCGATTATTAGACATATCAAAATTAAATCTTGCTATAAGGATCATGAGGAATTTACCCACTACATCTCCAAGTACACGTTTCATGGCTCAATTATTCATAAAAATTCAGAGAGCTACTTGAGTAAATTTAAGATATTTTTCTAGAAAGGGATTTAAAGAAAAGTGGGATTGAAAGGAACTCCCTCACCTTGAATTCCTCCTCTTCGAAGTCGTCGCATCCCCATTTTGTTGCCGATGCCAGGGCAAGAGAGGGAAATAGAGAGGGTGTGAGAGCATAGAGGAGAAAGGGGCTGTTTCCCCTTCTCTCAGGCCGTCGGCGGCGGCCTCCATGCGCCGCCGCCCGCCTCCGTGCGCCGCCCACCGCGCGCACGCGCCACCCGCCTCCGCGCACACTCGCGGCCCGCCTCCGCGTGCCGCCCACCGCGCGCGCGCCGCCTGCCTCCGCGCGCTCGCGCTGCCTGCCTCCACACGCGCGCCCCCAGATCTAGGAGGAGAAGGAGTCATAAGGGAAGAGAAACTAAGAGAGGGGGGAAAGAAAAATTGGGAGAGAGAGGAAGAAAGAAATTTGGGAGAAGTAATTAGATTTGAGGGGGAGAGGCTGTCGATTTCATCAAAGAGGAAAAGAGAGATGTAGAGATGAGAGTCTCATCTCACCCCATTTATTATATTATTTTATTTTATTTATATAATCTAAAGTCCTATATGCTTGCCACATCACCCATTCTCAATTTCAATAAAATCCTCACCCTCCACTTCACTCTTCAAATTCTAAGTTCTCATCTCTACCATTGATTTAAAAAAAATCTTTATTTTTTCCACTTGTTTGATGTATTATTATTTATTATTTTTACTTTATAAAATACCATTATCACATACATATCCACATCCATGTACACATACACAATATACGTATCCTAGTATTCATAATTATCCAACAACATTTCACTTTCAAATTTCCTCTAATATATACAAAATTCAATAATCATCCCTGATAATCTGTATAATCTCTTAGATTAAGGATTGGAATATTAACTCGGGATTTTCAAAATTGGGGTGTTACACCTCTCGTTTTAAAATACCGCAAGTGCACGGGCGTTCGATGTAGCACTTGAGGGTCCATCCACAAGGATAGGTGGTTCTTTTGGTTTCTACACTTTTAGGCGAATTGAGTAAAAAGTTTTGGGATAGTTTTGTTCTGAACTATGTGTTAATTTAGAAAAGTCAAGCACCTAAGATCGAATCCTCTAAACTAGCATCATGTGGTCAAATTTGATCTCTTCACTGGTCTATTCACAATCACCAAATCCCTATTTCTAAAGGCAAATTAAGTCTGAACACTTAATCTAAGGACAGGGTATTATCCAGTTATATGATCCATCAAAGGTAAATTAACTAAATTAAACAAATAGCAGAAAGAAAATAAAATCCTAAGTCTATGTGATACATACCCTGTCAAATACCTAGTGATTCTAGAAATCAACCTCCTAAAAGTAGTAGGTCAACTGGTGTGCATACAGTCTTAGATAAGATATCCACCATTGACCACAAGATAATCTAGGCTAGGTTCATCTCCCCTCGGCACTTACTAGGAAATTAATTACTCATAACTAAGTTAATCACAAAATAATTTACATGATAGGATATAATTAAATCAAATAACTAATTGCAAATAATGAAAATAACTAAATCAATACTACTTAATTAAAAACAACAAGTTGCTGCATTAATTAAACTACCTATATTAATTACACTAAATAATTAATTAAATTATTTAATAAACTTGCCTTGTGAATTAGCAGTAGCGTGCCTCCTTGTAACACCCCGATTATTTAAAATCCTAATTTAATATCCTAATATTTGATTAACGTGATCCGACAGAATTATTTAAGATGATGATTGAACGTGTTTTATGTAAAATAGAATTTTTATTTATTTTAATTTTTTTATTATGGGGGAAATTTGAAGTGAAATAAATATTTAATAATTTTAAATATAGGTGTAAGAATATTTTGGCATGTATATATATAGATATGGAACATATGTGTGTATATAAATATATACATTGCATGGATGTATTGGAATATTGTGTAAATACAAGATAATACAAGTAAATACAAAAAAAAATACTAAAATTATATATTCATAATAGTTAGTGGAAGAGGGTAGGTATGCATGAAGTAGGTAGATGGATGGCTAAGATTTTATTTGGGAATGGTGGAGACATGTGGCATGAGTAGGGACATGTGGCTTCATGAGAGGAAGGGAGAAATTCATAGTGCAAATTTTGTTTGGGAAGGGGTTATGTGTAAATGGAGAGATGAAAAAGTTTCCCATCTCTCTCTTTCCTTTCTCAGGCTGAAAGTTACGTTCCCTTTCATCTCTCTAAATTAGGGAACCCTAGAGAGAAATTTCTCTCAAAACCCTCTCTCATTCTCATCCAAAAATTTCAAACCCTAAGAGACTCTCTCTCTCTCTCTCTCTCTCTCTCTCTCTCTCTCTCTCTCGCGGATCGGGGAGGCCGAAGGGTCGGCCGGCCAAGGGCGGCCGGCCATGGGGCGCGGCGACCGGCCATGGGCCGCAGCCGGCCGGCGGAGCAAGGTGAGAGAGTTCCAAAGTTTTCCTTTTTCCCTTTATTTTCTTGCAAAATTTGATGATATATCTTTAGATGTCTCGGTATATTGATTTATCTCAAATGAAATTTATAAATTTGTTGTGGTTATGATATTAGATTATGAGAAAGAGGATAGGAAACCCTTCGATCTATTTTAATATAATTTTTATATTTCCTTGACAAAAATAAAGTAACTTCATGACCTAACTCATTTTATTCTGAATAGAGTAATCAAATAAGAGAACTATTAGTTGTGATTTAATTTGGTGAAGGGATTTAAAAACATTTGAAACTAGCCCAAAATTTGGGGACATTAGAAATGTGTGCAAATCTGTCCAGTTTTTATGATCTGTAAATTCAGAGAGAGTTCGCCTAGGTATTATGAGTAATAAGTATCATATTATATGTCGTTGAAAGATAATCAAGTCAGATTTTTAACGGTTCTTACCGTATCCCTATTGAAGGTCTGTGTTGAAAGTTATCGTCAAAATACGGCAAGTTGGTCAACACTACTGTGTTGCAGAATTTTTAACCGATCAAGAAGTTTCTGATTATTTAGTATATTTTTCTTAAATTAAACTTGTCATATAATATATCATTGGAAAGGTAATTAAGTCTAGTTTCTAGCAAAATTTCTCATATTTTATTTAAATATCTGAAATAAAAGTTATAATAAAAAAAATATCAGTGATTGTTCGAAAGATAGAATCTTTTGATGTATAGAAGTTCTCTTGTTATAGTTACCTTCTAATTAACTTATATGATATCCAGATGACTGAGAACCTACTGATACTTGTAGGAAGGAAAGAAAATAGGTAAAGAAAATAAGTTATATATAGCAGTAGACTTTCATTCTTTTCGCCAATTGACAAATAAGAGCGTAAAAGTCTTACTTGCCCTGTTGATCCATAAATTAACCACATGGTTTCGTTGTGACCCACTAGTGATGTTCTTTACACTTAATTAGGATATATGATGTACCAATGAAAAACTCTTTCCCTTTCTATAGGAATTAGGAAAAAACTTTGTAACTTACTTAGACTTGAAATCAGTTTTTTTCCCACATCACAATCATCAAAGATCATCTATTATCTTTTATCGTCTTGAAACTTCATGAGTCCTTCTATGTAGTCTTGAGATTTATATATATATAAATCATGTGTGATAGTTGCACGAGTTGCTCTTAATTGAAAGCAGTTTCTTATTCGAGTATCAGAATGCTTGAAAGAATCTAGATATTGAAATAAAGATCGGTAGTAAATTAGAATTGAATTTGTGAAATTGGATATTCAAAATATGATCCGTTCAAGGCGGATAGTTGAGATATATAATTGGAGCACTGCTTCTGATCTTTCGATCTAAATCACCAGTTGCAGTGAAATAAAATTTTGGTTGTATAACAACTGTGTAATTAAATTAGAATTTGAATATAATATAGCTAGCGAAGTATGATGATGATTCTATCAGAATAATACTCATAAATTAATGTGTTAGATAATAATCATAAATTTTTTTAGTAAGATCGATAGTGGAATAGATTATCAATGAGTAGTGTGACACTAAGCCGAAGTGTATATATATGAGACACACAAGATTTGGATTAAGTAGTCGGTTACATCATTAAGGAGTATGGACGTGGGGTGTGTGTATAGTACTTGTACATATACTCTTGTTTTACATCGTAGAACCATATATATATAGTTGATACCTTGTTAATGATTGCTTATTGATTGTTATGCTGGATGACTAGTGGACTACTATTATGTTCAAGACATGCTAAGACTCTAATCACAGATAAGTAGTGAAGTCAATTTCATGCCCAAATATCCAATATGTGAATGAAGAATCATAACTAAATAAAAGAACTAATCGTATAAATAACGAGTATCGAGAATGTAACTGATGCGTCGTAAATGAATGAGAAGTGTAAGTAGTATGTATGTTTGAATGCGTGCATATATTTGTTAGTTACACGAACTTGACCATGTGTGACACATCAAAGACATGATTGGTGAATGGAAAAAGTATATCACAACACAACAGGCACTGTGTGTGTTACCTTGATAGTTGATGTATATGTAATGTGTATGTAATGTGTATGCATGTCGTGTTATTCTCATGTAAATGTAGGAAGGGGCCAGCGGGAGCTGGTAGGTGTGAAGACGGGGTATGATATTGTGTGTGAATGTAGGAAGGGGCCAGCGGGAGCTGGTAGGTGTGAAGACGGGGTATGATATTGTGTGTGTTAAATGTAGGAAGGGGCCAGCGGGAGCTGGTAGGTGTGAAGACGGGGTATGATATTGTGTGTGTTAAACGAAGGAAGGGGCCAGCGGGAGCTGGTAGGTGTGAAGACGGGGTATGAGATGGGTCGTGTGTCATGAAATAAGATGTGCTTATTAAAATTGAATAGTGTTATATGCTTATCCTTTATGCATGACTGTGAAACTCTGCTTTATTATAAGAGATAATGAAATATTATATGATGGGTGAAAGTGCAAGGGTTAATCCATGCAGTACTTGAATGGTGATATGATATACAACATATTAGTATATTTTATAATATATGTACCATCTGGATTTAACTTACTGTGATTGATGTACCATCGTGTATAGTGTATATATTATGTATACACGAATGAATCTGGTAATAAAGTAAGTCACTAAAGTAAGGTGTTCGATACAACTCATAACCTTATAAAATCAGTGCAGAGATTTAAGTTGTACAGTCATTGGTCGAAAGAGTCAAGTCATTTTGACAAACTATAGTGATAGTCGGGGCGACTGTTTAGGTTGGTATAATTATTTCTTTCTTAATTTCTTTTTTTCGCCTCGCCATTTGAAGAAAAACAAGCTTCCTTTTATTTTGACATGTATATCATATTCGTAATTCTCTTTTACTCTCCTCACTGAGCTGTTGAGCTCACCCCCCCACAGATTATTATTTTTTTTCAGGTTATGGTAAGGCGAAGGCTCAATTTAAGGTTTCAAGCGCTTCGTTGGAATTCTGTTATATAGAACAGTTTTGGAGTTGTAATTGTATTTGTAAAACTTCATATTGTATTGTTTACATTCTTATTGATGCTAATTATAGTATAAGTTAGATGGCTAAAATCTTGATGAGTTGGAGTTATAAATAATTTAGTGTTATATGGTGGATGCCGAAAAGGAGGCTCTGAATGTCGAGAGGGGTACTCTCGAGCATATGATTCTTTTATTTTCATATAAGTAGGCGATGTCAAGCCGAAATTGTAATTGGAGAATAAGTATGCCGTCATGAGCTGAAATATTATTATGATGGTATGGGCAGTTATTGACTTTAATTTACATGTTTGAATTGAGAATAAGTAGGCGGATGTTGGCCGAAATTATTGTGGATAAAATTGTATATTTGGCTATATCAATATTTACAAAGGAAGTGCTGCCAAATTTTTTTTATATAGATTGGGAGGTGATTATGATAATCTATCAGTTAAAAGAATGTTTATGTTAATTGAGGATCAAAAAAAAACTGGGACCGTTACAGTTGGTATCAGAGCTCAGGGTTTTCGCATAAGGATTTGACCTAGAGCAGGTATAGTAGGAAGATGATTGATTGATAGAACTGGTTGCTATGTTTGAATTGTATGCTTGTGCGTTGTATGTATATGAATGTGTTGTTTGATATGGGTAGTTTTAGGGGGTAGGAGTTCTTACGCGTATGATTAATCCCGAAGCGCAAGATATTTAGTCATTGTCTTATGTTTGGATTATGGTACCCACATGCCATAATTCGAATGTGCTCTGTTAGGGGTGTGGGCCCTCAGTATGAGCTGCCAGTGGTATGGGACACTGGAGTATGGGAATGATTAAAATATCAAGCGAGCCAAGATTAATTTGGATCGTAAGAACATAGTGTAGATGTGATTAGGGGATAATGAATTTTTGAGGTGAATAATCGAGAAAGATATTGCATCATAGAAAGATTTTGTGATAAGCAGGAAAAATGCAAAGATTTTATACTTACTCAGGTGCTAAGTTTCGAGGACGAAACTTTTGTAAGAGGGGTAGAACTGTAACACCCCGATTATTTAAAATCCTAATTTAACATCCTAATATTTGATTAACGTGATCCGATAGAATTATTTAAGATGATGATTGAACGTGTTTTGTGTAAAATAGAATTTTTATTTATTTTAATTTTTTTATTATGTGGGAAATTTGAAGTGAAATAAATATTTAATAATTTTAAATATAGGTGTAAGAATTTTGGCATGTATATATATGGTATGGAACATATGTGTGTATATAAATATATACATTACATGGATGTATTGGAATATTGTGTAAATACAAGATAATACAAGTAAATACAAAAAAAATACTAAAATTATATATTCATAATAGTTAGTGGAAGAGGGTAGGTATGCATGAAGTGGGTAGATGGATGGCTAAGATTTTATTTGGGAATGGTGGAGACATGCGGCATGAGTAGGGACATGTGGCTTCATGAGAGGAAGGGAGAGAAATTCATAGTGCAAATTTTGTTTGGGAAGGGGGTTATGTGTAAATGGAGGGATGAAAAAGTTTCCCATCTCTCTCTTTTCTTTCTCAGGCTGAAAGTTACGTTCCCTTTCATCTCTCTAAATTAGGGAACCCTAGAGAGAAATTTCTCTCAAAACCCTCTCTCATTCTCATCCAAAAATTTCAAACCCTAAGAGACTCTCTCTCTCTCTCTCTCTCTCTCTCTCGCGGATCGGGGCGGCCGAAGGGTCGGCCGGCCAAGGGCGGCCGGCCATGGGCGGCGACCAGCCATGGGGCGCGGCGACCGGCCATGGGCCGCGGCCGGCCGGCGGAGCAAGGTGAGGGAGTTCCAAAGTTTTCCTTTTTCCCTTTATTTTCTTGCAAAATTTGATGATATATCTTTAGATCTCTCGGTATATTGATTTATCTCAAATGAAATTTATAAATTTGTTGTGGTTATGATATTAGATTATGAGAAAGAGGATAGGAATGTAAGAAATTAAACTGAACTATAATGCGGATTAAAATAAGCATGGATCTAGAATCAAAACATCTCAAGGAATTGAATGCATTCATAATTAAACAATACTAAAATCACCATACCTGAAGCCATTGATGAACTGAAGAAAGTAGATGGATGAAGACTATGATCCTTCTCTTTAATCCTGCAAGAAACCCTAATGTAGACCCTTCTTCTCTCTATCTCCTTTTCCTTTCACAACCTTGCCAATATGATGGATAACTCACACAATAATATGAGCGTAGGTTATTTTCTTTTCAGGAGGAGAGATGAGGGTCTCACATTTACAAAATAACCCCTGAGATAAAACCACCCATCATGATTCCTTTATACCTCATGGGATTATTATAACTTATATAAATGTTACTTTAATATGGGCATCTTTAATATCAGTTAACCTTAATTAGGAATCTAATTAATTAACCAAGGTTAAGTGGATCACCCTAATGTGAGATTAACATTCTCCCACTTGGACCACTAACCGATTAGGTTAAAATTTTAGAAAACAAATAAAAGAAAAGACTCATTTTCAAAACATTTTTGACTCCATTGGATTCCATACTGAAAAACTTTGACACGTGATCACAAATTTTAAAAACAACAACTGATAAGCCCAAATTTTGAAATACTGTAATACTGCAATTAGCTTGAACCACCAATGCGAGTCATAGCGGTTATACAACATCTATGTCATACTCCCTTCTATGTACCACAACATTGATAACCCTTACTAATTGAGTCCATAACCAAAATGACCCCTGTAATTGTCTTGTTAAGACATTTCCTGTTTAACAAACATCCATACATAATATGTGCACACATAATTGGATAACAGGAAATACAGAAACAAACTTTTATTGCACAATATTGTCAATTATACAAGTACCAAAACATACATTTACAGATTGCTCAAAAGACCCATTCTAACAACATGTTCCTTGAATGTCTTTGGAGGCAATCCCTTGGTCATTGGATCAGCAACCATTAAAGTGGTACTTATACTTTCAATTGACACCTTCTGTTTCTGAACTCTTTCTCTAATCACCAAGTACTTAAGTTCCATGTGTCTGGAACCATTAGAGTACTTACCATTCTTAGAGAAGAAAACGGCTGCTGTATTATCACAAAATATCTTCAGCGGCCTGGCAATAGAGTCAACTACACCAAGTACTGAGATAAAATTTCGTAACCATAATGCATGATTCGAGGCTTCAAAACAAGCTATGAACTCAGCCTCCATCGTGGATGAAGCAGTGATAGACTGCTTTACACTCTTCCACGAGATTGCCCCACCTGCTAGCATGAATATGAAGCCTGAAGTAGACTTCCTGCTATCTGGGCAACCAGCAAAATCTGAGTCTGAATAGCCGATCACTTCCAACTGATCTGATCTCCTATATGTGAGCATATGGTCCTTCGTCCCTTGAAGATACCGCATTACCTTCTTAGCTAATTTCCAGTGCTCCATTCCTGGATTGCTCTGGTATCTTCCTAACATCCCAACAGCAAAACTGATATCTGGCCTGGTACAAGTGTGTGCATACATCAAGCTCCCAACAGCTGATGCATATGGAACTTTCTGCATTTGACCCTTTTCTAAGTCATTTCTAGGACACTGGCTCCCACTTAATTTGTCACCCTTCATAAGGGGTGCACAACTGGCTGAACACAATTCCATATGAAATCTTTCCAAGACTCGATTGATATAACCTTTCTGAGACAGTCCTAGCAATCCTCGAGATCTATCCCTGAAGATCTCTATGCCAATGACATAAGTTGCCTCACCCATATCAACCATCTGAAAGTTCTTGGTAAGATAGCTTTTAGTTTCATACAGCAGACCAATATCACTACTGGCTAACAAGATATCATCCACATACAGAACCAAAAATATAAACTTGCTCCCACTGATCTTTAGATATATACACTGATCAACAGTGTTTTCTGTAAATCCAAAAGAGGTAATGGTATCATTAAACTTTATATACCATTGCCTGGAAGCTTGTTTAAGTCCGTATATGGATTTCTTTAATTTGCAAGCCAAGTGTTCTTTTCCTTTCTTTGCGAACCCTTCAGGTTGCTCCATGTAAATTTTCTCATCCAAATCTCCATTTAGAAAAGCTGTTTTCACATCCATTTGATGTAACTCCAAATCATAATGAGCTACAAGGGCCATAATGATTCTAAAGAGTCCTTCTTTGATACTGGAGAGAAGGTTTCTCTATAATCAATGTCTTCCTTCTGAGTGAAACCTTTAGCCACAAGTCTGGCCTTATATCGTTCGATATTGCCTTTGGAGTCGCGCTTGGTCTTAAAGACCCATTTATACCCGACTTTCTTACAGTTATTAGGCAATTCGACGAGATCCCAGACTTGATTTTGGTCCATAGATTTCAACTCTTCATTCATAGCATCAATCCATTTACTAGAATCATTGCTTTCTATGGCTTGTGAAAATGAAATTGGATCTTTATTAATCCCAATATCAAAATCAGACTCCTGTAGATATACCACATAATCATCTGAAATGGCAGATCTTCTTTCCCTTTGAGATCTCCTCAAAGCTGCCGGTTGTGGTGGTTCTACAACATTTTTAATGGCGATATCCTCATGAAGTGGTGAACCAATATCAATATGTTGTTCTGTTATCTCAGCTTGATGATCAAGCTGAGGGACAACAATTTCTCTTGAAGGAAGGGGTATTGGGATATTCACCCTTATCACTTCAAGATCTACCTTTCTTGGTTCATCACTCCCACTAAATTTACCATTCTCAAGGAATCTGGCATTACCAGTTTCAACAATTCTTGTACTATGGTTAGGGCAATAAAATTTGTACCCCTTAGACTTATCTGGATAACCAATGAAATATCCAGATATTGTTCTTGAGTCTAATTTCTTTTCTTGTGGATTATATATTCTAGCCTCTGCTGGACAACCCCAAACATGTAAATGTCTTAAACTAGGTTTCTACCAGTCCACAACTCGAAGGGAGTTGTAGGGACTGCCTTACTAGGAACCCTGTTTAAGATATACATAGCAGTCTTTAAGGCTTCATTTCACAATGAATTAGGTACATTAGAGAAGCTCATCATGCTCCTAACCATATCCATAAGTGTTCGGTTTCGCCTTTCAGCAACACCATTCTGCTGAGGCGTACCTGGCATTGTGTATTGAGCACAAATACCATGCTTTTCTAGAAATTTGGAAAATGGGCCAGGATGTTGTCCTGACTCATCATATCTACCATAAAATTCACCACCTCGATCTGATCTTATGATTTTAACTTTTCTATCTAATTGTCTCTCGACTTCTGTAATGAACACCTCAAGGATGTCAACAGCCTGAGACTTTTCATGAATTAAATATACATAACCATAACGTGACAGATCATCTATAAAGGTAATGAAGTATCTCTCTCCCGTAAAACATGGAATGGAGAGTGGTCCGCAAATATCTGTATGAATTATTTCAAGAAGCTCTTTACTTCTTGTGGCACCTTTCTTAGTGTGTTTGGTTTGCTTTCCTTTTATGCAATCCACACACACATCAAAATCAGTGAAGTCTAGGTTATCCAAAATCCCATTCTTCACTAATCTTATAATTCTATCCCTGGAGATATGCCCCAGTCGTCTATGCCACAAGATAGAGGATTTTTTATTTATTAAGCCACGTTTAATACCAACATTCGAATGCAGAGATAAAAGAGATTGTGCAAACTCATCATTCAATGAAATTTTATATAAACCATCACATAAAATTCCGTGTCCAACCGACATTGAATTATACATTAAACCGAGTTTTTCACAACTGAATAAAACAGAATATCCAAAAACATCTAATTTGGATAATGACATTAAGTTCCTAGAAATCGAAGGTACATAAAAAGTATCCTCAAGATCCATCTGATGACCCGTCTCTAAGATTAGTCGATAAGTTCCAACATTCTCGACCTCTACTTTGAGACGGTTCCCCATAAAGACGAATCTCTCACTTTCCTTCGGTTTCCTGATTGTAAGGAATCCCTGCATTGAATTAGTTATGTGAGTTGTGGCTCCAGAGTCAATCCACCAAGTATTAGAAGGAACTTCAGCAAGATTTGATTCATAACATACAAAAGAAAGATTTATACCTTTCTTTTCGAACCAAGCCTTCCTCTTGTTGCAGTCCTTCTTCACATGTCCTTTTCTGTCACAGAAGTAGCATTTGACAGTGAAAGACTTTCCATGACCTTGGCTACTTTCCCCATGGTCATTCCCTTTCTTTGATGGAAACCTCTTACCTCTTCCATATTTACCTTTCTTATGGATAGCTCCTTGAGATACTGCCAACACTGAGTGATGCCCTTCTTGCCTCAGTCTCACTTCCTCTTGTACACACATACCAGTCAGCTCATTCAGATTCACTTATCCTTATGAGTATTATAGTGGATCTTGAATGGCCCGAACTGAGGAGGAAGTGAGTTGAGGATGAACTGTACTAAGAAGGATTCATCCACTTTCATTCCCAGTGATCCTAACTTCGCAGCCTTATCAGTCATATTTAGAATGTGTTGTTGAACTCCTCTATTACCATCATATTTCATGGTTGTCAGTTCAGCCATAAAGGTGCCAGCTAATGACTTATCTGCAGACTTAAATCGGTCTTTAACAGCAGTTAAAAGTTCAGATGCACTAGTAGTATGTGGGAGTGAAGTTTTTGATGTTATTGGCAATGGTCATCTTGATGAACATGAGACTGAGTCTATTCGACCTTTCCCAAGCTTTGGCATGGCTAACCTGGTCTACAGTGCTTTCAGCAGTCACTTCATCAGGTTTCTCTACCAAAAGAGCCATGTCTAGGTCCAGTACACCCAGTGTGAATTGGACATGCTCAAACCACTCAGAGAAGTTTGTACCATCCAGGGCCGGAATGCTAGTTGCATGAGTGTGAAGGGAAGTGGGAACGTTCACTGAAACAAAATAGGACAAGCTCACATTAAGGCCTCGAATCAATACAAAATCTTTAATTTATGAAGATGAACTATTGATATCACTTTGATTCCTCCTTTGGGCGAAACCTAAGCATATCTAGTGTTCACTCTTTAGGTGAGACCTTTTATCACCTATGTAGGTCTAATATAATTTATGTCACTTAGATAGTAAGTCATGTTACCTTTGGATATCCAATTCTACACCATTAAGTTACATAAATTACACTACCCTACCCGGTTCATAATTATTTGAAAGAGACTTTCCTTTGGGCCAGTCCCAATCTCCTAACTATAACCGCCATCGAGAATATTATTATCTTTAATGTCACCCTTATTGACAAGTCTTTTATGTAGTTGTATATTCATAAGGTTTACTAACATAGGTCACTTTGGCAACTACTAAATCAATAAATCGTATGAATACAAAACTAACCAATAATATTCTCTAACCTTTTATTTGAGTAATTCCATAATACTCCAATTCTATTACTTGACCAACATCAATCAATATTAACACAATAACTTAAATGTGTAACATATTTTCATGATTGAATTAAACAACCATTAGTCGACTGGTCCAGGTAAGCCTAGTCGACTAAGGCCAAGTCAAGTCGACTACAAAGAAAGATTAGTCGACTTGGGTCAAGACAAGTCGACTATACATTTAGGTCTAGTCGACTAAGGCAGAGAAAGTTAGTCGTTAGTCGACTATAAATTTTATTAGTCGACTACACATTTTATTAGTCGACTCCTGTTGAAAGGCAACTCTCGGTTAAATTATTAGTCGACTTGGGAAAGGAGTTAGTCGACTAACTATAATGCGGATTAAAATAAGCATGGATCTAGAATCAAAACATCTCAAGGAATTGAATGAATTCATAATTAAACAATACTAAAATCACCATACCTGAAGCCATTGATGAACTGAAGAAAGTAGATGGATGAAGACTATGATCCTTCTCTTTAATCCTGCAAGAAACCCTAATACAGACCCTTCTTCTCTCTATCTCCTTTTCCTTTCACAACCTTGCCAATATGATGGATAACTCACACAATAATATTAGCGTAGGTTATTTTCTTTTCAGGAGGAGAGATGAGGGTCTCACATTTACAAAATAACCCCTGAGATAAAACCACCCATCATGATTCCTTTATACCTCATGGGATTATTATAACTTATATAAATGTTACTTTAATATGGGCATCTTTAATATCAGTTAACCTTAATTAGGAATCTAATTAATTAACCAAGGTTAAGTGGGCCACCCTAATGTGAGATTAACAAGGAAACCCTTCGATCTATTTTGATATAATTTTTATATTTCCTTGACAAAAATAAAGTAACTTCATGACCTAACTCATTTTATTCTAAATAGAGTAATCAAATAAGAGAATTATTAGTTGTGATTTAATTTGGTGAAGGGATTTAAAAACATTTGAAACTAGCCCAAAATTTGGGGACATTAGAAATGTGTGCAAATCTGTCCAGTTTTTATGATCTGTAAATTCAGAGGGAGTTCGCCTAGGTATTATGAGTAATAAGTATCATATTATATGTCGTTAGAAAGATAATCAACTCAGCTTTCTAACGGTTTTTACCGTATCCCTATTGAAGACCTGTGTTGAAAGTTATCGTCAAAATACGGCAAGTTGGTCAACACTACTGTGTTGCAGAATTTTTAACCGATCAAGAAGTTTCTGATTATTTAGTATATTTTTCTTAAATTAAACTTGTCATATAATATATCATTGGAAAGGTAATTAAGTCTAGTTTCTAGCAAAATTTCTCATATTTTATTTAAATATCTGAAATAAAAGTTATAATAAAAAAATATCAGTGATTGTTCGAAAGATAGAATCTTTTGATGTATAGAAGTTCTCTTGTTATAGTTACCTTCTAATTAACTTATATGATATCTAGATGACTGAGAACCTACTGATACTTGTAGGAAGGAAAGAAAATAGGTAAAGAAAATAAGTTATATATAGCAGTAGACTTTCATTCTTTTCGCCAATTGACAAATAAGAGCGTAAAATTCTTACTTGCCCTGTTGATCCATAAATTAACCACATGGTTTCGTTGTGACCCACTAGTGATATTCTTTACACTTAATTAGGATATATGATGTATCAATGAAAAACTCTTTCCCTTTCGATAGGAATTAGGAAAAAACTTTGTAACTTACTTAGACTTGAAATCAGTTTTTTTCCCACATCACAATCATCAAAGATCATCTATTATCTTTTATCGTCTTGAAACTTCATGAGTCCTTCTATGTAGTCTTGAGATTTATATATATATAAATCATGTGTGATAGTTGCACGAGTTGCTCTTAATTGAAAGCAGTTTCTTATTCGAGTATCAGAATGCTTGAAAGAATCTAGATATTGAAATAAAGATCGGTAGTAAATTAGAATTGAATTTGTGAAATTGGATATTCAAAATATGATCCGTTCAAGGCGGATAGTTGAGATATATAATTGGAGCACTGCTTCTGATCTTTCGATCTAAATCACCAGTTGCAGTGAAATAAAATTTTGGTTGTATAACAACTGTATAATTAAATTAGAATTTGAATATAATATAGCTAGCGAAGTATGATGATGATTCTATCAGAATAATACTCATAAATTAATGTGTTAGTTAATAATCATAAATTTTTTAGTAAGATCGATAGTGGAATAGATTATCAATGAGTAGTGTGACACTAAGCCGAAGTGAATATATATGAGACACACAAGATTTGGATTAAGTAGTCGGTTACATCATTAAGGAGTATGGACGTGGGGTGTGTGTATAGTACTTGTACATATACTCTTGTTTTACATCGTAGAACCATATATATATAGTTGATACCTTGTTAATGATTACTTATTGATTGTTATGCTGGATGACTAGTGGACTACTATTATGTTCAAGACATGCTAAGACTCTAATCACAGAAAAGTAGTGAAGTCAATTTCATGCCCAAATATCCAATATGTGAATGAAGAATCATAACTAAATAGAAGAACTAATCGTATAAATAACGAGTATCGAGAATGTAACTGATGCGCCGTAAATGAATGAGAAGTGTAAGTAGTATGTATGTTTGAATGCGTGCATATATTTGTTAGTTACACGAACTTGACCATGTGTGACACATCAATGACATGATTGGTGAATGAAAAAAGTATATCACAACACAACAGGCACTGTGTGTGTTACCTTGATAGTTGATGTATATGTAATGTGTATGTAATGTGTATGCATGTCGTGTTATTCTCATGTAAATGTAGGAAGGGGCCAGCGGGAGTTGGTAGGTGTGAAGACGGGGTATGATATTGTGTGTGTAAATGTAGGAAGGGGCCAGCGGGAGCTGGTAGGTGTGAAGACGGGGTATGATATTGTGTGTGTTAAATGTAGGAAGGGGCCAGCGGGAGCTGGTAGGTGTGAAGACGGGGTATGATATTGTGTGTGTTAAACGAAGGAAGGGGCCAGCGGGAGCTGGTAGGTGTGAAGACGGGGTATGAGATGGGTCGTGTGTCATGAAATAAGATGTGCTTATTAAAATTGAATAGTGTTATATGCTTGTCCTTTATGCATGACTGTGAAACTCTGCTTTATTATAAGAGATAATGAAATATTATATGATGGGTGAAAGTGTAAGGGTTAATTCATGCAGTACTTGAATGGTGATATGATATACAACATATTAGTATATTTTATAATATATGTACCATCTGGATTTAACTTACTGTGATTGATGTACCATCGTGTATAGTGTATATATTATGTATACACGAATGAATCTGGTAATAAAGTAAGTCACTAAAGTAAGGTGTTCGATACAACTCATAACCTTATAAAATCAGTGCAGAGATTTAAGTTGTACAGTCATTGGTCGAAAGAGTCAAGTCATTTTGACAAACTATAGTGATAGTCGGGGCGACTGTTTAGGTTTGTATAATTATTTCTTTCTTCATTTCTTTTTTTCGCCTCGCCATTTGAAGAAAAACATGCTTCCTTTTATTTTGACATGTATATCATATTCCTAATTCTCTTTTACTCTCCTCACTGAGCTGTTGAGCTCACCCCCCCACCGATTATTATTTTTTTTTCAGGTTATGGTAAGGCGAAGGCTCAATTTAAGGTTTCAAGCGCTTCGTTGGAATTCTGTTATATAGAGCAGTTTTGGAGTTGTAATTGTATTTGTAAAACTTCATATTGTATTGTTTACATTCTTATTGATGCTAATTATAGTATAAGTTAGATGGCTAAAATCTTGATGAGTTGGAGTTATAAATAATTTAGTGTTATATGGTGGATGCCGAGAAGGAGGCTCTGAATGTCGAGAGGGGTACTCTCGAGCATATGATTCTTTTATTTTCATATAAGTAGGCGATGTCAAGCCGAAATTGTAATTGGAGAATAAGTATGCCGTCATGAGCTGAAATATTATTATGATGGTATGGGCAGTTATTGACTTTAATTTACATGTTTGAATTGAGAATAAGTAGGCGGATGTTTGCCGAAATTATTGTGGATAAAATTGTATATTTGGCTATATCAATATTTACAAAGGAAGTGCTGCCAAATTTTTTTTATATAGATTGGGAGGTGATTATGATAATCTATCAGTTAAAAGAATGTTTATGTTAATTGAGGATCAAAAAAAACTGGGACCGTTACACTCCTCTTGCGTTGCCATAATGGATGTGGACCCCACCATGCACCCATTGATCGTGTACAGAACCCAGTGCCGAGACTCCGCGTCAGCTCCGCCCTTGAATGGACCCCACGACACCCAGCTGCGTCCTTGCGCTCGGGATTTGATGCGGAGAGACGAAGACAATGAAGCTTTTTTTTTTCCCTCTGTGTGCACAGGACCAGTGCACAGAAGCCACGTCGCCCTCACGCACAAATAATGGCACGCTCTCAATACCATACACGAGGAAAATCAAAGCAGAGAGAAAAGAAACAAAAGAAAGCAGAAAATAGCTTTTTAATTAAAGGACAATTCGGCCAAAATCAGGCAGCTAAAATGGCCAAAACAAAAAGGATCATCCATTAATAATCTTTACATTAGAAACTAAAAAAATCATTAAAAAATAATAATAAAGAAAAACCTAAAACCTAGATGACCGCCACCCCCTTCGAAGCAGCCCATCATCTATATATATATATATTATACAGATTTTACAGAAAAGCCTTTCGTCTTTGTCATAATTGTGTCCAGCCCAAATTCAGAATCAGAAGAAAAAGGTTTTTGACTATTTTGAGTATTCAAACGGTCGAATCAGTAAAAACTCTCAACACCAAAATTGTAGGTTTTCGAATTCTCTTTCCGTAGAGATCTTGAATGACTACTTTCGGAGTGCTGTAACTAAAGCTATAGCCAAAACACCGCAAAATATTTGAAAAACAACCCTCAATCTTTTATAAATTGCATGATCTTATTGCTGAAAGTAACCGGATTTCTCTTTCTCTTTTTTTTACATGTTTCCTGCAAAATTCAATCAAATATACCAGAGTAGTATTATTTATATACAAATAATAGATAATTAGGAACATAAAAAAGATGTAAAATCGTGCTGATCAAATACCCCACACTTATATTTTGCTAGTCCTCGAACAAAACTACTAAAAAGAAAATCAAAAGTAACCTAACCTAACTCACTTTCGTAGGAATCACGGTTGCACTTGGCACGTGCAACAAACCGTTAAACCTCTAAGTTACTCCTAGAGGACGAGTTTTGTCTCTGAGGGTTTTCAGTGGATTACACGCACAAAATCCAAGAAAGTTAAAGATTAAGAAATAAATAAAAGTAAAATAAAGATAACCAAAAGTAAAAAAGAAAAACTAATAATTTTTTTTTATTAACTAGCTAGCAAGATCATCAATTTTCATGAGTTTCATTTTCAAATAAAACCTCAATTAAGAAATCATATTTGCTATAAAATAAAGTCTCAAATCCAAAACTTTACACCACCTGTTTAAAGTTTCAGCTCCTATGTACCCCGTGATCGCGATGTAGTTCTTATCTTGAAAATATTTATTTACAGCTTTCATACTTTTTTTTTGTGATAACAAATTTTTTTCTTTTTCTTTCTCTTTTTTTAAACTATCTTTCGCGTGGATACCGAGGCTTCATGAGGCCAAGGCACCTAGCTAATAGATAATCAAAATTATTATATTTTTATAATGTCTTGTCCTATTAGGTTTTCTCAACTACTCATGTAGCGAGTTTTAGGCCAATGCACCCAAACTAGATGGTCTTAGGGCAATAAGTGTAAAAGCACTCCTGCGAACTTAATTACTCAAGCAACTGAGGCTACAAGACTTATTAATAAATTTTTCTATATAATAAATCTTTTTTTAATTTATTATTCTACTTGTAATCAATATCCCAAGCTTATGAACTTAATAGTGTAAGTGCTATTGGGTACATAATCACTTAGACTAAATTTAGATGGTATGTCTGTTCTAAATTTTAATCTTTATTTTAAGATTTTATGGCTCTTTCATCTTGATCTTACCTTTAAAATCCACTCATGGATACTAAATCACTCACATACTAGCTAACCATCTGTAGAAAATTTTCAAATTTTTCAAATTTTTTTTTCATTTTTAACAAAACTCTTAAAATAGAATAAAGATAAAGAAAGAAAAGGCTATAAAGCAAAACCCTAAAACTAAAACAAAACCCAAAAAAGACTCCTAAAACAATAGAAATTTGTGAATCTCCCCCCATACCTAAACTGTGTCATGTTCTCATGCACACACATGAATACAGAGATAAAAAGAATGTAGCATGTAATTTACACATTCAAAACATGCACACAATCATGATGATCATGCAATCCAAGCATACATAAGGTATAAAAATGTAAACAGTATGTTAGATTAGAAATACTCACAGTGTACTAGAGAACCCGCTGTCAAAGCAACAAAAATACTCCCTGTGTGTGATGGATGCCTCCTTGATTATCCTGTATCACTTGTAATAAACTCGGCACATAGGCTAGAGAAAGAGATAAATAAAAGACTCACTAAAACTGACTCAACTAACTAAAAGAGAAATAAAAAGACTCAAAAAAAACTAAAAGAAAAATAAAACAAATATATACATATGTATAAATTTATATCCCCCTACACCTAGATCTTTCTATGTCTATTCCCTCGAGCTCACTTCCCATCATTCCAATAGGTTCTTTTCATGGGATAAATTGGAGAGGTTAATCTTTTTGTCATCTTTAATTTCATTCTCTCCAACTTGTTCATCACTTTTCTCCATCTCCTCTTTCTCTTCTTCTCACACTTTTTTCTCATAAATTCATCATTATTACACAATATAATTAGAGTGGCCACAATATGATTGCCTATGCATTTACATCCTCAAACATCACCTCAAAATTTAGATCAACAATTTTCTTTGGAGGTGTGTAACTAACCAAAGCATCCCTAACCGATTCATCCAAACATATGAGTTCGTCTTCAAATAGGTTTTTTGAGCTTTGATTAATTAGAGATTCTTGAATTAAGTTTTGAAAAGTTTGATCATTGGTTGGCTCATCGAAAGTGAAGATACTCAAATCGAGTTTTGTTTTCTCAAAAAAAACTCTAAACTCAAAATCCTCAACACATATTTTCTCACCATTGTGATCACACTCTTCAGTAAAAAGCTCATTAAGAAACAAATGCTCATTATCCATATAGGCATCCTCGCATATTTGATCAGTGTGCTCCATTTTCACTATATGAGTGGATGCAATTTTCAGCTCCTCAATACTTGTCTTTTCACAGAACTTAGAAAATTCATCCTCAAATTTCTCTTGAAGCAAACATTCATCATTGTCACATTCATCTTCACAATAAGATTCAACTAGCTCCACATGAGTTGTATGTGTAGCCAAATAATTTCTAATCACTTCATCCAGACACTGAGGATCATTATCAAGTTTGTACACCTCATAGACCTTCACAATTTTCTCAACATGCTTCTCATGTTCAATCTCTTCAAATTGATTAAGATGAAATAATGGGGACTCGAAGGGCATCTCGATGGAATGATTAGACATGTCACTATGGCCAGCGATTTGCTCTTTGGGTCTAACAGTTTGGACTTTGTTTATTTATGAAAGTTGGAGAGGATCAAGAAAAATCCTTCAATAAGTTGGAGAAAATCAAGAGATTGTTGTAACAATCCTGAGCCAGCTTGCTAACTAGCTTCGCAAGAAGCTCTACTTAGCTTTGCGAAGTTAAGTCATAAATTCGCCAAAAGTTATAGCCTTCTCAAAAGGGCTAATGATACCAAATAAAGGCATAGCCTCGCCATGGACTTTGGCCTAGCTCTGTGAAGAGCTGAACTATAGCTTCGCCACCAGCTAGTAGATAGCTGAACTATAGATTCGCCTCAAGCTAGTAGATAGCTTGGTGGATAATTTTGATGTAAGCTCTTTAGCCTCGCCAAAGGCTTAGCTTCGCCAAAAAGCGAAGCTCCAGGTCATTTGACCTTCCCAAAATTCTTGAACGGATTTAAAAGAAATATTTCCTATGATTAGTCATCCCACTGATTCAATAGAGATAATCAAGGGATTCAAATCCTTTAGTGATTCAAATATCTCTGTTGAAAGAGATAATCTAGGGATTCAAATCTCTTAACTAAAGGAGATAATCAAGGAGATAAATTCCTTTAACGGTTGACAGCCTGATAGGTTAGCTTCGCTATAGGCTAAATTAGCCTCACCATGGGCTGAATTAGCTTTCCCAGAAGCCAAATAGCTTCACCCACAACTATTCTATCTTCATCTGAAGATGGCAACAGCTGTATTTGCAGTTAGTAACTGATTTTTAAGGGTTTACAATCCCTTACTTGGCCTATAAATATCCAATTGCAGGCTAAGACAAGGGAGACTCTTCAGCCAAAGAGAGCAAGAAAGAGAGAAAACAGAGAGTTCTTTTCTTCATAACAAGAACGTAAGTTTTTTAACGTAAAGCTTCCAACAGCAGCACGCTTTTTTCATAGTTCTTTAGACTAAACCAGGGTTTGGCCACCCTAGTTCATCTGAACTTCACCAAGCTTCTCCACCGGCAAGGTAATTCTCGAACCAGGTGAGAAGGAATTACCATGCGTAGATCTTGTTTCGATTTTTCTTGTGATCAACGGAATAAAATGGTCATGCACCGATCAGACTTCCAACGGCACACTTCCTCAGAAATCTTAAGAAGAGATACTTATAATTTTTCTTTTATTACTTGTAATTTCTCTTCAAAATTTAGTAAGTTTTTCCTTTTAATTTTTTCAATAAAAAATAATAGTGAGGTGACCACTGCTGTAGTGAACCTTGAATTGAGGAGTAAGAACAAAGAGTGTTCTATCATGGCACATCAACAGAGATATTGACCGTGAGAGGAAGTAGTCCAAACTGAAGAAGAGAAATTAGCAGAAATTGAATTGAAAACCCATGGTTGGTAATCGCAAATTAGAGAAGGATTAGTGTGCCTTCTGCAAAGAGAAAAGATACTGAAAAAGTGATTATCCAAAGCTCAATAAGTCAAAGAAGGAGTCACAATCAGAGGCCAATGTCGTGAAATCAGATGGTAATGATTCTGACCCTTCTTACTTTTCACTTTCTATTACTTCATAACGTTGTCATTCAGATGCGCTGAGTAGGTATTGGATACGGGTTCTACCTACCAGATTTGTCCCAGAAGGGGGTTATTTGCTAGCTTTGAGGAGCTAGATTGCGGTTTGATGTCCATGAGAGACGATCACACGTACCAGTTGGCTGGTAAGGGTACAGTTTGTATCAGGATGTATGATGGAACATTAAGAGAGTTAACTGAGTTGAGATATATTCCTCGTATAACGAAAAACTTGATCTCTGTTGGAGCTTTAGAAGTGGAGGCCCTCAAAGGGACTCTTGGAGAGGGCGTTCTCAAGATGTTTAGTGGCTCGTTGGTTATTCTGAAGGGTATTGATGTAATAACGTGTACTACTTGATATGTAGTGCAGTTACTGGTTTGACATCTTCAGGACAGTTGGATTGTGATTCTACCAGATCATGGAACAATGGGCATAGACAAGTGGGCTTGAAGTCAAGATCAAACATTGGGAGGTGCATCGACCTGTCATTTGAAAGCACGTGACAGTAGTGTTCTGGATAAGAAGAAGGTGAAATTTGGCACCGATACTAACCATTTGCATGGTCTTCTTGAGTTGGATCACGTGGATGCTTGGGGTCCTACCAAGAATGTATCACTTGGAGACTGTCGATACTTTATCTCAGCTGTAGATGATTACTCTAGGCGTTGTTGAGTATACCCTATGAGACAGAGAGTTGAAGCCCTAGAGTTGTTGGTAAAGTGGAAGAATCTGATGGAAAATCGGACAAGTAAGAAGATCAAGGTGCTCCAGCATGATCATGTTGAGGAGTACCAGGGTTCTTTCCTGTAATTTGGCTAGAACAATGGTATTGAGACTCACTTCACAAATGAAAAAGATGGTGTAACCAGAGAGGTGAATTGTGCCTTGCTAGAGAAGTTTCAGTATTTGTTGTCTAATGTATCATTAGACAAATCATTTTAGGCTGAGGCGATTGAGTATGCTAGTCATCTCTTGAATAGGCTACTGATGACTGTGATAGGAGATAGACTCCTTTAGAGATTTGGTGAGGTGGGGCTGCTCGTGACCATGGTTCACTTAGAGTATTTGGTTGTTCGGCCTGTGTTGATATCAAGAAAGACATGTTTGACTCTAAGGTGAATAAATTGGTATTTTTGGGATACAAGGAAGACTTGAAAGGCCAAAAGTTATGGGATTCAAAAAATAAAGAGTTTGTCTCGAGCAGACATGTCATATTAGATGAGGCTTCAGCATGTGGAGACAATGAAGTCCAAGTCAGAAGCATCTGTAACGTCCCGGTCTCGCGAATATGGAGATATCACTGCGACGTATATACGTAGATCAAAAATACCCTCACGTATATACGTTAAGCATTAGTACAGGCAAGAATCAGAGTGTAGAAGCACAGTAGTAATATACATTCTAACAGAAAAATACAAGTACATAGTCATCACAGAGAGTGATACAATATTACAGGAATATTACATCACCAGAAAATACAAAAGTACAATACATGAAGAGATATATAAAAGCTGAGAAGTGCTCAGAGCAGTAAGAGGGACCTTAAGAGCCAATCAGGCGAAGAGCTGAGAGGAAGAGCTGCGGCGATGTCCAAACTTCTGCTATACTCTGATCGCCACGGAAGGATTCGCTGTGCACTCTGATCGGCTACAGCAAGGCCACCATGGTCTGGGCTTTAGGATCTGGACATGAGAATGCAGGGTTATCAGATGCAACCCCGCGAGTACATATGATAAAGCCAAGAGACGTGCATATCAGGCAGTCACATGTGTACATGATCAGGTGATATGGTTCAGGCATGCAGGTACATGCAATGACAAGTAACATAAAAGAAATTAAAGAAATGACAGTAAATCTGAAATGAAGTAAATACATGTATATCAATAAATCTGAATCGGAAAACATGCATAAAAAATAGTATGGAGAGCATAGGTACACATAAACATGTAATAATTACATTAAACATACCATGAATACTCTAAATATACGATAAATATAAGTATGGACAAAACTAGTTGTACAATCTCAGATTATGGATTCACAGGGTCGATACGTCAAGGGGATAATCCAAATAAGGAAACCTCATCTATATACCACATATCTCATATCGCCATCGTCTAAGTTCGTACAACTTGAGTTTCCCTCAGAGTAATAGAACTAAACTGTATCTGGAGTAATCATCATGTGTCATAAAGCAGGGTGTCAACTCAGGGCATAACACTATAACTGGAGAATACAAAGGTGTTGCATTTTATGTTATTCAATAATAATAATAATTTGTACCGTTTGATATTTCAATCGCCTCCCTACCAGCGCCTCACATCACTGATAATCTATACTAGAGCTCGCACTCTGTAGAACTTACTTGGGTCTGATATGTGAGTACTAGGACCCGAACAAAGGAGAGACCAAATATCACACGTTCCTAATATTATTACTGTTTGGGTGTTACATTCTTATGTTATTCTTGTCCCTTTCCCATCGGCGTCCCACAACACCGACAGTTCATGTTGGAGCCCGCACTTCCAATAGAACTCATCCGAACTCCGATACGCCGATACCATTATTCAAATAGGGGAGAGACCAAATAACATATGCTCCAGTCGTTATTATTGTACAGGTATGTGTGGGTGTTAATATGCACTGAGGATGCTTATCACGCTAACACCAGGCGGCATAGGCAGGAGGGAGGAAATAGTCCTACAGATTCAAGAGTTGGCCCCACAGATTCAAGAGGTGGCCCCCACCACGTGTGTGGTGTGGCACTTTGCTCTATGTGACACTTTGCTCTGAGGGTTGATTCAGGAGCTAGCCCCAGAGATTCAAGAGGTGGCCCCCACAGATTAAAGAGATGGCCCCCACCACGTGTGTGGTGTAGCACTTTGCTCCATGTGACACTTTGCTCTGTGTGGAGAATGGATTCTAGAGGTGGCCCCCACCATGGGTGTGGTGTGGCACTTTGCTCCGTGTGGCACTTAGTTCCATTCAGGATCCGCCGGACGCTAGCACGATCGTGGGATACATCCTCATCATCCTGACACCAGGCATGCTCTACCGGACGCCGGTATGACTGTGCTATTAATAAGAGTAACAATGCAGGGGACATAAGCACAGGGGATACATGAGTTCAGGAGTACAGGAGTTCAGGAGTACAGGAGCACCAGATGTCTGATAGCAGTATAATAATCATGTCAAGGTTCCCGTAAAAGTGATAATCATGAATATGCCATGTAATACAGGTGTCAGGTATAATAGTATCCAGTCAGGTGTCACAATATCAGGTTAAGTGTGCTAGTTCCAGGTGATAGCATATGTCAAGTAAGCAAAAGTATGTCAACCTTCAAGTGTCATATATCAGGTGTTAAGTGATAACATGTCAAGTACCGGTGTCATATATAAAGTGTCAAGTATAACATGTCAAGTACCGGTGTCAGATATCAAGTGTTAAGTTTCAAGTGATAATCATGTTAAGTACCAGTGTCATATATCAAGTATCATGGATCAGGTGTTAAGTGATAATTATGTTAAGTATCAGTGTCATATTTCAAGTATCATGGATCAGGTCTTAAGTGATAATCATGTTAAGTACCGGTGTCATATATCAAGTAACAGATGTCAAATATCAAATATCATATAGTAAAAGTCAGAGTAGCATTAACAAGGCATGAAGCAATAAAAGAAAAGTATTCGCATATCATATATCAACTCGCATAATGAGATATCATGTATTAAAAGCGAGATAATAATTATTAGGCATGTAACGATGGTAATAAAGCATAACAACATAAGAGATGTACTCGCCTAAAAATCAGAACGCAATACCGAGAAAAATCTGGGAAGTCCGCTAACACGTGCGAGCATGCTACTAACCCATATATATATATATATATATATATATATATATATATATATATATATATATATATATACACACATATATATATTAGAGAGAATGAGAGAGGAGTAAGAGAGGAGAGAGAGTTTTTGTTAGAGAGAGAAAGAGGGTATTTGTTGGAATTGTTTAAAAGGGAAATAAAGAAATAGAGAAGAGGGTATATTGGAAAATATGGAGATGTAATTAAGAAATGAGGGGATGAGTAAAAGTGAAAAGGAGGGAAAAAAGGAAAGAAATAAAAGAAAGAAAGAAAGAAAGAAGAAAGAAAGAAGGAAAAAAGAAAGGAGGGAGAGGTTAGCCGGCGGTCGGCCCACCGCCGGCAGCCTGGCGTTGGCGGTGCCGCCGCCAGGGAAGGGTGCGCGTGCGGCCTAGGGCCCGGGGGAGGGAGGTGGTGGAGTTGGGTATATGGTTGGTGGTTGTTGTTGTTAGTGCTGAAGGAGGTGGTGGGTGGTGGTTGATGGTGGTGGTTGGTGGTGATGGGTGGTGATGGAGAGTTGGAGGAGGAGGAGGAGATGATGGTGGGGTGGTTGAAGTGGAGGAATTGATGGAGTGGGTAGTGAATTTTAGAGAAGAAGAGGAGGGAAAGTGATGGGTTTTTGTTGAAATTGAAGGAAGTGGGTTGATGATTGAAGGTAAAGAGGTGGAGGAGAGGAGAGGGGGTGTGGGGGAGGTGGCACCGGCCTAGGGACAGTGGTGGTGCGACGGTGGTGATGGTGGACGGTTGTGGGTGGAGAGAGAGAAGTTGTTCGTTTGGAGAATTGAAATGGAGAAGATAAGGAAGGAGAAGAGAAGAATTATAAGAGATTAAAAGAAAGGGAAGAAGAGGGGAAAATGGGAGAAGAGATGGGGGATGGGGGTGTTGTAGGTGATGGGGTTGCTGCTGCTGGTGCAGGTGTAGACGCAGGGCATGGGTCGGGTTGCAGGGGATGGGGAGAAGGAAAGAAAAAAAAGAAAAGAAGAAAAAGACAAAAAAGAAAAGAAGGAAAAGGAAAAATAAGAAAAAATAAGAATAATTAATAAATAAATATATTATTAAATATTTAAATTAATTGGATAACCTGAGAGTATAAAGTAGGAGTGAAGAAGAAAAAAGTAAGAAAAGAAAAGAACGGTAAATAATATTATTATTTTAAGAGGGTAAAAATTGACTATATCAGAAACGTTCCAAAAAATTCTCAAAAATATTAAATATTATTTTAAGACACTTGGTGAAATTGTATTCGAGAAATTCAATTTAATTTTCAAATTAAAAATCTTAAAATCTTCCGACGATATCTATCGACACCAGAATCGGTGAAATTTTGATAAATTTATAAAAATTCTAAAAATGTATTTACATAGAAAATAAAATTCTAATAAGTAATATGAAAGCTATTTCTGAAAATTCAAGTCTGTTTGAAAACTAAAATTCTGGGAATCAGTCAGCGATGCCGATCGACATCGGTTTTGGAGATTTTGTAAAATAATTCTGAAAAATTTCAGAAAATCATAAAAAATCTAAAATATTAGAAAACAGTATTTGAAACTAAAATCAGTTAAGTCGGATTAGCAGAAAGGTCAAATCAGGCAGTACGCTGGTATCGGGTTCCCGCTCCAAGTCAATGTTGACTCTAAGACTGAGAATCCAGATCTGATACCAAATAACATAAGCAATCACAACCCGAAAACAAATACAGAAAGAAAATTGAAATAATACGGTCAAAACAATCGGGACACGTATCTGAGTACATATCCCGAAAACGGGGTGTTACAGTATCATAGGGGGTGGAGGTTAATGCTACTCCACATTGTCCAGTTAGTTTAGTATTGTCTAGGATTCCATCAGTCGTGACAGCGGATGGAGATCGAGTAGTCGATGTGAATATTGAGTATGTTGAAAAAGATGGTTCAGATGCAGTTAGAGGAACCAAAGGGAATCTGCAAAGGTGGGTTGTAAAGAAGCATGTATCTCATGTTAATAAGGTTCATATGACTTAGTCAGTTGTGTTCATTGCTGCAAAGAAAAGAGTTGATTGAGCTTGGTGGAGCTCATTTGAATGAATTACGAGAGGCTTGATCTCTTGATCAGAGGGTACGTAGGCAGCCGTGATAGCGCGGTCATTTGGTGGTACAGCTCATATGAAGCTATTTGGGTTATTGGGTTCTCGACAATTGACAGCGATAGCTGAAATTTAGACTTCACAAAGAGGTGAAAGTTGTAATCTTGATGAACATTTGATCTTTTGGTGAGAAGATAGTTGAGCTTGTATAAGGGGGTATGCTTCTAGTTTGTTGAGCTGAAGTTGGATATGTGGTGTGCTCTACTCAGATTTGGTTGTATCGTCTTGAAAATATTTAGATTGGAATGCTAGTCAGTTGTTGATTCATTGTTGGCTCATGTTGGGTTCTTCTTGAGGTCATTTGAAATGGTGTTCCATTCAGTGCTGAGTTGTAGACACATTCGTTGGTCGACTCATATGGTGTTGATTCTCTTCGGCGGAGTATTGGAAATGCATGTATAATGCATTCCGTTTAGATGGCTGAGCTGAAATTTGAAAGCTTTATAATTGATATTAGAGTTTGGAGAGAGTTTCCTGAGCGGACGACAAACTCAGTTTGGATCCGGTGTGATTATTTGAAATCAATTGTAAATGTGCTGGCGATTCGTTTTGGAACCAGTTGGTACGTTTGGCCGAGTCGAGATCGTGTGATTTCGTCCAGAGCACTCAAGCCGAGATCATGTGTCGATTTTGCCGAGATCATGTGTCAATTTCGCCAGGTGCCATTAGAGTTCGGGTCATATTTGAAAAATTTTAACTGAGTTGGAGAATATAGAGAGAGGACAAAAACACGAGATAGAGTTTTTTAACTCTATAACAGGATTTCGGTCGACCGGGCGGTCGACCAACATGCACAGGTCTTGGATTGGTTAACCGCTAAGTTGATCGAAGTTGATAGAGAGGTGAGAAACTCAGTTGGTCGGTTGATCGGCCGGTCCACCGACATTTCCAGTAAGTCATGCAGTCTTGTAGGACTTTGCGCAGGCCTACCTATTTTTAGTGAGGGTTGATTTCTGAGTGAGTTCTTGAGAGAACTAATTGTAATCCTCTTGTATCTTGTGTAAATCATCAATAGATCTCTCTCTCTTATGCCCCGGGAACGTAAGCATCTTGCTGTTGGTTTCTGGAATCAATTTAACAATTAATCAATATCACTGAAATATCAACAATCTAATTGGCCAGGTCAGTAAATATCAGGTGGGAGGTTTTCCGTTCAATAGAACGTTCCTTAATTTAAGAACCACCTTTCAATTTTCTTTCTTGGTTAAACACCAATTAGACTGGTATAAACCAGTCTCAATATACTGAGTATCAGTATATCCCCTGTATAAAGAAATTAATTCACTTATACAGTACTTGGAGTGAGGTACGTTTAAAGCGAATCTCCTTAAGACAATTACGTCCCCCGCATCGGTGCTAACGGGTTACTGGACGCTGGTCTTCCAAGATACAACACTCCTTCACGGTATTTGGATAGCACTACCAAATCACCGTACGGTCAAACCGTAGTTAACCAGTACCTTCACAGGATTGTTGAAGCAGCGGGACAAAGACAAATTTCGGGAGAATATTTGCCTTTACTTTGGAGGAGCACCCACTGTAGAGGAAGAAGGAAGGTTGAAGAATTTTCTTCTTCGGAAGTCTCAGATTCAGACAACAATTCTATTAATGAATCTGTTGAATTTTCTGAGCCCTCTTTCAGAACGAATTTTTGCAGAATCTCTTTTGGAAGTCGCTTCAGAAATTAATTTCTCACTTCTCATTGGAAGTTACTTCAGAACTTCACTTCCCAGTTCAGAACGCAGAGAGAGAGAGTTTTCGTTGTTGGTGTGTTCTAGAATGAGAAAACGGAGCGCTATTTATAGCGCTCCGGGAGGGGCAGTTTGGTCCGAACCCATCCAACAGTTGCAACAGTTCGGTCTGAACCGTTGCAACTGTTCGGTTCAACCGTCGCAACCGTCTAACCGCCCAACCGCTGCGACGGTTTTCAGACAGCCGTTGGCAGGGCGGTTTGGATCCGGATAGAGGAGTGGGTATGTTGGCGGGGCGGTTCGGATAGCGGAGCGGGTATGCTCGCAACCCATACCCGTGAGACCCGATTCAAAAAGAACCAGGCCAGGTAGGGAACCCGAACCCGAACCCGGACCCGGACCCGGTCACCTCTAGTAAGTGAATCCGCAAAATTATATTTTGACGAGACAAAGTCAATAGAGATAATTCCATTTGAGAGCAACTGCTTCACAGTATTATGTCTACGACGAATATGTCTAGACTTACCGTTGTATATAACATTTTGTGCCCTAGATATAGCTGCTTGATTATCGCAGTGTATACATATAGCGGGCACTGACTTTTACCATAATGATATATCTTCCAAAAATTGTCGAAGCCATTCTGCTTCTTCTCCGGCCTTATCTAAGGCTATGAATTTCGATTTCACAGTGGAACGGGCAATACATTTTTGCTTAGAAGATTTTTAAGATACCGCTGCTCCTCCTAGAGTAAATACGTATCCGCTAGTTGATTTTGATTTCTCAGAATCTGCAATCCAATTAGCATCACTATATCCTTCAAGTACAGGTGGATACTGTCCATATCTCAAGGCATATTCCCTTGTATATGATAAGTAACCCAATACTCGTAGTAGAGCAGTCCAATGTTGGTCACTAGGATTACTAGTGTATCTGCTTAACTTGCTTACAGCGTAAGCAATATCGGGTCTAGTGCAATTCATCAAATACATTAGACTTCCGATAATCTAAGAATACTCCAACTAGCGTATTCCAGTTCCTGTATTCTTATGAAGGTGGACGTGTGGGAGAAAAGGATTTGTATTCTCCTTTATCCATGACCCATGAATCTTTCTATCATCTTATCCACGTAGTGAGATTGAGATAAACTGATTCCATCTGATGTTCTGGTGATTTATATTCCTAAAATTACATCAGCAACCCCCAGATTCTTCATGTCAAAACTGTTGGATAACATTTTTTTAGTGGACTTAATAATTTCAATATTAGTCCCAAGTATCAACATGTCGTCTACATAAAGACAAACAATGATACATGCATTTCCAACTGTTTTCGTGTAAACACACTTATCGCATTCAGTGATAGTGAATCCATCTTTGATCATGACACTATCAAATTTCTCATGCCACTGTTTTGGAGCCTGCTTTAGACCATATAAGGATTTTACCAATTTACACACTTTGTGTTCTTGGCCCTTGCCTATAAATCCTTCAGGTTGCTCCATATATATTTCTTCATTTAATTCACCATTTAAGAATGCAGTCTTGACATCCATTTGATGGATATCTAAGTTATGCAATACTGCAATTGTAATCAACATCCGAATGGACGTTATTCTTGTTACTGGTGAATAAGTATCGAAGTAGTCAAGTCCTTCCTTTTGTCGATAACCCTTGGCTACTAATCTAGCCTTGTACTTATCGATAGATCCATCGGGTTTTAATTTTCTTTTGAAAATCTACTTACACCCAATTGGTTTACTGCCAGGAGGCAAGTTTACCAATTCTCAAGTATGATTACTTAGTATGGATTCTATTTCGCTATTTATAGTTTCTATCCATATTTGTGCTTCTAGGGTTGACAAAACCTCTTTAAATATTTGAGGCTCGCTTTCAATAGCGTATGCTATGAAATCTGGACCAAAAGATTTTGAGATTCTAGATCTCTGACTTCTTCTTGGTTCAATTTCCGCATTAACAATCGGTTCCTCGGGTCTTTCGTCCCTGAACGCCATCTCATGTGTTCTTTTCCCAGAAGTCTTATCTGTTTCCCGTTTATATAGAAAAATATCTTCAAAGAACACAGCATCTCTAGATTCGATAATCATGTTTACATGAATATCTGGTATCTCTGATTTATGAACCAGAAATCTTTAGACACTACTATTCAAGGCATAGCCTATGAATATGCAGTCCATAATTTTTGCTCCCAACTTAGTCTTTTTAGGTAACGGCGCTAGCACCTTTGCAAGGCACCCCCACATTTTGAGGTAATGATAAGAAGGTGTCCTTCCATGTCATAACTCGAATGGTATAAGACCAAGTTTCTTGTGGGGTACTCTATTTAGAATGTAATTTGCAGTTAACAGAGCTTCCCCCCACAAGTTCTGCGGAGCTCCAGAACTTACGAGTATGGAATTGACCATCTCCTTCAAAGTTCTGTTCTTCCTTTCAGCAATTCCATTTTGCTGTGGAGTATATGGTGCTGTAGTTTGATGGATTATACCAAATTTAGCACATAACTCACTAAAATCATTTGATTCATATTCTTCGCCTCTATCGGATTTTAGAATCTTGATATTCTTATTGAGTTGATTCTCAACTTCAACTTTATATGTTATAAACATATTTATTGCCTCATCCTTACTGTTTAAAGATACACATAACAGTATCTTGTACAGTCATCAATAAAAGTAATAAAATACTTTTTACCGCCTCTAATTGGCATAGACTTTAAGTCACACAGATCGCTATGAATTAACCCTGAAGGTTCTGTATTTCGATCAATTGAGTGAAACGAGTTTTTTGCTAACTTGGCCTCAACACAAATCTCACACTTGCGAATTTCTTCCAAGTTGAGTTTAGGAATATATCCTAAATTAGACAAGTTCTTTAAAACTTGTAATTTACATTCCCCAATCTAACATGCCATAAAATAGGAGACTCAAGCAAATAAACAGAAGATTTTCTTTTATTTATAAGCTTCGGGTACAAATACACAGACTTTTTATCTACCACTGCAACATTGGCTTTAAAAAGTCGATAACCCTTTCCCACATACATCCCTCTCTTAGTAAGTACAAATTTATCTGATTCAAAAATATTCTAAATCCTTTCTTACTAAGTATTGATCCAGAGATCAGATTCTTGCGGATATCTGGGACATGCAGCACATCGTTCAGAGTAAGCTCTTTGCCAGATGTCCACTTCAGGATGACCTTGCCTTTTCCTTCAACCATTGAGACGGCTGAGTTTCCCATGAATAGTTGCTCATCTTGCTCTAATTTTTGATATTCAGAGAATAATAATTTCTCAGAGCAGATGTGCCGAGTAGCCCATGTGTCTACCCACCAAACCTTATTGTTGGTTGTCAGGTTCACTTCTGACACCACAGCTGAAAGGCTTGGCAACGCATGGTCGGTCAAATTTGCCTATGGATGGCTCTTCTTATTCTTTTTGAGACGGCTGCGACATTCATTCGCCTTATGCCCTTCTTTGTTGCAGATGTAGCAGGTTCCCTTGAAGCGCATGTTCTTACCTTCTTGGACCTTGCCTTTGTACCCCTGGGAAGTCTTCTTCTGCTTTAAGCCTTTGGAAATAGATGCTTTCCCCTTTGAGTCTTCGATCACATTGGCTTTGGCTTCATAGGAGTTCTTACTGCTCCTTTTCTCGGACTTTCTGTTGTCCTCCTCGATTCGAAGCCTCACAATGAGATCTTCCAACTTCAGCTCCTTTCGCTTGTGCTTCACGTAGTTCTTGAAATCTCTCCACGCAGGTGGGAGTTTCTCCACGATAGTAGCAATCTGAAAGGTTTCAGGTAGAATCATACCTTCGATTTCTAACTCGTGCAAGATAAGTTGGAACTCTTACACCTGACTGATTACAATCTTGCTGTCCACCGATTCATAGGAGTTCTTACTGCTCCTTTTCTCGACTTTCTGTTGTCCTCCTCGATTCGAAGCCTTACAATGAGATCTTCCATTCGCTTGTGCTTCAGATAGTTCTTGAAATCTCTCCACGCAGGTGGGAGTTTCTCCACGATAGTAGCAACCTGAAAGGTTTCAGGTAGAATCATACCTTCGGCTTCTATCTCATGCAAGATAAGTTTGAACTCTTGCACCTGACTGATTACATTCTTGCTGTCCACCATTTGAATCGGGTGATTGTTGGATTTTCTGTAATCAATCTGACAACTAATCAATATCACTGAAATATCAACAATCTAATTGGCCAGGTCGGTAAATATCAGGTGGGAGGTTTTCCATTCAATAGAACGTTCCTTAATTTAAGAACCACCTTTCAATTTTCTTCCTTTGTTAAACACCAATTAGACTAGTATAAATCAGTCACAATATACTGATACTTGCATACTTTGAATCCAATCTGCACTCTTGCCCATCGAGAATCCTCAGAATTGTATTTGCATAAGCTGTTCCCTCCTCGGTGGCCCCAAATATTCTCGTGTTTTCCCCTGGCTCATGAAATTCATCAAATACCCAGAGGTCATAGTGGTCATTGGCCCCCGTGAAATCATTTCTTCTTGAGCTCACAAAATAAATATTTACAACTTTCTGCAGTAGGTTGAATATAAGGGTCTTCAGTGTGCTAGGGTCGCCATATAGGAGTCCTTTGTCAGTATATCCCCTGTATAAAGAAATTAATTCACTTATACAGTACTTGGAGTGAGGTACGCTTAAAGCGAATCTCCTTAAGACAATTACGTCCTCCGCACCGGTGCTAACGGGTTACTGAACGCTGGTCTCCCAAGATACAAACCAGGCCGGGTAGAAAACCCGAACCCGGACCCGGACCCGGTCCCGAGCCCGAGCCCGGTATGGCACCGGCCGGCCGCCACCGCCGCCAGCGGCGGCGCGCGCGCGCATGTGCGGGCATGGTTTCCTCCCAATCGCGCGCGAAAACTCCAAGTACCCAAAGGGCACGCCCTTTTTTCCAATTTTCTCTATTTAAACACTACAAACTTCCATCCCATGGCCAATGTGGGACTAAATGCCTTTAACTACCTTTAGTCCCATTTTGGCTTTGAATTAGGTAATCTTTAGACTTAATTATCTCATTCATTCGAAGTCGGAATTGAACATGTGAATATATCACGTTCATCCCCAATGGAAGGAGAACACACTCCAAACATCATCCAATTGATTCGATCAACGGATCTCGCCGTAATTCAATTCAAAGATTCACATATATATTCTTCATATTCCAACAATCTCCACAATGAATGGAGATTCAAGGAATTGACACACAAAGAGACATGACTCTATTGTGAAAGGTACTTTAGAAAAGAAGCTGCATCAGGATAGGCGAACTAGGTCTTGAACCTTCCATAGGGAAAGCTTTATCGGACTTACTGGCTAATCAGTGAACTAGGTCTTGAACTGTTAGCCGTTAGTGTAAGCCAAGTCAACAAGTTTCATACAATGACTTTCCAAATCAACTTTAGTTCTCGGTTGTGTTCATTTTGGCCCTGGACATTCTTGGTTTCAGAGAGTATCTTTAGGGAATAACAGCCTCCATAGAAATTCTCAAAGAGCTGACCCAACTCTATACTCGCATAGGTGATCGTCCTATTAAGAGTAGTCTACCCTACTCCACTTGTTTAGTAACAAGATATAAGCATCATTAAAAGCGTTAAGCTTATCCTCAATCCACTTGTAGAAAAGCACTTATGTGCACCTTAGGAATGGATTGGAGTCAAGCTCCCAAGTGCTTACTTGCTGAGTCAATCATAACTAGTTTTTCCTCTTGAACTTAGTCCGTGGGATCTCCAGTCGCTAAGTGAGGTTTCCATTAAGCTGACTCGGTAAGGTTAGGTTTTAGACCCATTCCCCTCGATGCGCAGTTTATACGCTCTCCACTTAAACCTTTAGTAAGCGGATCCGCTAAATTATCTTTTGACGAGACAAAGTCAATAGAGATAATTCCATTTGAGAGCAACTGCTTCACAGTATAATGTTTACGACGAATATATCTAGACTTACCGTTGTACATAACATTTTGTACCCTAGATATAGCTGCTTGATTATCGCAGTGTATACATATAGCGGGCACTGGCTTTTGCCATAATGGTATATCTTCAAAAAATTGTTGAAGCCATTCTGTTTCTTCTTCGGCCTTATCTAAGGCTATGAATTCTGATTCCATAGTGGAACGGGCAATACATGTTTGCTTAGAAGATTTCCGAGATACCGTTGCTCCTCCTAGAGTAAATACGTATCCGCTAGTTGATTTTGATTCCTCAGAATCTGCAATCCAATTAGCATCACTGTATCCTTCAAGTACAGGTGGATACTGTCCATATCTTAAGGCATATTCCTTGGTATGTGATACGTAACCCAATACTCGTAGTAGAGCAGTCCAATATTGATCACTAGGATTACTAGTGTATCTGCTTAACTTGCTTACAGCGTAAGCAATATCAGGTCTAGTGCAATTCATCAAATACATTAGACTTCCGATAATCTGAGAATACTCCAACTGGCGTATTCCAGTTCCTGTATTCTTATGAAGGTGGACGTGTGGGAGAAAAGGATTTGTATTCTCCTTTATCCATGACCCATGAATCTTTCTATCATCTTATCCACGTAGTGAGATTGAGATAGACTGATTCTATCTGGTGTTCTGGTGATTTTAATTCCTAATATTACATCAGCAACCCCCAGATCCTTCATGTCAAAACTGTTGGATAACATTCTTTTAGTGGACTTAATAATTTCAATATTAGTCCCAAGTATCAACATATCGTCTACATAAAGACAAACAATGATACATGCATTTCCAACTGTTTTCGGGTAAACACACTTATCGCATTCATTGATAGTGAATCCATCTTTGATCATGACACTATCAAATTTCTCATGCCACTGTTTTGGAGCCTGCTTTAGACCGTATAAGAATTTTACCAATTTACACACTTTGTGTTTTTGGCCCTTGACTATAAATCCTTCAGGTTGCTTCATATATATTTCTTCATTTAATTCACCATGTAAGAATGCAGTCTTGACATCCATTTGATGGATATCTAAGTTATGCAATACTGCAATTACAATCAACATCCGAATGGACGTTATTCTTGTTACTAGTGAATAAGTATCGAAGTAGTCAAGTCATTCCTTTTGTCGATAACCCTTGGCTACTAATCTAGCCTTGTACTTATCTATAGATCCATCGAGTTTTAATTTTCTTTTGAAAATCTACTTACACCCAATTGGTTTACTGCCAGGAGGCAAGTTTACCAATTCCCAAGTTTGATTACTTAGTATGGATTCTATTTCGCTATTTATAACTTCTTTCCACATTTGTACTTCTGGGGTTGACATAGCCTCTTTAAATGTTTGAGGCTCGCTTTCAATAGCGTATGCTATGAAATCTGGACTAAAAGATTTTGAGATTCTAGATCTCTGACTTCTTCTTGATTCAATTTTCGCATTAACAGTCGGTACCTCAGGACTTTCGTCCCTGAACGTCATCTCATGTGTTTTTTTTCCCAGAAGTCTTATCTGTTTCCCGTTTATATGGAAAAATATCTTCAAAGAACACAGCATCTCTAGATTCGATAATCATGTTTACATGAATATCTAGTATCTCTGATTTATGAATCAGAAATCTGTAGGCACTACTATTCAAGGCATAGCCTATGAATATGCAGTCCATAGTTTTTGCTCCCAAGTTAGTCTTTTTAGGTAATGGTACTAGCACCTTTGCAAGGCACCCCCACATTTTGAGGTAATGGTAGGAAGGTGTCCTTCCATGCCATAACTCAAATGGTATAGACCAATTTTCTTATGGGGTACTCTGTTTAGAATATAATTTGCAGTTAACAGAGCTTCCCCCCAAAAGTTCTGCGGAGCTCTAGAACTTACGAGCATGGAATTGACCATCTCCTTCAAAGTTCTGTTCTTCCGTTCAGCAATTTCATTTTGCTGAGGTGTATATGGTGCTGTACTTTGATGGATTATACCAAATTTAGCACATAACTCACTAAAATCATTTGATCCATATTCTCCGCCTCTATCAGATTTTAGAATCTTGATATTCTTGTTGAGTTGATTCTCAACTTCGGCTTTATATGTTATAAACATATTTATTGCCTCATCCTTACTGTTTAAAAGATACACATAATAGTATCTTGTACAGTCATCAATAAAAGTAATAAAATACTTTTTACCGCCTCTAGTTGGCATAAACTTCAAAGATAAGACATTTTCTACCCGTTGAGATTCTTGTTATGATTTCTGAAGTACAAAATAGTTGACAGCAAGACTGTAATCAGTCAGGTGCAAGAGTTCCAACTTATCTTACATGAGATAGAAGCCGAAAGTATGATTCTACCTTAAACCTTTCAGGTTGCTACTATCGTGGAGAAACTCCCACCTGCGTAGAGAGATTTCAAGAACTACCTGAAGCACAAGCGAAAGGAGCTGAAGTTGGAAGATCTCATTGTGAGGCTTCGAATCGAGGAGGACAACTGAAAGTCTGTGAAAAGGAGCAGTAAGAACTCCTATGAAGTAAAAGCCAATGCGATCGAAGACTCAAAGGGGAAAGCGTCTACTTCTAAAGGCTTAAAGCGGAAGAAGACTTCTCAGGGGTACAAAGGCAAGATCTAAGAAGGCAATAACATGCGCTTCAAGGGAACTTGTTACATCTGCAACAAAGAGGGGCATAAGACGAATGAATGTCACAGCCGTCTCAAACAGAACAAGAATATTGTTGATGGTCTTTTTAAAGACAATGTTGCAGTGGTAGACAAAAAGTCTGTGTATTTGTACCCGAAGCTTATAAATAAAGGAAAATCTTCTGTTTATTTTCTTGAGTCTCTTATTTTAAGGCATGCTAGATTAGGGCATGTAAATTACAAGTCTTTAAAGAACTTGTCTAATTTAGGATATATTCCTAAACTCAACTTGGAAGAAATTCGCAAGTGTGAGATTTGTGTTGAGGCCAAGTTAGCAAAAAATTCCTTTCCCTCATTTGATCGAAATACAGAACCTTTAGGGTTAATTCATAGCGATCTGTGTGACTTGAAGTTTATGCCAACTAGAGGCGGTAAAAAATATTTTATTACTTTTATTGATGATTGTACAAGATACTGTTATGTGTATCTTTTAAACAGTAAGGATGAGGCAATAAATATGTTTATAATATATAAAGCCGAAGTTGAGAATCAACTCAACAAGAATATCAAGATTCTAAAATCCGATAAAGGCGGAGAATATGAATCAAATGATTTTAGTGAGTTATGTGCTAAATTTAGTATAATCTATCAAACTACAGCACCATATACTCCACAGCAAAATGGAATTGCTGAACAGAAGAACAAAACTTTAAAGGAGATGGTCAATTCCATGCTCGTAAGTTCTGGAGCTCCGCAGAACTTGTGGGGGGAAGCTCTGTTAACTGCAAATTACATTCTAAATAGAGTACCCCACAAGAAACTTGGTCTTATTCCATTCGAGTTATGACATGGAAGGATACCTTCCTACCATTACCTCAAAATGTGGGGGTACCTTGCAAAGGTGCTAGTACCATTACCTAAAAAGACTAAGTTGGGAGCAAAAACTATGGACTGCATATTCATAGGCTATGCCTTGAATAGTAGTGCCTACAGATTTCTGATTCATAAATCAGAGATACCAGATATTCATGTAAACATGATTATCGAATCTAGAGATGATGTGTTTTTTGAAGATATTTTTCCATATAAACGGGAAACAGATAAGACTTCTGGGAAAAAAACACATGAGATGACGTTCAGGGACGAAAGTCCTGAGGTACCGACTGTTAATGCGAAAATTGAATCAAGAAGAAGTTAGAGATCTAGAATCTCAAAATCTTTTGGTCCAGATTTCATAGCATACGCTATTGAAAGTAAGCCTCAAACATTTAAAGAGGCTATGTCAACCCCAGAAGTACAAATGTGGAAAGAAGTTATAAATAGCGAAATAGAATCCATACTAAGTAATCATACTTGGGAATTGGTAAACTTACCTCCTGGCAGTAAACCAATTGGGTGTAAGTGAATTTTCAAAAGAAAATTAAAACCCGATGGATCTATCGATAAGTACAAGGCTAGATTAGTAGTCAAGGGTTATCGACAAAAGAAAGGACTTGACTACTTCGATACTTATTCACCAGTAACAAGAATAACGTCCATTCGGATGTTGATTGCAATTGCAGTATTGCATAACTTAGATATCCATCAAATGGATGTCAAGACTGCATTCTTAAATGGTGAATTAAATGAAGAAATATATATGAAGCAACCTGAAGGATTTATAGTCAAGGGCCAAAAACACAAAGTGTGTAAATTGATAAAATCCTTATACGGTCTAAAGCAGGCTCCAAAACAGTGGCATGAGAAATTTGATAGTGTCATGATCAAAGATGGATTCACTTTCAATGAATGCGATAAGTGTGTTTACACGAAAACAGTTGAAAATGCATGTATCATTGTTTGTCTTTATGTAGACGACATGTTGATACTTGGGACTAATATTGAAATTATTAAGTCCACTAAAAGAATGTTATCCAACAGTTTTGACATGAAAGATCTGGGGGTTGCTAATGTAATTTTAGAAGTTAAAATCACCAGAACACCAGATGGAATCAGTCTATCTCAATCTCACTACGTGGATAAGATGATAGAAAGATTCAAGGGTCATGGGATAAAGGAGAATACAAATTCTTTTCTCCCACACGTCCACCTTCATAAGAATATAGGAACTGAAATACTCCAGTTGGAGTATTCTCAGATTATCGGAAGTCTAATGCATTTGATGAATTGCACTAGACCCGATATTACTTACGCTGTAAGCAAGTTAAGCAGATACACTAGTAATCCTAGTGATCAACATTGGACTACTCTACTATGAGTATTGAGTTACGTATCACATACCAAGGAATATGCCTTGAGATATGAACAGTATCCACCTGTACTTGAAGGATACAGTGATGCTAATTGGATTGCAGATTCTGAGGAATCAAAATCAACTAGCGGATACGTATTTACTTAAGGAGGAGCAGCGGTATCTTGAAAATCTTCTAAGAAAACATGTATTGCCCGTTCCACTATGGAATCGAATTCATAGCCTTAGATAAGGCCGGAGAAGAAGCAGAATGGCTTCGAAAATTTTTTGAAGATATACCATTATGGAAAAAGCCAGTGCCCGCTATATGTATACACTGCAATAATCAAGCAGCTATATCTAGGGCACAAAATGTTATATACAACGGTAAGTCTAGACATACTCGTCGTAGACATAATACTGTGAAGCGGTTGCTCTCAAATGGAATTATCTCTATTGACTTTGTCTCGTCAAAAGATAATTTAGCGGATCCGCTTACTAAAGGTTTAAGTGGAGAGCGTATAAACTGCGCATCGAGGGGAATGGGTCTAAAAGCCTAACCTTACCGAGTCAGCTTAATGGAAACCTCACTTAGTGATTGGAGATCCCACGGACTAAGTTCAAGAGGAAAAACTAGTTATGATTGACTCAGCAAGTAAGCACTTGGGAGCTTGACTCCAATCCATTCCTAAGGTGCACATAAGTGCTTTTCTACAAGTGGCTTAAGGATAAGCTTAACGCTTTTAATGATGCCTATATCTTGTTACTAAACAAGTGGGGAAGAGTAGACTACTCTTAGTAGGACGATCACCTATATGAGTATAGAGTTGGGTCGGCTCTTTGGGAATTTCTATGGAGGCTGTTATTCCCTAAAGATACTCTCTGAAACCAAGAATGTCCAGGGCTAAAATGGACACAACCGAGAACCAAAGTTGATTTGGAAAGTCACTGTGTGAAGCTTGTTGACTTGGCTTACACTAACGGCTAACAGTTCAAGACCTAGTTCACTGATTAGCCAGTAAGTCCGATAAAACTTTCGCTATGGAAGGTTCAAGACCTAATTCACCTATCCTGATGCAGTTTCTTTTTTAAAGTACCTTTCACAATAGAGTCAGTCTCTTTGTGTGTCAATTCCTTGAATCTCCATTCATTGTAGGAAATTGTTGGAATATGAAGAATATATATGTGAATCTTTGAATTGAATTACGGCGAGATCCGTTGATCGAATCAATTGGATGATGGTTGGAGTGTGTTCTCCTTCCATTGGGGATGAACGTGGTATATTCACATGTTCAATTCCGACTTCGAATGAATGAGATATTCAAGTCTAAAGATTGTCTAATTTAAAGTCAAAATGGGACTAAAGGTAACTAAAGGCATTTAGTCTCACATTGGCCATGGGATGAAAGTTTATAGTGTTTAAATAGAGAAAATTAGGAACAAAGGGCGTGTCCTTTGGGTACTTAGAGTTTTCGCGCGCGATTGGGAGGAAACCATGCCCGCACATGCGCGCGCGGCGGCGGAGGCGGCGGCCGGTCGGTGCCGAGCCGGGCCGGGCTCGGGACCGGGTCCGGGTCCGGGTCTGGGTTCTGGTTCGGGTTCCCCAGCCGGCCTGGTTCTTTTTAAATCGGGTCTCACGGGTATGGGTTGCGAGCATACCCGCTTCGCTATCCAGATCCAAACCGCCCCACCAATGGCTGTCTGAAAACCGTCGCGGCGGTTGGACAGTTGCAACGGTTCAGACCGAACCGTTGCAACTGTTGGATGGGTTCGGACCAAACTGCCCCTCCCTGAGCGCTATAAATAGCGCTCCGTTTTCTCATTCTAAGACACATCAACAACGAAAACTCTCTCTCTTTGCGTTCTGAATTGGGAAGTGAAGTTCTGCGTTCTGAACTGGGAAGTGAAATTCTGAAGTAACTTCCAACAAGAAGTGGGAAATTCAGTTTCCGAAGCGACTTCCAAAAGAGATTCTGCAAAAATTCGTTCTGAAAGAGGGCTCAGAAAATTCAACAGATTCTTTAATAGAATTGTTGTCTGAATCTGGGACTTCCGAAGAAGAATATTCTTCAACTTTCCTTCTTCCTCTACAGTGGGTGCTCCTCCAAAGTAAAGGCAAATATTCTCCCGAAATTTATCTTTCTCCCGCTGCTTCAACAATCCTGTGAAAGTACTGGTTAACTACGGATTTGGTAGTGCTATCTAAATACCGTGAAGGAGTGTTGTATCTTGGGAGACCAGCGTCCAGTAACCCGTTAGCACCGGTGCGGGGGACGTAATTGTCTTAAGGAGATTCGCTTTAAGCGTACCTCACTCCAAGTACTGTATAAGTGAATTAATTTTTTTATACAGGGGATATACTGATACTCAGTATATTGAGACTGATTTATACCAGTCTAATTGGTGTTTAACCAAGGAAGGAAATTGAAAGGTGGTTCTTAAATTAAGGAACGTTCTATTAAACGGAAAACCTCCCACCTGATATTTACCGACCTGGCCAATTAGATTGTTGATATTTAGTGATATTGATTAGTTGTCAGATTGATTCCAGAAACCATCACATATTTAGGGTTAATTCATAGCGATCTGTGTGACTTGAAGTTTATGCCAACTAGAGGCGGTAAAAAGTATTTTATTACTTTTATTGATGACTGTACAAGATACTGTTATGTGTATCTTTTAAACAGTAAGGTTGAGGCAATAAACCTTTCAGGTTGCTACTATCGTGGAGAAACTCCCACCTGCGTGGAGAGATTTCAAGAACTACCTGAAGCACAAGCGAAAGGAGCTGAAGTTGGAAGATTTCATTGTGAGGCTTCGAATCGAGGAGGACAACAGAAAGTCCGAGAAAAGAAGCAGTAAGAACTCCTATGAAGCCAAAGCCAATGTGATCGAAGACTCAAAGGGGAAAGTGTCTACTTCCAAAGGCTTAAAGCGGAAGAAGATTTCCCAGGGGTACAAAGGTAAGGTTCAAGAAGGCAAGAGCATGCGCTTCAAGGGAACCTGCTACATCTGCAACAAAGAAGGGCATAAGGCGAATGAATGTCACAACCTTCTCAAAAAGAACAAGAAGAGCCATCCACAGGCAAAGTTGACCGACCATGCATCGCCAAACCTTTCAGCTGTGGTGTCAGAAGTGAATCTGACAACCAATAATAAGGATTGGTAGGTAGACACAAGGGCTACTCGGTACATCTGCTCTGAGAAATTATTATTCTCTAAATATCAAAAATTAGAGCAAGATGAGCAACTATTCAGGGGAAACTCAGCCGACTCAAAGGTTGAAGGAAAAGGCAAGGTCATCCTGAAGTGGACATCTGGCAAAGAGCTTACTCTTAACGATGTGCTGCATGTTTCAGATATCCGCAAGAATCTGATCTCTGGATCAATACTTAGTAATTGTTGGTTTCTGGAATCAATCTGACAACTAATCAATATCACTGAAATATCAACAATCTAATTGGCCAGGTCGGTAAATTGGCCAATATCAGGTGGGAGGTTTTCCGTTCAATAGATCGTTCCTTAATTTAAGAACCACCTTTCAATTTTCTTCATTGGTTAAACACCAATTAGACTGGTATAAATCAGTCTCAATATACTGAGTATCAGTATATCCCCTGTATAAAGAAATTAATTCACTTATACAGTACTTGGAGTGAGGTACGCTTAAAGCGAATCTCCTTAAGACAATTACGTCCCCCGCACCGGTGCTAACGGGTTACTGGACGCTGGTCTCCCAAGATACAACACTCCTTCACGGTATTTGGATAGCACTACCAAATCACCGTACGGTCGCAGCGGGACAAAGACAAATTTTGGGAGAATATTTGCCTGCGGGACAAAGACAAATTTCGGGAGAATATTTGCCTTTACTTTGGAGGAGCACCCACTGTGGAGGAGGAAGAAGGAAGGTTGAAGAATATTCTTCTTCGGAAGTCCCAGATTCAGACAATAATTCTATTAAAGAATCTGTTGAATTTTCTGAGTCCTCTTTCAGAACGAATTTTTGCAGAATCTCTTTTAGAAGTCGCTTCAGAAACTGAATTTCCCACTTCTCGTTGGAAGTTATTTTAGAACTTCACTTTCCAGTTCAGAGCGCAGAGCTTCACTTCCCAATTCAGAACGCAGAGAGAGAGTTTTCGTTGTTGGTGTATCCTAGAATGAGAAAACGGAGCGCTATTTATAGCGCTCCGGGAGGGGCAGTTTGGTCCGAACCCATCCAACAGTTGCAACGGTTCGGTCTGAACCGTTGCAACTGTTCGATTCAACCGTCGTAACCGTCCAAACTGCCACCGGGTCCCGATGTAACCCCCTGCTTCCCGGTGTACGTATTACCGTATCGGTACGCGATACGACGTACAAAATTGATTTGATCTCTGTGGTAGTCCGGTTGAGCTAATTTTAGTTTTCAAAATCATTTTCTAATATTTTAGATTTTTTTAGAATTTTCTGACATTTTTCTGGATTATTTTGGAAAATATCCGTAGTTGGTGTCGACTGATACCGATAATCGGCTTGACGATTTTTATTTCACAAACAGAGTAGAATTTTGAGAATCGGCTTTCACCATGTGTCTTAGAATCATATGAGTTACGTTAGGGTATTTTGGGGATTTTGTCTGAATTTATCGAAAACCGGGAGAAACCGGTGTCGCCCAATACCGGCGAAATCTTTCAGGATTTTTAATTTGCAAACCAGACAGAATTTCTTTAAACCGTTTTCATATTATGTCTCAGGATAATCTTCTTTATTTTCTGTAATTTTTGAGAACCGTTCGGAACTAGTCAAATTTTTGACCACATTAAATAATATTAATTTAATTATTTAAACCCTTTTCTTTTTCTTTCTTTTTCTTTCCACTTCCTCTCTTCTCTGGAATTCTCTTTTTCCAGCGACTTCCTCCCACCGCCATAGGCCCTCTCTTAACCGCTCTTCCCCCCCTTCACTCTCTCTCTCCCTCTCTAATTAGGGAGACTAATCAAGCCCTTCTCTTTCTCTCTCCTTTATTCTCTCTCTCAAACTCTCTCTCTCTCTCTCTCCGCTTTCATTGGTGGCGAGAGCGCAAGAAAACCAGTCAATCTCGAACCCTAATCTCGAACTAAAAGGGCAGATTGAAAATTGAAAACCTATAGTATTAGACTGTCACTGGATCTCTTGATGAGGTAAGTTATATTGAATTGACCAAATTTATCTTCGTTTGCAGTAATAGAATCTTAGATTGATCATTTCCCTATGGCTTGCTAGGCTGTTCATAGACTTTAATATTTGATAGAACATGTGGTTATCTAACTGCTTTGCAGTAGATTGGTTTCTATTGGGTAGTTTGGAAATATTTGAAAATAGGTAGTTAAATATCAGGATCTTTTTCTATTGTATCACAGTTTAGACTCATGCATTTTACACACATTTCATTATGAGTATAAAAATTGTCTTTCCTTTTGGCCCTAAAACAATCCATTTGACAGTTTTCAACTGTAAATGGTGTCGCATGCCCTGTTTTGATCTAGTTTTTCCATGGTCGAATCAATATTCATTTGAGTGTGGGCAGCATGATATTTTTGAGGCCCCGACTCCTGAATATTTCAGTCAGCTTGTGGGGTTGGGTTTCGGATAGAAACCCGACCCGATGACCCTTTTTCCCAATGAACCCAGTAATAACCCTTTTGGGTTGGGTTGACGACCCATTAACCCAAATACCCATTAACCTAAGTTTTGGGTTTGGGTATTGGATTCAAACCCGACCCGTTATCTCACCAAACCCGCATCCGAAACCCAATAAAGGTAATTTGCAGAAAACCCCCTGATTCAATTTGTTAATTGCATTTAAATTCTTTTTATTTACATATTTAACCCATTTCCGTTACTTTTAGCGTTCGGGCGATATCGGGAGCATCCGGACTCCGATTTGGACGATTTTGGAGCCGTTGCGATCGTGGGAAATAGAACTACCTTCCCATGGCTAGTTTGTGAGTGTTTTATTTTATAAATTATATTTTACCATGTTTAGTGACTTTGGACTTTGATTGATATATCTTAATTATAAATAAAATACGGTAACTATTAATTATTCACTGGTTATGATTGGACAGTCATTGTAATAGGCATAACCTCGAGGATTGTTAGGTAGTTCCTGATTTAATATAATAGTAACAAGACATACGGACTAACAAGACATACGGACATAGACAACCCTAACACAGTCATCATGCCTGTACAGCCAGTGACACCCGGGCCACTAGTTCACCATATTCTTGGACACTATTATTTTCTGTAGTATATCACAGTTAGATAACGATCAACACATGTATACTGATCCACGGTACTCGATACAATATCACTAGATAGGAATGTTGGATACCGTTATTTCATATACTGGCATCGTCATGACACGGATACTGTAAGTACACTGGACATGGTATTATAGGAGACACTGATCACTGTTATTACATTACATTTACCTTATACACTGACCACTGTTATGGTATGTTAGTGAGACACCGATGTGTTACACGGATTATTGCTACACATATATGTTTCATTGGTACACGGAGACACCAATGCACGGACTACCGCATGTCATTACTAGTTGTTACCATCATCACATGGATTCTCGGCATATTACTGTTACACATGCATGTATGGTTTCTTTATTCTTGTCATATGTCCTCCCGTTCATATTACTTGTATTCCTGTTCCATGTTATCGTATTCATGTTATATGATTGTTTCCTGTTACTGATATGGGTATTCCCGTTACTGGACATGAGAGCTGTTGATACGTGCTATGTGGAATTCCACATCTATTGTTCCCATTTCCTGTTATATTGTTCCCGTTATATTGTTTCCGTTTCCCGTTATATTGTTCTATGCTATCAACAGAGCTCAAGTCCAGTTATCATGTTACCCGTATCATGTACTGTATTTGTTCTTGTTACATTATATACTTGATATATAAGATAATAAAGATAACTTGGGGGTGGGGGAGACTTGACGGTTGATTAGATCATATCGGGTGAATGTCTGGATCCATTGTTTGTCCCACTGCAGGGGACGGGGTAGTGCTGGCTACCGTCTGTTACTCATGAGCATCCCGTTATTGTTTTAGCTCATTGAGATTCCCGTTACATGTTACAGCTCAGCGGGCTGGTCCTGGTTTCAGCAGCCAGGGGTCTGATAAGGCCGTTGTCCCGGGTATGCACGGGATACACCCACCCGATAAGAACTCCTCGACCATGGGTTTCCAATTAACATAATAAAACAGTATACACAATAGTGACGTCGGGAACACTTGTTATTCGGTTACTCTCTCGTTTGGATAATGGTACCCGTAGGCCATGTCCGGATGGGTTCGACTGGAGTGCGGGCTCCAGTATGAACTGCCATTGGTATGGGACACTGGAAGAGAGTAATTAAAATAGCAGGCGGTACTGATTGCTACTATTGTATAAATGACATGACATGCCTGGTACATATATGCTATCTTGTTATTGTTCATGCTACTTTATCCGATATCATGTTACCTGTATACTTGTTACTTTACCTGGCATATGTTATACTTTCTATGGTGGCATACGACGCGTTCTGCATTGCATGGCATACGACACGTGTTCTGCATTGCATATATTATGCTTTTTGTATAGCAGACATCATTACTGTATATACACCACACCGTATAGTGATTACATTGCATATGCCCATCTACATGTTCACTTCTACCACGTCACCATTCGCATGTTCATTTCTATCACGTCACCATTTACTGGACACGACTATAGACATGACCCGATGATAACCGGTTAGGTAGTGGTGGGAATAAAAGATAACATGTTTATATATTTCTACCGCTTCGTATATGCGTATTATATGGTATCACTATTATCACATCTTGTATTATATATTATTATCGTGTTTGTAGTACTATTGTATCTATTACTGCCTCCTTCATTTTACCACTCACTAGGTCGCTTTCTGACAACCTTGGGTTTGTATGCCCAGGTTGGAGATCCGAGTTACTGTAGCTTCAGAGAGTGCCTTGGAGTCACATGGGAGATTCCTCATCGGGACTATGGAGATTCCTCATCGGGACTATTCATAGGTATTTTAGTGATTTATTTCTGTTATCTTATTTGTCCCTCTTTTTCATATCTGTTATGATCGCTAACCTCTTCTGCAGGTATTCTTGTACTTATTTCATGCTGGAACTCATGTGTATATGGAAGTTATATTCTGTACTGAGGCTTAACGTACTCGTGAGTGTGTTTTCACCTCGCGTATGTACGTCGCCATAACGTCCCCGTACCTGCGGAATCGGGGCGTTACACCCGAGCCCGGCACCAGCGCCGCCAGCGGCGCGCGCGCGCATGTGCGGGCATGGTTTCCTCCCAATCGCGCGCGAAAACTCCAAGTACCCAAAGGGCATGCCCTTTGTTCCCAATTTTCTCTATTTAAACACTACAAACTTCTATCCCATGACCAATATGGGACTAAATGCCTTTAGCCACCTTTAGTCCCATTTTGACTTTGAATTAGGCAATCTTTAGACATGAATATCTCATTCATTCGAAGTCGGAATTGAACATGTGAATATATCACGTTCATCCCCAATGGAAGGAGAACACACTCCAACCATCATCCAATTGATTCGATCAACGGATCTCGCCGTAATTCAATTCAAAGATTCACATATATATTCTTCATATTCCAACACTTGCTTGACCTCATAAATTTTGCTCTCGCTCTCTCTGTGTGTGTTTGTGCATGTAGGTTTTGTGTTCTTGGCCTGCTCCAGCCCCAACACTAATTGTATTTTCATTATTTTTTTTTTTTTTTTTTTTGCTAATAGTCGCTAAAATGGTTTCATCACTTTGCCACCTAAACCATCCACCCGACATATTGCCCGAAAACTTTGATCCAGATCATTCTTGAAAGTAGTTTAAGATAGTTGACCACAAAAGTATCTTCATACGTCCCTTAGCATTTTACTTGCATCCCCTAAAAGAAACCTCTGTTTCTTCCTTCCAACTCACAGACATCTTCGCATGGATCCCTGTTCATTTCCTGCCCAACTTTAGCACGCTACAAATCAGTGAACAAAGCTAAAGAAGGTGTTTAGTGTTCATCGATCGGTGTGAACGTTAGGAAGTTGTTATTGACAAATTTTCACAGGCTACAAAGCCTTTGATCCTGCAAATCTTTAGGTGGGATCCCAATCACAGCCTCCTATAGTCAAGGTGGTCTAAAAGAACCAAAGAGCCAACCTCGATAGCAAGAAGCCGAAGTCACTAATGAAAAAGAATGGTCTACTCTGACAAAAAGAAACAGCCCATAGAGATCAACGTGCTTCAAAGATCAGAATTAGCCAAACACATGCTATTGCATATAATTCTAGTTTTCCATGGAGGTTCTGTCATCGACTAATTGCGTTAACTGCTCATTAAACAGTGTGTGAACTTGACGAAGGACGTCACACCAAAGCCTAGCTTCCGGTAGTCTAACTACAAAATATAAACTAGATATATTTGATGAAAGTTTTGTCTTGGAACCTTGTAAGCCTGTGATAATTGGTCATGCAGATTTTCAACAAAAAGAATAACAAGTATAAGACAACAGTCAGTGCACAAATTAAAAACAATGTTTAGATTGACTACCATGAAGGATACTGCGTAAAAAGCTTTGGCAATATGAAATAAACAATGTTTAGATTTATGGGCACATAAGCACAAAAAAGAATTGAAGTGGTTAAATATTTTGGGTAATCAACTTACCAGTTTGCAACATAATAGTAGAAGAATAAGATGGTATCATGCAAATGAAAATTTGTAAGAGAATCACAAGGAAAAGAAATCTTTAACAAAATTAAAACAAAAACTAACTTAAAAATGTAACCGGTAATACTCTAACGTTATTCTTAAAAGATGAGACAAACCTAGAGAACAACAAATTAAAAGTAATTAGGATTCCACAAAAGTTCTTAGTTGACATGAAATACGAAATAACTAGGTGAGTGTTATATACAATCAGTTACTGGATGAGGGTTGGTGAATCAACTTTATTTGCTTAATAGTATCAATATCTTATATTATTTCAAAAAGTAAATATTTCGTATTCAAACTATAACCAGTAATAGATTGCAATTGTAATTTATGTCATATTTGACACTAGGGAATAATTCTTATAGACAGCATTGCAGATGTACAGAAGCAACATTACTTCACAGAATCAGTGAAGTAGAAATCAATAATTTATTAATATAACAAGGCTTAATGAACTAAAGGGCATAAAAAGAAAATCATGGTTGTTATGATCAATAGAAGAACCTTATCGAGCAGTGCAAAAGCTGCCTGGAATGTATTCATGTCCTCATAAGGATAGTTCCTGTAACCATTTCCCATAATAGCAACCCAAAACTGTAGACGTCAACTTTTCCTTCATAATGCTTGTGACCCTTCTCCTTAATCATCTCAGGGGCCATCTAGCGCAATGTCCCGGGGTCCTCAGCTGATACATCACAGTATGCTTCCTCACATGCTATCCCAAAATCAGCAATTTTTACGCAGAAGTCTTGATCAAATAAAACATTTTCAGGTTTCAACTCACGGTGAATAACCCCTTGTGAATGAATATACTCCATTCCTCGAGCAATTTCTAGAGAAATCTGTTGTGCGCCGAACAACAACCACGTAGAGGAAACCCTAGATCACAGATGTAAAATAACAGTACCACCAACAGCAAATAACAACAATCAATGAGAAGAACACAAAACCAGATTTAACGAGGTTCGGCCAATTTCGCCTACGTCCTCGGGGTAAGGAAGAGAGATTTTCTATTGATTTGTAAATCAATACAAATATTACAGCAATACTAATGAAGAGGGCTCTGCCTCTCTCATATACACCAGGAAAACCCTAAGGAAAAATTCCCAACTTGAGCAGATTTTCAATTCAGCAACTTTCCCGAAAAGCCCGAACTGACTGTCGGTCGACCGGTCGGTCGACCGACCATAGGCACCGATCGACCGTGCCGGTCGACCGTGCCTAACCGAGAGTTAGGCACTTTCAGTCGGTCGACCGGACAGTCGACCGCTACAACCTTGTGCATGTTGTGCACAACGGTCGATCGGACCGGTCGACCGTACTGCTGCTGCTATTGCTGCTGCTTCCCAACGGTCGACCGCTCGGTCGACCGTGCTACTGCTGCTGCTGCTACTTCCCTGCTGCTGCTGCTGAATTTCTGGAAAAAAAAAAAACATCGTCGACTTCCTCGACTTCCTCTCCTCTTCCTACAATTCTCCACCTCGGTGAAGATTTCTCAATCTGAGCCGAAATGAAACATACGAACCATCGACTCAAAAGTGGCTGCACCAGTGTGGTTGCCTACGTACCCGGCCCAGGGATCAAGCCATCCGTAGTTCATCCAAAGGAGCTTCAACAAGCTCATGCGACATGAAGGACATGGAGCAAAGTTTTACAATGTGCAAACTTGACTCCTGACACCACCTTGGTAAGCATGTCGGCGGGATTCTTCGATGTGTGAATCTTCAGCAGCTCAATATCACCCTCATCTAGAATCTCCCGAACAAAATGGAATCTGACGTCGATGTGCTTCGTCGGTGCATGATATACCTGGTTCTTGGCTAAATAAATAGTACTCATACTGTCACAGTTGATCTTTAGAAGATCCTGATCCACCCCCAAGTCATCAAGCAAGCCTTGAAGCCAAATTGCCTCCTTCATAGCCTCCGTCATGACCATATACTCGGCCTCTTTAGTAGACAATGCAACGGTAGACTGTAGAATAGAGCGCCAACTCACCGGTGCTTGAGAGAATGTAAAGACATGCCCCGTTGTAAACCGGCGTTTGTCAAGGTCACCAACATAATCAGAATCAACATATCCGATACAATCCTGCTTCCCTGTGGAGTTCTTCTCAAATACCAGACCAACATCAATGGTACCTTTGCTGTACCCCAGAATCCACTTCACTGCCTCCCAATGACCCTGTCCCGGATCATGCATGTACCTACTGACCATAGAGACAGCTTGTGACAAATCTGGTCTTGTATACACCATAGCGTACATAAAACTACCAACTGCGCTAGCATATGGGACGTGAGTCATGTACTCACGTTCTTCAACATTCTTTGGAGACATCATAGCAGATAACTTGAAATGAGGAGCCAGTGGTGTACTTACAGACTTCGCATCCTTGCCGATGTTGAACCTCTGAAGTACCTTTTGCAAATACTCCTTCTTTGTCAAGCTCACCCTGCCAACCCTTCGGTCTTGAGTAATTTTCATGCCTAGTACCTTCTTCGCTTCACCAAGATCCTTCATCTCAAACTCAGAAAATAAGTCCCTCTTCAGTGTATCAATTGCAGATCTAAACCTTGAAGCAATAAGCATATCATCTACATACAGTAGTAAATAGATATACTCCCCTGTCGGTAGCTTGTTGTAATACACACATGGGTCATAGTGGCTACGTGTGTACTTCTTTCCTCTGATGAAGCTGTCGAACCGCTTGTACCACTGTCTAGGAGACTGTTTCAACCCATACAGCGACTCTTCAGCTTGCATACCATATCTTCCTTCCCTGCAGTCTTGAACCCTGTCGGCTGAGACATATAGATCTTTTCATCCAGATCGCCATGGAGAAAGACGGTCTTTACATCGAGTTGATCAAGGTCCAACTCGTACTGTGCCACCAAAGCCAATAAGATGCGAATTGACGAATGCTTTACAACAGGAGAAAATACCTCATTGTAGTCAATTCCTTCCCTTTGAGCATAGCCTTTTGCTACCAATCTGGCCTTATAGCGCACCGAATCTTCTTTGAGAGATCCCTACTTCTTTGCATACACCCACTTACAGCCTATCGTCTTCTTCCCTTGGGCAACCTTGTGAGTTCCCAAGTATCGTTCTTGTAAAGAGACTTCATCTCTTCTTCCATGGCTGCTCTCCACATCTTCGACTCTGAACTGATTTCAGCTTCTCTGAAGGTGGACGGAATATCCTCCTCAACGACCGGAAGTGCATAAGCCACGACCATATCTGTAGTGAGCCAACCTGGTTTCCGTCTGTTTCCCTTGGTCTTTCAACTGCAGTAGAATCAGGAACATTACCCATGACCTGTTCTTGACCCTCTTCATCATCAGCATCTTCCTCATCTGTTTAATCATTACCCTGTGTCACCCTAGGTATGATCCTCAACGATGCTGAACTTTCTAGAGAAAGTGGATTAGCATCATTCTCCACCTGCTGCGATACATCTTTGGTCTTTCTAGTCTCCACCTGCTGAGAGACCTTAGGCTTCAACTTAGAAGCCTCATCAAAAGTGACATCCCTGCTGAAAAGAAACTTCCTGTCCGTAGGATCCCAGATCTTGAATCCTTTGATTTCCTTCTTAAAATCGACGAACATGCCCTTCTTTGCTCTTGAGTCTAACTTATCATCCTTGACATGATAATAGGCTGGACAACCAAACACCCTTAGCAAATCATAGTCAGCAGCTGTTTTTCCCGCCAAACCTCGAGAGGAGTTTTCCCCCTATCGCAGACGAAGGCAACCTGTTCATAAGATAGCATGCATATGCTAAAGCCTCAGCCCAGAAGTTCTTCGATAAACCGGTATTGGACAACATGCAACGGACCTTCTCTAATAAAGTCCTGTTCATCCTTTCTGCTACCCCATTCTGTTGCGGTGTCTCCCTCACTATGAAGTGTCTCTCTATGCCCTCATCAAGACATAGCTGAAGGAAAGGATCAGACTTATATTCTCCCCCATTATCTGAACGGAGGACCTTAATTTTCCTTCCTGTACTTCTCTCCAAGTTCTTCTTCCACTTCACAAACAATTCTAGGACTTCCCTTTGTGTCTCATGGTATATACACAACAACGTTTAGAATAATCATCAATAAACGACACAAAGTAATAGTTACCTCCAATTGATGCAGTCTTGGTAGGTCCCCAAACATCAGTGTGAACATAGTCCAGAATCCCCTTGGTGCAATGTGTTGATGTGCCGAACTTCACCTTGGTCTTCTTTCCGATGATACAGTGTTCACAAAATTCCAACTTGCAGGTTCCGGCACCTTTCAATACTCCTTGTCTTGAAAGAGTTTGCAAAGACTTTTCTCCTGCGTGTCCCAGCCTCATATGTCATAACCTGGTTGAGTCTTCATCTGAATTAGTAGAAGCCGCCACTTGTGCTGTAACAGTGCTACCATTCAAGTAGTAAAGATTGTTCCTGCGAACGGCCTTCAATACCACCATCGAGCCTTTGGTCATCTTAAGGACTCCTTCCTTAATTGACACCACAAGGCCCAATTCTTCCAAAGCTCCAATAGAGATTAGGTTTCTCTTCAGTTGAGGAACATACCTCACTTCTTTCAGTTCTCTTACCATCCCATCAAACATCTTTATTTGGATTGTTCCTACACCCTCCATGAATCATGGATGATCATCGTCCATAACGACTGAACATCCCTCCAGCTTCTCAAAGCTAGAAAACCAATCCCGATTAGGGCACACATGGTATGTAGCACTAGTATCCAAAATCCACTCATTTTCTTCTGAGTAGCCAACGATGGGAGTAGTGACTGAGAATGAGAAAACAGACAAGTCTGAGTCTGATCCACCTACCTGTGAAATACTGCTCTGAGTACTGACCACCTTTGCAAGATTTGCCTCAGTCTTAGACTCCTTCTTCTTCCCTTTAGCGTTTGGACAGTCAACTTTTCAGTGCCCTAATTCTCTACAGAAGGCACACTGGTTCTTCTTCAGATCTCGATAACCTGGCCTGGATTTTGATCTCCCTCTTTCATCTTTGCCCTTCCTATATGAACCCCTGCCTCTTACTGCTAGCGCCTCTGCTGATGAGCTTGCCTGATAAGGCTGTCTTTCCTTTCTCCTCGTCTCATAATTAGCCAAAGCAGACGGCACTTCATGATAGTCAAGGGACTGTCTCCCATTTATGAAGGTTAAGGTAAACGTCTCATACTCTTCTGCAGGAAGAGAGTTCAAGAGGATTACTACCTTATCTTCTTCATCTATCTTGACATCCACATTGATCAAATCCGTAAGAAGCTTCGTGTAGCGATTTAGATGTTCATTCACGGAGCATCCCTTCTTGATCTGAAACCCGTACAGCTTGCTTTTCAGCTGTAATCTAGATTCAATACTCTTGGTCAGATATTTTCTTTCAAGGATCTCCCACAACTGCCTCGCAGATGTCTCGTGTAACACAAGATATTTGATGTCTTGTGTTAGACACGATCTGATCAAGCCACACGCAGATTGGTTCATCTTCTCCCACTCTTCTTCAGTGGTTGTGCTTCACTTCTTCTCCAAACGTAGAGTATCCTCGAGGTTAGATGCATTCAGGGCATCCATCACCTCACACCTCCACATGCCAAAATTGTTAGTGCCATTAAACTTCACCACGTCAATCCTCGGATGAGGATTCATGGTCCTCACTGATGTACTTTCTTCTGCCATCTCTCTAACTGGATCCTCTATGTAATGCGGAAAAACCAAACGGAGATAGATAAACAACTTTGATAAAGATCAGATCTTTACCTTCTCACGAAACCCTAGATGAGTTTCTGACCATATCTACTCCTCCAATGATTCCTTGAGCACTTCACGCGCTGTTCTGAGATCAACACACGATCCCACGAACAGTCCCAATGCTGATCTGAGATCGACACACGATCTCCACCAAATCAGCAACCGATGCTCTTCGAATCTCCAGATAATCCCACGACGAACCTGGGATACTCTGATACCACTTGTTGTGCGCCGAACAACAATCACGTAGAGGAAACCCTAAATCCCAGATGCAAAATAACAGTACCACCAACAGCAAATAACAACAATCAATGAGAAGAACACAAAACCAGATTTAACGAGGTTCGGCCAATTTCGCCTACGTCCTCGGCGCAAGGAAGAGAGATTTTCTATTGATTTGTAAATCAATACAAGTATTACAGCAATACTAATGAAGAGAGCTCTGCCTCTCTCATATACACCAAAAAAACCTTAAGGAAAAATTTTCAACTTGAGCAGATTTTCAATTCAGCAACTTTCCGAAAAGCCCGACCTGACTGTCGACCGACCGGTCGGTCGACCGACCATAGGCAGTGGTCGACCGTGCCGGTCGACCGTGCCTAACCAAGAGTTAGGCACTTTCAGTCGGTCGACCGGACGGTCGACCGCTACAACCTTGTCCACGTTGTGCACAACGGTCGACCGGACCGGTTGACCGTGCTGCTGCTGCTTCCCAATGGTCGACCGCTCGGTCGACCGTGCTACTGCTGCTGCTGCTACTTCCCTGCTGCTGTTGCTGCTGAATTTCTGGAAAAAAAAACATCGTCGACTTCCTCGACTTCCTCTCCCCTTCCTACAAAATTGAATTCAGCTTTTGTAATGGCAGGGATTTGCGTCCATGCGGACGGAATCAGTGCAAGAGGAAGATTGCAAGGGTCATCGGCCTCAAGTTTACAAATCTATTATGAAAATCTCATGCGCATTGTGAGGAATATATTCTGAATACAGAAGGGGGTTTGATGTATTTCTGAAGGTTTTAGTACTTTGTTTTATTTTGTTTTGTTTTATTCTTCTAGTTATGATAATAACAAATTTGATGTAATGTTAGTATGAATTATGTCTTATTTATTTAACATATTAGTAGTAATATACAAAATATGCCTTGACCTGTATATTAATTATATGAAAGAATGTCATCAGAAGCTGAATGTTTAATAAGAAACAGAAGAGAAAAAAATGAAAATTTTAACACACATGAAATGATATTTTTGTTGCTTCAATCTTTTACATGTTCGACCCCACAAATGAGAACCCTAGCTCTTCCTCTGATTGATGTTATCTACAAAATTTAGATAATAGAGAATGATGAGATTTTGGGAAGAAGGTTGAGATGGTTACTAGAGGAGATAAGGTTCGCTAAGGCGTGCAATGAAGAGCGACCGTTTTGTTCTCTGCATCTCACAATGCATTAGCACAGTATGTTCATGTATTACAGTGGTTTCTAATTTCCTAAAATATCCATTTGGAAATGGTTATATGAGGAAACCAGGATTCTTTTTCATTTTTTTTTTCATTTTTCCCTCTTTTATATGTGTCATTTTGCCTTTTTGGTCATGGGGGATTTCATTGGTTTCTTTTATATTCTAACTCAAGTAGATCTAATTGTTAGAATATAAATATATAACGCTCAATTCTTATTGTAAAGGTTTTTAGTGTAATGATAGGGTCTTTAATATGATATAAAAGCAACCCAAGTTTAATTCCCTCCGGACGAGTATTTAAAAAGGCGGATTTAAAAACAAAAATACCCGCCACACAAAATGTCTAGATTTCAGCCCATATGAAACACATGCTGAACCTATAGGAACATGTTAGAATATAAATATATGACAACTCTACTCTGTATCATAACTTTGGAGTTTTTGTGCAGTGGCCTTGTGGGACATGTTAGAATATAAATATATGAACTTCGGAGTTTTGGCCTTGTGTTTTTGGAACTTCCCGACAACTTGCTTCCAAACACTCCTGGGCCATATCAACGGAATCATGAATGCAATTGATCATGTTCTAAAAGAGATATATAGTAAAGAGAAAAAGGAAATTATTATATTAGTATGCAGAATCTCAAATTTTCGATTATCTCATCTTTTTTGCAAGAAGCAATGGATGTTCATCTTTCTATCTGAAGCATATATCAGTTTGGTGAACAGTAAGCTTTAAATTGTTTGTGGATTACTTTGCACACTAAATTGGTCCAAAAGTCTTTGCATGATGAACTAAACTATCAATCATCAGCTTAACCGGAACCAAACATAGCAACAAGAAACTCTTATGTAGTTATCTATTTGAGTTCCCAAAGAAGAAGGGAGAAAGTTCGATCAGATTAGGGTTTTATGAAGTTTGTATGCAAGACACGTATCAAATGGACCGTAGAAAATCTATTGGTTACTACAGAGAATCACTTCAAAACAGAGATCTGAGTTCAAAAGAGTAGAAGAGACATAACAGTTCTCTTATTAATTCGTCGTCAGCAGAGTACATCAATCTCATGCTTATTTCAACTACAACTCTGATAAAAAGATCATTATACCTAAAGTTCCATCATGATCAAAAGACTACCCAAGCAATGAAAATGAGCTAGGCTCAAGGTTGACGAGGGCACAAGCGAGTGCTAGCAGGAGCAAACTCGAGGAACCCCACAGTGAAGAGCACTAACTGAGAGGAGCCAACCCTATCAATCCTCTCAAACTTGATGGGAAATCCAGCTCTCGGAGAAAGCTTCGGGTAGACCGGCCTGTTGCACCACGCTGGCAGTTTCAGCACCACCTTGCAGGTGCTCACCGCGCTAGGCCTCTTGTTCAGCACGTCGACGAGGAAGTAACCTCTGGAATTGGTTGTCGCGTTCCCGTTGATCGTCACCCCGTGCCTGTTGCTGCAAACCAGGGTGGCGGGCGCACCTGAAGAGACAAGAACGATGTGAGTTGATACTCGGATGGTTGCACTAACTTGTGTTTTACAATTTTCTAAACTGTAGTTTTCACTAACTCTATACTTTGTTTAGATTAAAAAAAGATTCATTCTGTATCCAAAGGCGCTAAAAAGTCCTAAAAATATCATGTTCTAAGGTCCTATTTGGCTGTTGGAAAACAAGAAAAAAGAAAAATGTGTGGACCTCACTCAATCAATTTTTAGATGTTTTTTTAACTTTTAGTTCGAAATTTCGAGACAGTATTGTAGTCGTAAAAAATTGAGTTAAAAGCGTGAAGTCCACACACTTTTTTTTTCCGATTTTCAAAATAAATAAATAGAGTAGAACACTGAAAAAATTCACAAGGCTCACACGTCAGAAGAAAAAAAAAAAAGAATTTTTTGCTTACTTTCAAAACAAACAATCAGAGAGCCTTGATGGAAAGAGGGAAAGATGAGATTGAGATAGGAGGAAGGGCACGTGATCGCCACTCAACTACGTTGTTTAGCGCTAAAAGAAAAAAGTGAAACGATAGTCAAATTAACTTCAGTTTGTTATTTTAAAATTATTGGGTTTCAAAAAGCCACACAAAAAAGTGTAAAATCACAAACAAAAAATTAAGAAATGCATATTTAGCATGAAAAAGAGAAACAAACCACTGAGCGGAGAAGCCTTCAGAGAAGGCACGTAGCCTGGCAGTTTACACGACATACAGTAGACAACGCCTTCGACAGCAGCCTTCAACGTGAAGAGTGGAGGACGAGGGGTTTTGGCTGGCGGAGGAGGGGCTTTGACCGGTAACATTATCGGCGCCGGTGCCGGTGCATTAGGAAATATGAGCTTGTGTTGCTCTTCATCAATCCTGCCTTCTCCATCACAGTACATTGAGCTCACTAGGAGCCCAATCAACTGAAGACCCACAAGTCCCCGAACCCAACCCATTCTCTCAGTCAATGCAATGCTCTGAGTGTTTGGGCTCTCGTACTTTATAGGGCTCATTTAGCCAAGATTCTCGGCGAGTTTGGTTGATCGAGGTCAGATCACGACTCCAGCTTGCCACGGAGTTCGATACACAATTAATGTTGGGATAAAGTCCCAAGCAGAAAACGTGACAGAAACCAAGGAAAATTCAGCCTAGTTATCAAAGTTTCATTTATCAAATACAAGTGGAATTTTTTTTGTTTCATAGAGTAATGTGCATCATGCTTCTAGTGCGAAGCTCAAAGGCCAACTGTACCGCACTCACTGACTCAAGAAAGTTTTGAGAAGTTTTTGAGTGGTTGGTTTCTTCTTTGGACTGTTTCAGTAGTTTGAATGGAGTGGTCTTCAAGCTTCAAAAGCGTAGAAACTAAGCTCTCCCTTTAATGTTTCGAGGTCTCTCGTTGATTTCAGAGCGGCAAATTAGGGTGCAGTGGAACTGGGGATCTGTGATTTTTCATCTGATCTGGAGAAGTTGTTCAGACTAAAATAGTCCATGATAATTGATCGGATCTAATGTGTCGGCTGTGATTAGCTGTTGAGTTCATTTGGTTTCAATTAGGTTTGGTATGATAAAAGACTAAAAGAGAAATGGTTTTTTTTAATACTGAAGCCATGTCGGGGGGTCTTATTGGGTGTTGGATGCCACAGTAGATAACCCACTGACGCGTTGAAAATAATTTTCTATGATGTAAAAACATGAGTTCACGTATTGGAAGAAATAAAAGGGCTATTTTCGGGAAAAAAAAATCAAATCAAATAATAAATAATTTGAGAAATCGGCCTCCACCCAAACTAATACCAAAATCGGCTTCTGACATGCCATGTCGGTGGTTCGCCTAACCAGTGTAGACCCTCGCTGGCGAGTCAGTTTTTTTGCTTCGTCCAGAGTTGCCAACCTCGGATGATTCTACTTTTTTTTGTAGATGTTGTTGTGTATCGCTTTGTCCTGGGTTGTCAACCCAAGGCAAAAGCAATATTATTTTTTTTTTTTTTAACTTTGCTTTGTCGAGGTTGCCAACTCAGGACAAAGCAAAAATTATTTATATTTTAATTTTCTCTTTGTCTGAGGTTGGCAATCCCGGACAAAACAAAATATTATTTTTTAAATTGTCTCTCCCTCTCTCCTCCTCTTACGCACCACCCATCGGGCATGGCGTCACGACGATGCCGCCGTCATAGACGAGGCCGAGGCCGCGGTGGTGGCAAGCAACGTTGCTGCTACTTGTCTGTTGTTATGCTGTTGTTATTGGGTTGCGACATCGAAGAGGCCGCGGTCCTCCTCGCCGTCGTAGCCCAGCAGCAGAGCTGCTCGCCACGCTAGTAGCGTCGTCGCCGACCTCATCGTGTCACTGTGTCCGGTGGGTGCGTTAGAGGGGGAGAGAGGGAGAGGGGAGTGAAGTTTTTTTTTAAAAAAATAATTTTTGTTCTTTCCAGGGATTGCCAACCTCGGACAAAGCGATAATTTTAAAAAATTATAATTGTTCGGGATTGACAACCCTGAACAAAGCAATACACATGAAAAGAATTTGCTTTATCCAAGGTTACCAACTCTAGACGAAGCGAAACAACCCGAACACTGGTGGGGCTAAGGTCCGCGCCACCGACGGGGCGCCAACATGACAAGTCAGATATCGATTTTTAAATTAGTTTGGGAAGCACTTCGTTTTCGAAATAATTTATTATTTGAGGGTTTTTTGAAAAATAGCATAAAATAAATTAAGCTTATGGTCAATTCATTACATGTTTGAACTCGTGATTCATACAAAATTGATTTTTTTTTTTCTTTTTCTTTTTTTTTTTTTAAGTCAATACGAATTTTATGTATATTCATTAAATCCCTGATCCTAGATTTCATAAACATTCCGCATTGAGTTAAACCATTCAAACTTTATATCTAACGCACTACTGTTCAGGTTGCAATTTACTTGATAACTAGATTATAGTAACAAAAAGTCAAAAACTTATCAAAAACCAGAAAAAACAAAATATTATATGTGATTACTATCGGGTTAAGTTTGCAAATGACCGAAAACAAAACCGGAGTACGTCCCGGTCTTTTTGTACTTTCTTCTCAGTTTCTTTTGTTTTTTCTTCAGGTCATGATGAAACACTGCCATGGCCTCGAGAAAAAAAAAAACACTACCCCCCTTCACTGATAGAGACTGCGGAAATATCTCAACTTGCTTGCATAATGCCTCCCAACAGGATTTTTACAAAAAAAAAAACATCTCCCGTTTTCTCAAGCTTCAGACTGAACCCCCTCACAAGCACCTTCTTAATTTTGATCACCTGGCCTGTTGTTTGGTGAAGGGTGGAGGCGAGGAAGGTGGTGATAGTTCTTTTTAAAACTTGAGAATTAGTTAGTAAATTTTTCGGTGTTTAGATGCTATTGGGAAGTGTGATTTGAAAAATGTTATGTCTTTTCTAATATTTGGATGGTAATATAAAAGTGAAAAAATTGACTACAAAGTTAACCTAAAAATAATATTAAAATAAAAATTAATTAAAAAATAAAAAATGAATTTTAATTATAATGCAAGTAAGATATACATAATCAAAAAATTAATTATTCTGTGTTACAACTTGTTACAAATGAGATTTACATGACTACAAAATTAACAATCTAGAAGTGAGGAAATGGTTGTATAAAAGAGAAAAGGAAAAAAATTTCTTATTTTCCTTTCCCGGTGTTTGGCTAGATAAAGAAGTGAGCAATTATACTTCCCCATTTCCTTACTTCCGCCCACTTCCTTGCAACCAAACAAGCCCAATAGAATTAGCCTCTGTGAAGAGGATTGACCATATAAATAAGGTAAAATTGTACCAAATCACCTTATAATAAGGTTTTTTAAAAAGAGTTTATCTGTTAACTTGCAAAATTTAATACAACAGAGTTTTTCTGCACTTCACCTAGTAAGTAATTACTTGAGCACAATATTATTACTCTCATAATTCACTTACCAGTACTTAAACAAGACACCAGGAAGTAGCCAGACGAAACACACTAAGGAAAATAACTTACTGAGTTACTGAGAAAAATTAACAATCTGACCACATCCACCTTCTGGGCATAAAGAGCATGACTGATAAAGTTTAAATACCACCGGAATGCCCAACTGCAAAACTGCTCCATATCTTCAATATAGTGATTCATCTAAATTCTCAGATTCTTCCATAGTAGCAGTATCCTACTACCGCAAGCAACAGGGCGAATATCGCCGCAGGAGCAGCGTAATACCCATATGAATGTGACTTCTTTTTCTTTAGTATCACTCTTGGGAGTTGTTCCTTAGCTTTCGGCCGATTCCTATATTTAACATTCAACTTCTGTGGTTTAGCTTCTGAAACTGGGCTGTCCAGTTTCACATCAGCTTCTTCTGGCTCTTCAGTCTTCGTCTCTGTTCCGGTTTGCTCGGCAGTTGAACCAGGTTCACTTGTTCCAGCCTTCTTTTTAGCTTTCTTCTCCTTTTGCTGAGATCATCATAAGAAATTCAAGTCAATAAATGCGCTAACTTTGGCAATGGTTTAGTAAATATGCTGAATTAAGGTTGAAACAATACTCACCTTCAACTTTTTCTCAGCTTCCTTCAGAGCTCGAGCTTCTGCCTTTGCAGCAGCTTTCTCCGCCAACTTTTTCTTCCGTTCCATAGCCAATTTAGCTTTTGCAATCTCCTCCTCTCTTTTCATTTCCTTCAATATTGCAGGATCAATCTCTTTTGATTTTGACAGCTCCTTAGGTGGTTCGTCTTCATGAGCTTTTCCTATCTCCTCTGCGTTGCTAATTTTTCTTCCAGCATCCAGTTTAGCTGATTTTGTGAGCTCTTCACCTTGGTTTTTGCTAGAAGAGACAATATCTTCTGATGAAGGGAGCTAACTGCCTCCTTTCCTTGTCCGGGGTCACTTTAAGGGGAGGTGTATCCAGCTTAGCAACTGCTGGGTCTCTACAATAATAGGTTTTTCATCAGGATTCCTCATCCGACCATCCCTGCTTAACTGCCTGCTGTTAAGAGATGTCAATATGCGCCGCTCATAATCATCCCTGAATGCCTTGCTGTTGCTCCATTGAGACATGAATTTCTCTACCTAACATTAACAAAAACAAAGATCATGAAAATGTCGAAGAAGAAAGAAGTTGAATTAACAAGAGAAGAATAAACTTATCCAGAAAACAGACCTCACTGTTAGATAGCGCTTCCAACCCTGCTGTATCTTTCTTTGCAGCGAGCTCCTTGGCATTGTTCAAGAGTGATCTGTTCTGGTAGAAACATGTGTTCTGACAAGAGGAGGAATAAGGGAAGAACAATGGAGAAAAGAATGGTTATGATGAGAGAAAGTTCAAGAGATATACTTGTGTAGTTCCGGAAGGATTCAAGCCCGAATCCTTCCCACTCAAATACCAACATCCGACATTCAAATACAAGATCCACTCTGTTGAAGTTGATCTGTATTATTTAAAGTAACTAAAATTCAAAAATCAAGTGTTTTGAATACTTTTTGCTCATCAATCAAGCGGCACAAAATGGACGGCCGAAAGTAGTAAGTTAGTTAGATCTATGTCTTTAGACATAAAAATTCTCGATCCAGCCATTTGATCATGATCTAAATATTTAAACACCTCTACAAACCAATTTTTGTTAGGTTTCAAAAGTTCTACACCGTTAAAATAACAAACTCACTATTTAGGTCATCCGTTTTTTCCTAGTTGATGCATGGGCGAAAAGTATTTAAAATACTTGATTTTTATTTATAGATACTTGAAATAATATAGATCAACTTCAACGAAATGGATCTTGTATTTGAATGATGTATGGTTGTATTTCAGTGAGAAGGATTCAGGCTCCAATCCTTCAAGAACTACACAAGTCTATCTAAAAAGGTCGAAGTGTAATTGGGAAGGCACTATATATATATATATATATATATATATATATATATATATATAGTGGTGAGGATGACTTTGTGTGTGTGGTTTTTTATTTTATTTTCTTTTATATTTATTTTTATTTATTTATTTATTTATATTGGCAGGGGGGATGGGTTCTATTGGAACTTTCAACTGGGAATGGAAATTTTAAGGTGTTAGTCAATTGAAACTAGGGGGAAAAGAAAATGAAACTAAAATTTTCTTTTATTCTCCCCTCCCCATTCTTCTTTCACACACATAGATCACTCGATGTCTTTCCAAGCAGAGTGTTATTAATTATTTTGGTAATGTTTAATTATTAATAATTAACTTCTACAAGTGACTAATGTTAATAATTATCTCACAATCTCATTAATGTTAACTTCCAATGATTAATGATTATTTATTATTAATAGCTAATAATCACAAGTAAATGATTACATTTTAGTAATTAATGGCTATATTTTATTAATAATTTTTATTACAGTTAAATATTAAAATATTTTTAACACCATTGATATATTTTTTTTCATGAGAATTAATGAATATTATTAGATGAACTAAATTTTTATGAAATAAATAAAAATAAGATCACAGAAACTAATAGAAATAAAATAATAATTATTTCTATTTAACAGATTTTACTATAACTATGTATGTATATTATTCTCTACTAATATTATTAAACAACTTTATTAAGTATTAATTAATTGAAAGAAACTTTCGGAAATAAATAAGGTTCCATATCTTTATTTTACTAATTAAGAAATAATTATTAATATGACTATTAATATTAAGTTAATAATTATTAATACAAGTACTAGTAATAAAGAAATAATAGTTTTCATTCTGATTGTTGTTAACAATTATTTTTTTAGCCGTATTAGTTTCTAATATCATTAGGTATACAATTAAAAAATTGATAATTGCTAATATTATTAAAATATAATTAATAATAGGTAGTTTAAATAAAATAAGAATTTCAGTTGGAAATTAAAAAATAAATTTTCTATAGTTTAAAAATATATATATATATATATATATATATATATATATATATATATATATATATATATATATATATATATATATATATATATATATAGTAAGGTGTCATACCATTTCATAGGAAGATTTTCAGTTTCCAATAATTCCAATTGACCTCCAATGTTCCACCTAAAAATGTTCTAGTTCTAAAATTGATCCATTAGAACAATTGTTTCAGTTCCAACCAAGAACTCCCATTACTAACAAATTACAACCAACAAACTCTAGGTCCTTTGTTACATCTAAACAAGTGTGATGGTAAACACAACTCATTGAAACAATATTACAAAGCTGCAATGAATAGAATGTACCTACCACTTGATCACGTCTTCTTCTCAATGCATTGAGGGTTTCATATGCCAAGTCCTTTTTTTCTGTCGCAGATCTGAGTTTCTCCTCCAGTAACGCTATCTCATTATCAATATCCTTCAGTTTTTCATCTATTTGCTTGATTTGATCCATGACAGCTTGTTTCTCTTTTCTAACTTCATCCATATTAACGCCTAGCAGCTGCAAAAACATTAGGAAACCAACAATCAATGTAGTGAAAATATTTTTCAGATGAAAGATGAAAGTTCGAATGAGAAAAAAGAAGAGGGTGATCTTACTTTCATTTTTTCTTGGGTCTCTGCCTTTTCACCTTTTGATTTCTCAATTTCAGCTTTCATAGAAATATTGGCAATAACTTTACCTCTTGTTGCTTCAAGCTGTTTAATCTCCTTAAGGAGTTGTTTCTCCTCATTTAAGGTGTTGCTTTCATGTTGTATACGGTAGTGCAGGCTCTGAATCTGTTTTTTGTTCACATATCAGTGAGCATCAGTTCACAACTAAAACGAGGTAATAACACACCTAAAAATGTTAAGTTCAAATCTTACAAGATCATTAAGTTCTTCTTGTGAAGAGCATAAGCCCATGCCTTTGTCCCTTGCGGCATCGTTTGCAGCACGATGCTTTTGCAAATTCTCCTGAAGAGGTTTAATTTCATTCCTCTTCTCCTCCAGAGTTGTCCTGTATTTTTTGTTCTCAGCAAGGAAAGGCTGCAGCTCTGATTTCAGCTTCGACCTAACAGTCTGCATAAATAAAAGGGGTTCGATGTCAGAAAAACTATGAGCCGAATTCATTTGTTCTCGTTTTTTAAAACGATGGTACAACAACAGTAGGAAAGTCCCGTGCATCTGTTCCGTGGAAAAGCTGGTTCGATTGATTGTTGGATCAGTAATAAAAAGGAAAAGAAGGTCAGGAACCACTCCCATATCAAGTTGGGAGATAAAAATATAAATGGCTAATTTAGACTGGATGCAAACTCCATTAAGGGGTTTCCCCTGTTGGATCAAACTAGGTTTCCAAGCCCATTAGCCATTCTGTAGTATAAAAGGTATAGCATATTGGGCCATAGCCAAATTCATAACAAGTGTTCTACTACCACACATAATTTTTTTTATGAGAGAGACAAAAAACTGGTTCAAGCTTCCACATCATTATGAGAAAATAATGACTAGCAGGATGAAGAATCTAAAAGATAAACGCACCCTTTTTTCCTTCAATTGATCAATTATTTCGGACCGGGTGTCAATCTTCTTCCTGAGGTCTGTCTCAGCTTTTGCAATCTCTGTTTTCAGCTGGGGATTTTCATATGAGCAGATTCTAATGAAATAAAAGGTATGGATTTGCTTTGGTGCAGGCCACTCATCTGCGGCATCCTTCGGGATATTGGAAATATCCAGATTATCACCTTCTTTTGCCTTTCCATTGGTTCCATTCAGAGTATCTGTTGCCCCAGTTTTGGTTGGTTCATTGAGTTCCTGCCCTAGATTTGAAAACGATTTGCCATCCATCTCACTAGGAAAATTGCCCTTGCCTTCACTGGCTTCAACCTGCTTTGGTGTCATATCCGCCCCCAGTATCTCCACACCCATAGTACCAGAAGTAGTAAGAGTATCAAGTCCTAATAACATCAGTAAAACAGTGTAACTTTTGTTGATACTAGCCATTATTTTAAAAGGAAAAGAAGACAATAAATTTAGGCCATTCTATAATCCACACAGACAATAAGCATTTCAATTACATACTAAAAAACATGAATAAGATAGGTGATGTCAGATATTGCTAACATGTTTAAAGTTAATCAAGATGCAAAATATTAACATGCCAAAAAACATTGTAAAGTCAATGAGAATCTGTGCATCATTTTCAACGAGGATTCTGTGTTCATATTTACACTTTGTTGATAACCAGTCAGCACCCGAGCACCCACCCACCCACCCAAAAAAGAAAACTGAATAACCCAAAACAAGAATGGGAAAAAGAAAGAAAAAGCTTCACCTATCAGGTAGGAACCCACATATTGTTTAAGGGTAGACATCCCAGACCTCCATTGGCTGCATGTATTACACATGTCCACACGTTATCATAATATCAATGATGTTTATGACATGATTTGAACATGGGCCTCCTTTTACATGTGATGCTCGAATACCATGTATGTGACCACTTCTCCCATGAAGCTTAAGTTACTAGTATACCATATGCTGCTCTGTGCGCGATGGAAACCGATCAACAAAGCGGCGGAGAAGGAGGGTGGAGGAAGAAGAAGGTGGAGAAAGGGCTTTGGCTTTGCTGGAAGGGGGGGGTGGGGAGTGGCCGGGGGCTCTCTCTCTCTCTCTCTCTCTCTCTCTCTCTCTCTCGTGGAAGACGGACAGACGGAGTTTCTATACGAGTCACGAGAGAAAACCTCCCTTCAATCGTTTTGATTACGTAGTGTGACTGCACATTATTTTAAGCCCACAAACACACTTCTTCTATAATCACCCATTATAGAAAAATACATCAACTTTCAGCTAATTACTCGAAGTTACTGTTTCTCTCATCCAGCTAGATGTCAAATATAGCAATTTAGCTGGAAAATCTTGCAACAAATTATGACTCAACTGTATCGTATCATAGTAATTCCAGTATCTTATCATAGTCTAAGCCTATTTAAATAGATCAGGCATAAAGAACAAATCTAAGTTAAGTTTTTACAAACAGCTCTCAACCTTGAGTGAACCTTACTAAATTGGTAGATCAATAGGCAAGACAGGGGCTTGACATTAAACATAGAACAACCATTTAGCAAGTAGGGAACCCAACTTACAAGTCATCAAGTTTAAGTTAAAGCAAAAAAGAAGCACCATCACTAAACTTCATAAGGAAAAAATTAAGAAAGGCAGTCCCAACAGAATATAATTAGTTTCCATTTTATGTACCAATATTTATGTTTACACTTTGTGTTGAAGTATGACAGCGCTTCTTTTCTTTGTCGATGATCTGCCATTATTGTACTTCAAGTATGCAGCTCCTAAAAATATGTAACTAATCATTGTCTCGTCATTCAATTTTCCATGAGAACCACATTAACTATTCCCCAAATTCAGCGAAGACTTAAAGGGAAGTAGTAAACAAGAAAAAGAGGGAACGCTACATACACATAAATAGGGAAAGGTTATATTACACTTAAGATGTGACATAAGAGTTTATAACTGCCGAGTAAGATACACATTGGATCATCCATGTCGATGATCCAAACCATTCATTATGATCTATACATTCTCAAACCCGTGTGGATAAAATATAATGTCGATTAATCATTTTCAATCCTACAAATCAAGAAAACTAAAATAACAAGATTTTAAGATCATCACAGGATGTTCATTTTAGATCACGAGATACATAAGAATAGAAACTTTCAATCCAAATGACTTTCTGTCCGCATGGGTTTCAGAGTATGTAGATCACAATCAATAGTTTGGATCATCGATATGGATAGTCACTGTGCATTTGTTAAGTAGATATGTAATATAACCATAACACTCTCTCTCTCTCTCCCTCCCCCCCCCCCCCCCCACAATTCTCTCTCCCCAAAAGGGGGGGGGGGGGGGGGGGGGGGACACACACACACATAATGTTGAACATCTATGATGCCATTTGTTGTTCTTGGGTAGTTAGGTAATGGGAAAATGTTTCCATTCATGCTATTAGCAATGAACTAAACATCTAGCTTATATTTAAGAACTTGATTTCAGTCCCTTTTTGACATGTGGTGTTCAAATTCAATGATCAACACAAATTCTGTTGTCTCAATCCAAATATTCTTTCAAAAAAATTTACCTTAAACTGAAACTTAGAAAGATATGAATATGCTCTCATAAAATGTAAAAGTCGACATAATTTTTATCTTCATATCCCTTCTCTCTCCGCCTCTTTTCTTGCCCAGGCACTCCAAGTAGCCATGCGCTTATACACCATGTACCGTAAGGCCATGCCTAATGCACTAGCCTGAGTGACAGGGAGAGTAAGCAAAATAATTTTTGACGCAAACACTTCCTCATAAGTTGAACACCCTTCTACAAGTCAAGCCTGTCTTTGTATACCGGTAACTGTTTTAGTCTACTTAAAGTGCATGTCAGGTTGGATTTGAGCCTAAGTTGTTGTGATAGGATGTTAAATTCCCTGCCATTGCATCAAAATTCTAAATTTGATGGTAAGGAATGACTATCATAGGATAACACTACATGATTGTAGCACAAGCTCATTTGATAGCATGAAATATTTTAAATGCTTGTTTGCGTGCTCCCTTTGACCCCAACCTAAAGGAGAATTGTCATTTTAAGTTACTCCTACAAAATTTCTATGTAGATGCGTAAAAAGCCCTACAGAAACAATAAAATAAAGCTCAATGCCACATCTTTAAGGTTGGCGACTTCGTAAACCTAAGTTGTTTTACGTTGGTCATCAGCTACATAAGGCAACAATCCCCACTTATCCTGGCTTGCTATAGGTGATGAAAGAACAAACATTAAGCACAACATAGTTATATTTTTTTATAATGTGAATTCAACAAAATAGTAATAGTTAGCATTTGAATGACATGAAGAAAGCCAAAGAAGAAAAAAAATCATCCCTTTCAAAAAATCTTTCTGACTTTTGCTAAGTCTAAAACAAAAAAAAGTCTTAATCCCACCATCTTAAGGCAGATAAGGAGAAGGGGACAGTAGCTACCAGGAGCCCCATCAAAATCATCATGATGCATGAGTTTTCGGTTTTCAACATATTCCTACACAAAAGTTAAGGGTCATAGGTCCAACGCACTAGTTAGGGCCCTTTTTGTTTCTTTTTGAGAAAAATCTAGGCTCAATGATATAAAATTAAATTCATATGCTTTTAAGCATTTATTAGCTTCTATACCTTTTTTTTTCCTTTTTTTTGGTGGGGGTGGGGTGGGGGGTTAAAAAGGTCCTATGGCACTATTTCAATTAATCCTAGTAGCGATTGCACAAGAAAGCAAGATATAAAGAGATGAAACAAACTTTTTGGGTAGGTGGTGGGTCTGCCAGCCACAGCAGCAGCCACAGCATATTGTGCTCTTTTGTTCAAAAGATCGCCAAGTGAGGGGAACCCTAAGCAGGGGGTTTTGCTTTGGAGTCCAACTGCATTCAATTCATGGATCTTTATTCTCAAACACGTAACTACATCTTTAAACCTAATACTTGTTCTTTCCTAACTATTGTAAATTTAACATCCAAGAAAAGTGCATGGATGACAAAAGTCAAGTGCTGCATGCATATGCAAGCTCGTCAACATGATCATGAGAATATCAAAGTTGGTCAACATTGGCATTTGGCAAGCTGACAACGAGCAAAGACATCAAATTATATAGAGATCCATGTCAGATACAAGATCAATCTTTTTATCTTTCCTTCTGAGAAAAAGGTCAATTTTAAATGATTCTATCAAATTTTCCTTAAGCAGACTCGGCTTCATTAACACATCCCTTTATCAATACCTTATTCTGTTAGTTTCTATCATCCATAGTTATGAAACCAAGCATTAAAAAAAATTCAGATTATCAATAATAAGCAGAAAGTCAAAGATCAAACATTCAGTTAGATAATAGAAATTTAACAAAAAAACTGCATCTTTAATCTCAGATCAAGAAACTTACCTCTCAATTCTCCATCTGAATTCGTCAAGAACCCAAAAGAAATTCCAAAAAAGAAAAAATTGAAAAAGAGATGACGAAAAAACTATTCCTCACCTGAGATCAGAGATCTCGGAGCGAAAGAGGGGCGGCGCACAAGAAGCGGGTTCGGGTCTTCGCCCCGCCTCCGATTTCTGTAGAAATCGAAATCGAAACTCTCGGGGACTAAATCAAGAAAGAGAAGATTCTGATTCAATCTTGATCTAAAGAAAGAATTGATGGGGATTTTTATTTCCAGCGAGGGGGGGAGAGATCTCGTCGCCTATATCCTTGTCTAGAAATGGGGATATTTTTCCGTTTTGGTTTTTGTAATTCTTTATTTAGATATTTTAATTTATTTTATTTTATTTTATTGTTATTTGTACGGCATTTTTTGTTAAAGAAGATGGGTGCGAGGAACGTGGCATTTAAAAGTGGCGTCATGCCGTGCCACGTCGGTTGAATCCGATACACACGAGGCTCAGAAGGAACAGTGAAGCTGCCATGAATTTTCTCGGGCCGGGTCATAATAGTCTCAGAGACGGGCTCTGGGACCCGATGCTGGGCGGGATTAGGATGACAATGGGGCCGGTTAACCGATCCGAATCCGAACTCACTTTTTTGGGTTTGGATCCGAAAATTTTATCCACGAGCTTGTTAGGTGGGACATGGATTCAAAAATTAGATCCGACAACACAATTGAATGCTTTTATAGCTATTGCACTTTTGCTTCAATTGAATTATTTTTTTTAATTTCCGAAACATAATTTATTTGAGATTTTTAGGTGATGTTTAGACATGTCTAATGTTTCTATGAAATTAAAAACAAAACAACATATTTTAAAATCTTTCAACCTCCATTTAAGTTTTCAGTGAAAAAAATGTTATATTTAGATAATTGCAAACATGAAATATGAAATCCTCAAAGTTAATGTAACATCTCGATGATACGGAGACATTACTGGGACGAATATACATAGGGCGGAAATACCCTCATATACATACGCTAAGCATAAGTACAGGTAAAAATCAGAGTACGAAAGTACGTGGTGCATTATACATTTCAACATAAGACTATAATTACAAAGTTATCATAGGATGTGACATAATATTATAAGGATATTACATCATCAAGAGGCGCAAAAGTGAGAATACAAAGAGATATACAAGTATGAACAGTACAAAAGACGCTCACGAGTTATAAAAAGAAAACTCGAGAGCCAAGCAGGGGTCCTGGAAGAAAAGGACCCTGGATGGTTTACCATTGATCCACTACGCTGCCACTGCGCAACTCTGATCAACAAGAAGTCCACTATAATCCAAGCTCCAGGATTTGGTCATGTAATTCCAGGGCAGTCAGAAAGCTGCCCAACGAGTGCCAAGGGGCATGCAGAGACAAGCACACGTATATCGATAAATCTGAGTATATATTCCAACGTATGAGTACATTTACGAAGTTATCATAGAATGTGACTTAATATTACATCACCAAGAAGTGTGAATTTGAAATATAATGAAATATACAAGGATGAGCAGTACAAAAAGGCGCTTACGAGCCGCAATAAAGAAACTCAAAAGCAAAGCAGGGGGCCTGAAAGAAAAGGGCTCTGGATGGTTCATCGATGATCCACGCTTCAGCTGTGCTCCTCTGATAAGCAACAAGGAGTCCAATACGGTTTAAGTTCCGGGATCTGAACATGCAAGTCCAGAAAAGTCAGAAAGCTACCCAACGAGTACGTAAAATGAGGCCAAGTAGCGTGCATAGGCAAACACACGTGTACATGATCAAATGATGTGATTCAGGCATACAGGTACATGCAATGACCAGTAAGCTTAAACGGGAAATCAGAAATCGGTAGAAAACCAGAAATTAAGTAAACATGTATATCAATAAATCCGAATAAGAAAATCATGTATCTAAAACCGTGTCGTAAGCATAAGCACACATAAGCATATAGTGAAACATCAAGTAATATGTCAAATATAAGAGTGGACAAAACTAGTTATACAAGTTCAAACTTTGGATTCATGAGATTGATATATCGAGGGGATAATCCAAATAAAAAACCCTCATCCATATACTATATACCTCATGTGCCATCGTCTGAGTTCATACAACCTAAGTTGTCCTAAAATAACAGAATAAGTTTGTCATGTATAATTATTGTGTCATAGGAAGCAAATACAAGAAATGCATGATAATTTAATCATACAATAATACCATCAGCGTCACCTGTTATTATAACCATTTCCTTCCAGTGTCCCATACCACCGGTAGTTTATACCAGGTCCGCACTCCAGTAGAACCCAATCCGAACTCTGATATACAGATACCACTATTCGGATGAGAAAGTGATTCAATAACACCCGCTACTGAGTTTATTATTATTTGATAATTAAGTTATATCTAGTGCGGGTCAGGTGTTGTGTGCTGAAACATGCAAGTATAAGCCGGTAAGCCATAGGACAGCAAATCCACTGCAGTAAATTAGAAATCAAATATATAATAAAGTAGAGTGTCAGCTCAGGTCATATCATATGATTGAATAACAGTATAATAAGATAATATTAAAATATTACATTTTAAGTTATTCAATAATAATAATAAACAGTATTGTTTGATATTTCGATCGCCTCCCTACCAGTGTCTCACATCACTAATAGTCCATACTGGAGCTCGCACTCTGGTAGAACTCACTCGGGTCTGATATGTGAGTATCAGTATCCGAACAAAGGAGAAATCAAATATTACACGTTTTTAATATTATTATTGTGGGTTATTAGTTCTTATGTTATTCATCTGATCCATATGTTTGGTATATGTTACCGGTACACATACATCCACTATGAATAAGACGAGTTATTATTTGGAAATTAATTGGAGATCAACGTATCATGTTCATAATAGGTTTCGTGCATACTCGGATACTAGAGTCTGGAACCGACCACTAAGTCGTAAGGGTCTTATTGTATTCTAGAAGGATGAAATTTGGACAGGGGTACCAGTACACCCCATTGAAACACCTGATGGCACTCAGGTAGAATTGAAGTTGTTACAACATCGAACCATTATGAAGACGTACATATTGATGTCATCAGTTTTCCCCATCCCGGTGAAAGTTTTCCATTTATTTTCGTTTATGTTCATGACAATTGATTTACAGGGATTAAAATGAGTATAGTATCAGGAGTATAATATCAGGAGTCCCCCTATTTCAGGGTTCAGGAATACAAGAGTTCAGGAGTACTAGATATCTGGTAGCGGTATAATAATCAAGTCAAGTTCCCGTAAAGTGTTAATCATGAGTTAGGTGTTGACACGCCGGTGAAGTATACAGCACAAGCCAAATATAAGATACAATTGAAAATAGGATCACAACACTATGTGTTAGACAATCAGCAGGTCAGGTGACATGATACGAAAAATAATATAATTAAACATTTCTAACTCTTCACAGTCGTATTAAAACAATATAAAATCAGCATTAAAGCTACACGCACAAACAAGCAGAGCTGAGCAAGGTTGGAAGCGAGGATAGCTGTAACACTTGCCTTAATTAATCACCTACTTAACACTTGAGTACTTTAGGGAGATAACGTGTAGACAAGTATTCATGTAAGATACTTATACTATACATTATACCATACATATACTAGTATATATGGGTTAAATACACACACATGCATGTTGACTTTTTACCATACCCCCACCATACTTATTGGTACAAGTACTTCATGAAGGGGAGAGGGATGGGAACCTTACTTATAGGAGTAAGGTACAACTGTAGAGAGATGGTGTTAGGGGGGACACTTGGCATGATATTATTAAGAGAAGTGAAGTATAAATAGGAGGGAGAATAGGGAGAGAATTCTCATTTGGCAATACTCTTTTTCTCTCCATTTTCCAACTCCAAATTTTCCCCTCCTTCCCATTTTGCTGCAGGCCAAGAAGAAAAGCAGCAGCAGCAACATTTCATTCTCCCTCCATTTTCTTCACCTACACACTCTCTCTCTCCCTCTCATTCCCTCACAAATCTTTTCCTTCCTTCCTTTATACTAAAAAGGCTTCCTTTACCTATTTTATCTCCTCCAAAGACCTAATAAAACATGAAAAAGTGGTGATCTAACATCACCTTAGAGGAAAATTCTTGAAGACAAGATTGGCCTAGGTTAACAAGTTAGAAGGGCAATTTTGGTTAAAGAAGATAAGCCATCCTTAAGACTACCACACCCTCTTATGCTCTTTAAACTATAAACTAATTATGATATTGTTATGGACTTGTAGACTCCATTATAGCCAGTGACCAAGTTGATAAGGGGATATTCTCTTCAAGGGTGAGTAGAACATCCAAACCCTAATATAATAGTTGGTAGTGTAAAACTTGAAATAAAGTGGGAATTGCTAAGTTATAAGAGGACGTGAAATTGAACGATAATGCATGTGTATGGTTTATAGACTTTATGTGTACATTATAAACAATCTTATGGTAATCATGTTGTACTTATTTTCATGTATGCTTACCATTGTGCATGATTGATAAATTTTATTTTATGTATACATGGTAGTCAACCACATGCCTTTTAAGAAGAAATAGTTCTATGGATAAATATAATACTTGACGCTATGCATATATAGATGGCTACACATATATTAAGATGATATAATATGTTGGTTATCTTGAAAAGGCTCGCATGTTGTTAACTTAGCAAGTGGTTACTTATACATGTTAATGACTTCCATAATGTTGGCATGATATAAAGTAGAAATCATGAAAATTATTTATGTTGTCATTGCTCTTTGAATCCTTTTATGTTATTATTATATGAAGGATATAATTATTGCATATTTGGAGGAAGGTATCGAGTTAAACCGGAGGTGACCGAAGGGAAGAATATTACGATAATGTATAGGAGGAAGGGACCAGGTTGAACCGGAAATGATCGAAGGGGAGAATATTTGTTGAATAACGTATAGGAGGAAGGGACTGGGTTTAACCGGAGGTGACCGAAGGGGGAGTCCAACTTTATGTTTAACAAGTGTGTTAATATGGTTAAGATGAAATTTGCATGTTAAAACTATATAATATCCTACATTAGAGTCTGTGATAGTCGACTGATATAGGCAATTTTTACTAGTATAGTCGACTAGTCCCTGGACCAAGTCGACTATAGATGTGAGATTCTGTTACGTAAGTCTCTGGAAACCACCCTTACTCGACTCTACAAGATAGGGTAGTCGACTAGTATCGAGGTTAGTCGACTAGCTTTAGTTACAGGCAACAAATAGAGAGTAGACATATTCTTTTGGTCAAGACATAGTCGACTATAGATGACTTATAAGTCGACTAATACCAATAGTAGTCGACTATACAAGATAGGGTAGTCGACTAGTTGAGTCACTGGCAGCCAACAGAGAATGGATATCTTTTTGGACAGAGTTTAGTCGACTATAGCTTTAAGCTTGTCGACTATAGGTAGGGCAAGTCGACTAATAGGACCAATTACTGTGTTTTGGACAGGACTTCAGTAAATACTTAAAAATATGCAAAAATAGTATAAATTATAATTATTACCTGTATAATAAATTCCAATAGACATACATAAAGGTCATACATATGATTATTGTTTTACTCACTGAGCTGTCGAGCTCACTCTGTTATATTAATCACCTTCAGGTTTGGATAAAGGTAAGGGACCCGCTTAATGGCAATATACGGGATAGGTGGCAGCGGGAGATATTTTCACCCTTTTGGCATGTTCTTTTGATATGTATATATTGTTTAAGAAACACTATGTAAAGCTCCTATGTTGATGCCTACCATGAACTTTTATAATATATTGAAATGCTTGTATTAATAGGTGCTTGACCTGAATCTTGTTCATATTATGGAGTTTATGGAGTAGTAATAAGTTTGCTACGTGTTCTTTATCGGATTGTCGGATCAATGTTTGGAAATATATGCTCTAGTAGTGGAAACGTTGTGAAGCCATAAGTAGGATGACGTTAGCCGAAATCGAAGTATTGTATCTTAATGGGTCCCATGCTTGAATTAAGGATAACCAGTGATGATTGTGAAAATGAAAATTTTTAAGACTGGGACCTTTATAGTTGGTATCAGAGCTAAGGGTTATAGGTAGAAGGAGAAGGTTAAATCGAAGGTAGGAGGCAATAGAAAATTATTAGGCTCAATATGTGTAGATATGTGATTATAGTTAGGTAGTGGGTTTTATGTGACAGATTAATCGTGAGTCAAACGGTAATTGATTATTTCCTCGCATCAGAATCGGGGTGCCCGCACATCCCGATTCGGGTGAGTTGACTGAGAGTGCGGGCTCTCAGAAACAGGTACTAGTGATATGGGACACTGGGACGAGGGAATGCATTGAATTATCTATTGAGCCTAAGTTATTTTAAAATATGAAACTTACGGGTAGACTAAGGATAAGTGTAAGTGTAAGAGTGTGTGTATATATATATATATTGCTTCTTTCTTGTTGTATAGCAGTATGTCGAGACTGTTTTATGGGTTAAGATTGATATGACTCCTTATTTATATGTAGATGGGGACTCTGACAAATATTGGCCAGTCTCTAGCTCGGATAATTCGAGTGCGAGTTGGATGGCAGGTTCCATGGATTGGGGTTATGAGTCTGATGAGACTGACCCAGAGGTCATATTTGCAGCCCCAGACCACATAGACCATGAGGAGGTTGAGTCTCAGGCATTTAATGAGCCTAAACTGATCATTGTCGATATGGAGAGTTTGGTTAGGGATTCACTTGATGTAGAAGTGATGGGGGATACGAGTGCATTAAAAGAAGAGATCCAAAGAGGATTTACTTATGGAGGTCTCTTTTGGGATGAAAGATGGAAAGACGACATGAATTTATATGATGATCTAGATGATTGGAGCTGCGCAGGAGATGAATTATCAGGGAAAGACTCTGAGGAAGGCATGGATGATAGCGAGGATAGCAGCAGTACTAGTGGGGACTCGAGTGGGGAGACTCTACCCTATGAAGGATGAATCTATAAGGAATTACTTTTGATATGTATATATATGTGTAAGTCTAGTGTGCTAGTTGATGGATATCTTACGAGTTTTGTTGTATATGCCGTGGCACATCTTGCATGCATGCACATGGGTTAGTTCGGATATCCAAAAGGTAGATATATCAGTGTAATATCCTTGTATCCTTTTTGGGGTGTATATAAAAATATATAGCAAGTTTTTTGTTGCAAGTAATAATGAATGTTGTACTAAAATGATTGCATGAAACTAAAAATTTTATCTAAAATTATTTTCATATATGTGAAGTATGTTGACTAGACGTCCCTATCTTATAGGAAGGACGCATGGATCTAAATCAACTACCATCCAATGAGTCATTATCTCTCAGTATGTCATACTACAGTGTGATGGGAAGTGCACACCCCATGGACAATAATGAAGATTCAGAAGTACAGATAGGAGGAGGTCATGGAACTCCAGGGGTGATGCCGGAGTAGCTTACTCAGTTAATGATAAGAGCAAATGATAATAATTTTCACTGAGCATTAGAGCAGTTCTAAAAGATGAAACCACCAGTATTTGAAGGGGAGGTGTGTTGGCCCAAGAGGTTACACTCTCCAATTGTTTTATGTTTTGATGATGACAAACCAAATATGAGCTATTTGGTACTAACAAGTTTGTTAAGATAAGTTTCAGGTTTGTACCATGTTTAGAGTCCATTCGCTTAGCTATTGCAAGAACTTCTAAATTCCACAAAGCAAGGAAGGCAAATTGCACATCAAGGAAGGATCATAGAAGAGAAGGCACTAGCAAGGTATTGGATGGCTCAAAGACTTGAAGATAGCTCAAGAAGTCTTCATGTAATTTGTTTTTCAGTTTATAGTTTGTTAAAGAATAGTGGATAGGTTTGAAGCTCTATCACACACGTTTTTGCGCACATGCTCATTCCAAAATAATTTCTTATAAATTATACAAAAATATTTTGCATACAAGATTTTGCCTACAGATATATATTTGTATTTTATACTAATCCCTGTTCAAAAGTATTTTTGATAAAATCAAAATCCTCTTTTATTTCTTTTTAAATTTGGCTTTTTGACCTGATCCGGTCGACCGGGTCGGTCGACCGATCCTATGTCAGTCTGGTCCGGTCGACCGACCAGTCGACCGAAGTCCTGGCAGATGCACGTATCCGTGTGCACGTCTGTCGGTCGACCGGGGCGGTCGACCGGACTATTTATTTTTTGTCACAGTTTGTATCAGTCGACTGGGTCGGTCGACCGATAGCCTGTAACGGTCAAATTTTTATACTACCGGTCGACCGGCCCGGTCGACCGATCCGACCGTTTGAACAGTAACGGGCAGATTTTTAAGAGCTGTTTATTTTTGTCTTTTGTGTTTAAAAATTCGTTTAAGGATATATTTTGATCTAATTACCTCCTAAACATCAGTAAATATGTTTTATACCTTAACCCTAGCCCTCTCCTATAAATAGGGGTGTTTGGGGAGAGATTGGTTACAACAACAATCTTTGCAAAAATTCAAAAGTTTAAGGCTTTCAATGTTCTTGGTTTTTGTGCTAAATTCTCTCAATTTTCTGAAGAGTTTTTCAAAAGTTTTTCTCTGATTTCAATTTCTTTTCCTTACACAAAAGAGCTTCAATTCTACTCATTATTCTCTAAGGACCTTTGTAAGGGAAGAGATTTTTGAAAGAGAGAGTTTGTGGTCTTTTGACTACCAAGATAATTACTTGTTCTTGAGATTGTAGGAGTTGGGTACTCCATTGTAATTGTTCTTTGTGATAGTGGAAGTAGCTAGAATCCTTCTGGGGAAGGCGGGGAGTAGAGCTGGGTGCTCGAACCTCGATAACATATCCTTGTGTTTGCGATTGGTTTACATTCTTGCAATCCTTACTCTATTTTGCTTGCACATATTACTTGCTCATCATATTCATTGTCATATTTACTTGCTTGCATTCATCTTGTGATTGTTGTAGCTTTAAATTTTTAATTTGCCCCTTGATTAGCTTTGTCACCTATTCACCCCCCCTTTAGGTGACTTTTCAATTGGTATCAGAGCTTGGACTCTAGGTTTGGCTTAACATCCATAGAGAGATCCTTAAAATATTGCTAATCAACATTTCCATTCATACATTCATACACTAGTAAACATGGCCGACAACATTAAAACCCCACCTAAATTTGATGGACTCAACTTCCCTATTTGGAAGGTTAGGATGACTATCTTTTTGCAATCACTAGGTAGTTTAGTGGCTAAGTCTTTGACCAAACCCTATGTAGCACCCAATGAAGATGAGAGCACTTGGACCGACTTCAACTTTAGAGAATATGAGGCTAACTCAAAAGCCCAAAACTCCCTTTTAACCGCCTTGAATGAGGATGACCTTACACGGGTAATTCATTGCCAATCCGCCTATGAGATTTGGCAACACTTATTGGTCACACATGAAGGGACTTCACAAGTCAAGAGAGCTAAGATAGATCTCTTGAGGTCTCAATATGAATCATTCAAAATGCTTGATGAAGAATCCATTGATTGTATGATTACTCGTTTCACTAAAATTACAAATGGTCTTTCTTCATTAGGTGACGTCATCTCCAACGATCAAAAGGTGCGCAAAGTGATACGGGCTCTTCCACCATCTTGGGAGATCAAGGCCACCACCTTAAAGGAGTTGAACGATAAGGACGAGATGGACATCATTAGTCTCATTGGGAACCTAAAGACCCATGAGATGGAGAAGAAAGCAAGAGATGAGGCAACTACTTCAAAGAAGAAATCCATTGCCTTCAAGACTTCTTCCACCAATGATGACGATGAAGAAGACGAAGAAGAAGATGAGGAGCTAACCCTACTTGTGCGGAATGTCAAGAGGTTGTACCGAAAGAACAAGTTCAACTTCCGGAGAAGATTCGAAGGTAAAGAGGAGCGGAAGATCATTTGCTATAATTGCCGCAAACCCGGACACATCATGGCGGATTGTCCGGAGTTCAAGAAGAAGATGACTTCCTCCTTCAAGCCAAAGAAACCGGAGGAGAAGAAAGCCTACAAAGCAACATGGGATTCGGAAAGCGAGTCCGAAGAGGAGGTGGATCAAGCTAATATGTGTTTCATGGCAAACACACCTAAGGTAACCCCTCAATCCCATGATGATGAAGATGATGAACTAAGTAAGGAAGTTCTAGTACATGCATTTGTAGAACTTTCTGAAACTTATGATAATAAGAAACTTGAATGCTTAAAATTACAAAAAGAAGTTGCTTTTCTTAAGAATCAACTTGCTTTGGTTTCAAAAGAAAAAGATGATCTTTCTTCCAATCTTGTTTATATTCAAAATGAATTTGACGCTTATAAGACTTCTTGTAAGGGTAAAACCCCTATTGTTGATAATAAAGAAATTTCTTCTTTTAAATCCAAAATGAATGAGTTTGAAAAAGTTTTAAAAGATTGTGCTTTTAACACCAAGAAGCTTGAAGAAAAGTTTTCTAAAAAGCACACTTTTCATGATTCTCATGCTAAAATTCCACATGCTCACACTTCAAACAATACTTCTCATGCTAAATCTTTTCATGTTCACAATGCCCATGCTCACAAATCACACACTCACTATGCTTTTAGATATGGTAGAGTGTATAGATGTACTTATTGTGGCAAAAATGGACATTTAGCTAAATTTTGTTATGATAAATTGCATAGTTCAAATAATCTTGTTTGGGTTAATGGCTCTAACCCTCATGGACCCAAGAAAATGTGGGTACCAAAATCAAGTCCTAAAATGCTTGATGTAGGTACACACCAAGGCTCCAAGACGTAGGGAGCGGTGGTACCTTGATAGTGGTTGTTCGAGACACATGACGTGGGACATCAACAACTTCACAACCCTATCAAGGTACATGGAAGGTGGCTCCGTCACCTTCGGGGATGATTCCAAAGGCACCATCATCGGTATCGGTAATATTCAAATTGGTTCATCTCCTATTATAGAGAATGTTGTTTTAGTATATGGTTTAAAACATAATTTGCTTAGCATTAGCCAACTTTGTGATCGTGGACTTAAAGTTGTTTTTGATGATTCCTCATGCAAGATTTTTGATGTTAAATCCGATGTTTGTATTCTTACCGGTTTTCGTGATAATAATGTTTATATTATTGACATGCTTAATTTAGATTGTTCTACTAAATGCTTAAATGTTTTTGATGAAAATTCTTGGCTTTGGCATAGAAGATTAGGACATGCATCTTTTGACCATATCTCTAGGATTAATTCAAAGGAATTGGTGAAGGATATACCTTGCTTGGATTTTGAGAAAGACCGCATTTGTAGTGCGTGCCAACTTGGGAAACAAACCAAGTCTTCCTTTAAACCAATCAAGGATATCATGTCAACTAGGCCTTTAGAATTAATTCATATGGATCTTTTTGGACCAACTAAAACTAAAAGTTTAAATGGAAGTAGATTTGCATTTGTTTTGATTGATGATTTCTCCCGTTTTACTTGGGTTTTCTTTTTGCAAAATAAAGATCAAACTTTTTCTCATTTTAAGATTTTTCGAAAAAGAGTTGAAAAAGAAAAGGGTTTTCCGATTTTGAGAATAAGAAGTGATAGAGGTGGTGAGTTTATTAACCAACTCTTCATTTCTTATTGTGATGAAAAGGGAATTAAGCATGAAACGTCTTGTCCTAGAACTCCACAATAAAATGGAGTTGTAGAAAGGAAAAATAGAACACTTCAAGAGATGGCTAGGACAATGATAAGTGAATATGACCTCCCTCAATATTTATGGGCCGAGGCCGTAAACACCGCATGCTATATATCGAATCGTATTTATTTGTGCAAAAATTCTTCAAAAACATCATTTGAAATGTATCATTCTAGAAAACCAAATGTTGCATATTTTAAAGTTTTTGGATGCAAGTGTTTTGTTTTAAATACTAAGGATAATTTGGGTAAATTTGATGCTAAAGCTTATGAGGCTATCTTTGTTGGATATTCCTCTACTAGCAAAGCATATAGAGTTTTCAATAGATCTACACTTACCATAGAAGAATCCATGCATGTTAAATTTGAAGAGACTAATGTGGTTGTTGAGAATGTTGTAGAGATTGAACCATTAGGTGAAGACATGGAGAGACTATCCTTGAAGGACTCACCCGCTCAAGAAGATAAGCAAGAATCTATAGGTGAAGTTCAAGAGGATAAAGAGGAAAGCACTCAACCGCTTCCTAAAGCTTGGAGATACGCTACAAATCATCCTAAGGAGCTCATCTTGGGTGATGCATTTAAAGGAGTCACAACGCGCTCCAAACTCCATGACATATGTGGTAACTTTGCTTTTATTTCTCATTTTGAACCCAAAGGCATTCTCGAAGCCGAGACGGACCCATATTGGTTGCTTGCCATGCAAGAGGAACTCAATCAATTTGAGCGCAACCAAGTTTGGCACCTTGTTCCTAAGCCCCACGATAGACCAATAATTGGTACTAAGTGGATCTTTAGAAACAAGATGGATGAGTCCGGAAATGTCATTAGGAATAAAGCTAGGTTAGTGGCCCAAGGTTACACTCAAGTTGAGGGAATTGACTTTGACCTTTGCACCCGTAGCACGGCTTGAAGCCATACGGATGACACTAGCTTTTGCATGTTTTAAAAATTTTAAACTTTTTCAAATGGATGTAAAAAGTGCATTTTTAAATGGTTTTATTAATGAAGAAGTTTATGTTTCTCAACCTCCCGGTTTTGTTGATCATGTTCATCCCGATTTTGTTTTTAAACTTGATAAAGCTTTGTATGGATTGAAACAAGCTCCAAGAGCTTGGTATGAAAGGCTTTCTAGTTTTCTCATTTCAAATGATTTTATTAAAGGCAAAGTAGACACAACTCTTTTTACTAAGCATGTTGAGAATGATATTTTAATTGTGCAAATTTATGTTGATGATATAATTTTTAGATCTACTAATGAGCTTTTATGCAAGGATTTTGAGAAAGTAATGCAACTAGAATTTGAAATGTCTTCCATGGGTGAGCTCAATTTCTTCCTTGGACTCCAAATCAAGCAATTGCAAGACGGAACCTTCATTAACCAAGCCAAGTATGCAAAGGAGCTAGTAAAGAAGTTTGGGCTTGAAGGATCAAAGGCTTGCAACACTCCAATGGCAACTACAACCAAGCTTGATAAGGACGAACAAGGTAAAAATGTTGATATTAAATTATATAGAAGCATGATAGGAAGTCTTTTATATTTGACGGCAAGTAGGCCGGATATCATGTTTAGTGTGTGTCTTTGTGCTAGATTTCAATCGTGTCCTAAAGAGTCTCATCTTATTGCGGTAAAACGCATTATTCGTTATATTAAGGGCACTATTGGAATGGGTCTTTGGTATCCAAAAACTATAGATTTTTCTATGACTAGTTATTCGGATGCCGACTATGCGGGTTGTAGAGTAGATAGAAAGAGTACTAGTGGGACATGTCAATTTCTTGGTAATTGTCTTGTTTCATGGTCCTCTAGGAAACAAAATTCCGTAGCTCTCTCAACCGCCGAGGCGGAGTATGTTGCGCGGGGGCTTGTTGTGCACAAGTCCTTTGGATGAAACATACTCTCTTTGATTTTGATTTGCACTTTGATCATATAAAAATATTTTGTGATAATACTAGTACTATACACATGACCAAAAATGCAAATCAACATAGTAAGACCAAGCACATTGAGATTAGATATCACTTTCTTAGAGATCATTTTGAGAAAGGTGATATAGATATTGATTATGTTTCCACGGATTTACAACTAGCCGATATTTTCACTAAACCTCTTGATTTTGCTAGATTTTCGTTTATTTGTGGAGAACTTAATGTTTGTATTATTGAATAAACATGTTTTTCACAACCCTTTTTGATGTATGACAAAAAGGGGGAGAATAAGTTTACATGGACAAAAATAAGATCATTTGGTCTTGGTTCCATATGAATTTATATGTTTTTGTGTTTTAAATAAATTCTTGTGTTTTAGTTGTTTTTTTTTTTTTTTTTTTGGTATTTTTGGTATCAAGAGCAATTTTTGTGTTTTATATATTTGTTTTAATTGGTTTCAATAATTGGTGCATCATTTCAATTATTGGCATCTAGAGCATACTCTTGTGTTTTTAAGTATAGCATAATTTGAGGGGGAGTTTTCTCCTACCCTATATTTTTGTTAATAGCCTATTTGTTTTGTCATCATCAAAAAGGGGGAGATTGTTGGCCCAAGAGGTTACACTCTCCAATTGTTTTATGTTTTGATGATGACAAACCAAATATGAGCTATTTGGTACTAACAAGTTTGTTAAGATAAGTTTCAGGTTTGTACCATGTTTAGAGTCCATTCGCTTAGCTATTGCAAGAACTTCTAAATTCCACAAAGTAAGGAAGGCAAATTGCACATCAAGGAAGGATCGTAGAAGAGAAGGCACTAGCAAGGCATTGGATGGCTCAAAGATTTGAAGATAGCTCAAGAAGTCTTCATGTAATTTTTTTTCAGTTTATAGTTTGTTAAAGAATAGTGGATAGGTTTGAAGCTCTATCACACACGTTTTTGCGCACATGCTCATTCCAAAATAATTTCTTATAAATTATACAAAAATATTTTGCATACAAGATTTTGCCTACAGATATATATTTGTATTTTATACTAATCCCTGTTCAAAAGTATTTTTGATAAAATCAAAATCCTCTTTTATTTCTTTTTAAATTTGGCTTTTTGACCTGATCCGGTCGACCGGGTCGGTCGACCGGGTCGGTCGACCGATCCTATGTCAGTCTGGTCCGGTCGACCGGACCAGTCGACCGAAGTCCTGGCAGATGCACGTATCCGTGTGCACGTCTGTCGGTCGACCGGGGCGGTCGACCGGACTATTTATTTTTTGTCACAGTTTGTATCAGTCGACTGGGTCGGTCGACCGATAGCCTGTAACGGTCAAATTTTTATACTACCGGTCGACCGGCCCGGTCGACCGATCCGACCGTTTGAACAGTAACGGGCAGATTTTTAAGAGCTGTTTATTTTTGTCTTTTGTGTTAAAAATTCGTTTAAGGATATATTTTGATCTAATTACCTCCTAAACATCAGTAAATATGTTTTATACCTTAACCCTATCCCTCTCCTATAAATAGGGGTGTTTGGGGAGAGATTGGTTACAACAACAATCTTTGCAAAAATTCAAAAGTTTAAGGCTTTCAAAGTTCTTGGTTTTTGTGCTAAATTCTCTCAATTTTCTGAAGAGTTTTTCAAAAGTTTTTCTCTGATTTCAATTTCTTTTCCTTACACAAAAGAGCTTCAATTCTACTCATTATTCTCTAAGGACCTTTGTAAGGGAAGAGATTTTTGAAAGAGAGAGTTTGTGGTCTTTTGACTACCAAGATAATTACTTGTTCTTGAGATTGTAGGAGTTGGGTACTCCATTGTAATTGTTCTTTGTGATAGTAGAAGTAGCTAGAATCCTTCTGGGGAAGGCGGGGAGTAGAACTGGGTGCTCGAACCTCGATAACATATCCTTGTGTTTGCGATTGGTTTACATTCTTGCAATCCTTACTCTATTTTGCTTGCACATATTACTTGCTCATCATATTCATTGTCATATTTACTTGCTTGCATTCATCTTGTGATTGTTGTAGCTTTAAATTTTTAATTTGCCCCTTGATTAGCTTTGTCACCTATTCACCCCCCTCTAGGTGACTTTTCAAGGTGGATCCCTTACAAGCCAAAGCATGGCTTCTCCAGATAGAAAAGATTCTGGATGTGATGAACTGTACCGATGAGCAGAGGGTATCTTTCTCTTCCTTTATGTTTCAAAAGAAAGCAGAACACTAGTGGAGGGCAGTGAAAAGTTGTGTGAAAATCATAAGAGAACTAATCACCTGGGAATTCTTAGTGAATAAACTGAAAAATATATTCCAAAGACGGTCAGAGACAAGATGGCGTCAGAATTTCTGGAATTGCGACAAAGTCAGATGAATATGTCCCAATACGACCAGAGGTTTACCCAATTATCCAGGCATGCTAATGCCTTGGTGAAGAGTGAGGCAGAAAGAACAAAGAGGTTCATGAAGGGCCTGAAATCAGAAATTCGAGGCAGATTGATTCCTCTACAACTAAAGAATTATCTCCAAGTTGTAAAAAGAGCCTTGGAGGTAGAAATGGATATGCAAGAAAATCATAAAGACTGGACGAAGGAATTTCCCAGCTTAAAGCGTCCCCGATATCAAGGACCATCAGTGTAGGTGGCACCGCAATCCACCAGTAGTAAAAGATTTGGGTTTAATGCCACTCTTCAAAGAGGGGGATGAGCCAGAGGCACAGGATCATGGTTGAGGAACAGAGACATTTTTTCTAAAGCACAGGCTACCTCTGGTCCCACCCCAGAACCTCGGAGGCCCCTTGGTGCCAGAAGTGTAAGATAAACTATTTTGAAAACTGCATTTAAGAAAGGACTTGTTATAATTGTAGAGGAATGGGGCATTTAAAGAAAAATTACCCGACGAAGTACGGAAGCCAAGGGCAGAGTAGGGGAAATGGGAGGCCAGTTATGAGAATGAACCCTCCTAGGGGACCAACCAGTAATTTTATGCTGCCCAGTAATGCTCCGCGACCTGCTGCAACTCAATCATCTGTACAATAGCCACGGGCTCAAGGAAGAACTTTTGCATTGACCTATCGAGAAGCAATGGCCTCGAATGCAGTAGTGGAAGATATGATCTCCATATCAGGACATATTGTCCATGCATTGTTTGATTCTGGAGCTACTCATTCATTCATATCTAGTGCTTTGCATATAAATTAAATCAACTATCAGAACCCTTAGGATTTTAGTTACTTGTATCCACACCCATATGGGTAAAGATAATAGCTAGCACTAAATATGTTAACTGTGAAGTGGTGATTGGAGAGATGGAAACATCTATTGATTTGATTAAGCCAGGCGAGATAGAGTTTGATGCAATATTAGGAATGGATTGGTTGTCCGCTTATAGTGCACATGTAGATTGTAATAGGAAGAGGATCATCTTTAAAATGGAAGGAGTTTCAGAGTTTATTTTTAAGGGGTAAAAATTAGTCATGATATACCCTACATATCGGCCATTAAAGCCACCAAGTTAATAAGGCATGGATGTCAAGAATTTCTGGCTTCAGTTTTTGATACCACTAGAACTGATATCAAAATTGAGACTATTCTAATCGTGAATGAGTTTCCTGATGTATTCCTAGAAGATTTACCAGGTCTGCCCTCAGATCGAGATGTAGAATTTGCAATAGATGTGATGCCCGGTACTGCCCCTATTTCAAAAGCACCATATCGTATGGCCCCTGCAGAAATGAAAGAATTTAAAACTCAACTACAGGAATTATTAGATAAAGGTTTCATCCGACCGAGTGTATCTCCCTGGGGGGCACCAGTACTATTTGTTAAGAAGTAGAATGCAAGTATGAGATTATGTGTCGACTATCAGGAATTGAATAAGGCACTATTAAAAATAGGTACCCGCTTCCTCGAATTGATGGCTTATTTGATCAACTACAAGGGTCTTGTGTATTTTCTAAGATAGATCTTAGGTCGGGATATTATCAGTTAAAGGTCAAGCCAGAAGATGTGTCTAAATTGGCTTTTAAAACAAGATACGGACATTTTGAATTCCTAGTCATGTCTTTTGGACTCACTAATGCCCTAGCAGCATTTATGGACCTAATGAATCGAGTATTTCAACCATATCTTGATCAGTTTGTGGTGGTATTTATTGATGATATTTTGATCTATTCAAAGAATAGGGAAGATCATAAAAATCATCTTAAAACTGTCCTCCAAATCTTGAGGGAGAAATAACTTTATGCTAAATTGAAGAAATGTGAATTTTGGTTGGAACAAGTAGAGTTTCTTGGCTATATTATATCCAAGGAGGGAATATCAATAGATCCTATGAAAATTGTGGCAATCAAAGACTGGCCTAGACCCACAACTGTTATTGAAGTTCAAAGTTTCTTGGAGTTAGCTGGATACTACAGAAGATTTGTAGAAGGATTCTCTCTAATTGTGACACCATTGACACAATTAACTAGAAAGAATAAGAAGTTTGTATGGGGAGAAGAACAAGATAAGAGCTTCCTTGAAGTTAAAACGAAGCTAACATCTGCTCCTGTTCTAACTGTACCTTCGGGAACTGAATGATTTGTCATCTATAGTGATGCGTCAAAATTGGGACTAGGATGTGTGTTAATGCAACATGGGAGAGTTATTGCCAATGCGTCTCGACAATTGAGAATTCATGAAAGAAATTACCCCACTCATAATTTGGAATTAGCCGCTATAGTTTTTGCCTTGAAAATCTGGAGACATTACTTGTATGAAGTGTCTTATGAAATCTTTACTGACCATAAAAGTTTGAAGTACATTTTCACATAAAAAGAACTGAATATGAGACAGAAGAGATGGCTATAACTAATGAAAGATTATGATATTACTATCTAATAGCACCCTGGAAAGGCCAATGTGGTGGCTGATGCCTTGAGTCAGAAATTAGGAGGAGCAGTGGCCACTCTGATAACTCGCCAAATAAGATTATTAAGAGATCTAAAAGAATGCAAGTAGAGGTGCAAGTCATTGATCCGTTCAATGCTAAGTATCAATTGAATCAAGTAAGTATTCAATTTGATCTATATGACAAAATCAAAGAGGCCCAACAAAGAGATGCTCAAATAAGGAAAATTATGAAGAAGGTACTAGAAGGAGAACTCAAGGTGTTTAAAATTGAAGATGATGTGCTGAGATTCAGACGCAGATTATGTGTGCCGGATGTAGCAGAGATTAAGGAAGAAATAATGCAGGAAGCTCATTGTACCCCGTATACAGCTCATCCAGGGAGCACAAAAATGTATCAGGATCTGCGTCATAAGTTCTAGTGGGATGGAATGAAAATGGATATTTTCAATTTTGTCCACAAGTGTTTAGTTTGTCAGTAAGTGAAAGCAGAACATAAGAAGCCCCCAGGATTGCTGGTACCATTACCAATTCCTGAATGAAAATGGTGTCACATTGCCTGGATTTTGTTACTGGACTTCCTCCGACATCCCAAGGACTAGATACAGTCTGGGTAGTGATAGATAAACTTACTAAATCTGCCCACTTTCTACCTATCCGGATCAATTATTCTATGAAGAAACTAGCTCAAGTATATATCCGAGAAATAGTTAAACTGCATGTAGTGCCTGAGTCCATTGTATCAATCGAGATTCTAGATTTCAATCTAGATTTTGGAGAAGCCTATCCAAAGTTATGGGCACTAAGTTGCAACTCAGTACAACGACATACCCCCAAATAGATAGACAGTCAGAGAGGACCATTCAAAGATTGGAAGATATGCTGAGGACTTGTGTATTAGATTTTGGGAAAGTTGGGACAACTATTTACCTTTAGTAGAGTTTGCTTATAATAATAGTTATCAGTTCACCATTGGTATGCCTCCGTTTGAAGTATTATATAGTAGAAAATGTAGATCACCGATATGTTGGGAGGAAGTTGGGGATAGAAGGATATTCGGCCCTAACATAATTCAAGAAGACACTGATAAGATTAAGTTAATTAAGGAAAGGATGAAGGCGGCCCAGAGCAGGCAGAAAGCTTATGCAGATAATCGCCGCAGACCACTAGAATTTGAGGTAGGGGATAAAGTTTTCCTAAAGGTATCTCCAATGAAGAGAGTGAGACGCGCTGGCAATAAGAATAAATTAGCTCCTAGATATGTTGAACCATTTGAAATATTGGATAGAATTGGTCCAGTTGCTTATCGTTTAGCCTTACCTCCTGTTTTTGAGAGGATGCACAATGTATTTTATATCTCTCAGTTAAGGAAGTACATACCTGATCCTGATCATATAATCTCCTATAGACCTCTGCAAATACAAAAAGACATGTCATATACGGAAGAGCAAATGCAAATCTTAGACCGTAAGAAGAAACAATTGAGAAACAAAATTATTTCTTTGGTCAAGATTTTATGGAGGAATCAACATATAGAAGAAGTAACTTGGGAGCTGGAAGAGGAGATGCAGAAGAACTATCCACATTTATTCCAAGGTACATTGAGTTCGAGGACGAAACTTCTTAAAGGAGGGTAGAATGTAACACTTGCCTTAATTAATCACCTACTTAACACTTGAGTGCTTTAGGGAGGTAATGTAGAGACAAGTATTCATGTAAGATACTCATACTATATATTATACCATGTATATACTAGTATACATGGGTTAAATACACACACATGCATGTTGATTTTTTTACCATACCCCCACCATACTTGTTGGTATAAGTACTTCATGAAGGGGAGAGGGATGAAAATCTTACTTATAGGAGTAAAGTATAAGTGTAGAAAGATGGTGTTAGGGGAACACTTGGCATGATATCATTAAGAGAAGTGAAGTATAAATAGGAGGGAGAATAGGGAGAGAATTCTCATTTGGCAATATTCTCTTTCTCTCCATTTTCCAACTCCAAATTCTCCCCTCCTTCCCATTTTGCTGCCGGCAAAGAAGAAAAGCAGCAGCAGCAGCAACATTTCATTCTCCCTCCATTTTCTTCACCTACACACTCTCTCTCTCTCTCTCTCTCTCTCTCTCTCTCCCCCTCTCATTCCCTCACAAATCTTTCCCTTCCTTCTTTTATACTAAAAAGGCTTCCTTTACCTATTTTATCTCCTCCAAAAACCTAATAGAACATGAAAAAGTGGTGATCTAACATCACCTTAGAGGAAAATTCTTGAAGACAAGGTTGGCCTAGGTTAACAAGTTAGGAGGGTGATTTTGGTTAAAGAAGATAAGCCATCCTTAAGACTACCACACCCTCTTATGCTCTTTAAACTATAAACTAATTATGATGTTGTTATGGACTTGTAAACTCCATTATAGCCGTGTTTTCCATTGATTTGCAAAGAGGAAAACTTTCAAAAAGGGGTCGAGGAGCTAAATTACAAGTATTATAAAAAGATTACAAGTAGATCTCCTCTGAGATTCTGGAGATGTGTGCCGATAGGAGTCTGGTCAGCGCGCGACCACTTTGTCCCTTTGACGATGCGATCGATGAGATTCCCGTCTCGCCTGATTCGGGGAATCGGAGAACAGAATGTTGGTAGAACCCTCTTGTTACTTCTCAAAACCGCCTTCGCTTAGGAATTCCTTCTCGCCTGGTTCCGGAGATTCCTTGAGAAGAAGGTATTAGGGTATCAGCACCCTGATTAGAGAAGTGATTCTCTGAAGTCTCTGAATTTTTAGAAGCAAGAGAATAAATCTCTGTTTAGCCTCTCTTTGCCTATGCGCGTCCTTTCGCGTCGTGTGGAGGTCCTCTCGTGCAGGGGTCTCTCTTGCGTATTTTCTCCTTGTGCCCCTGGTGGGCTATTTATAGGGAGAGCAGGGGTATAATTGTCCCTTGAAAATATGAAAACAGATTGAATCAAATCTGTTCAAATCTGGAAAGTAGCCTTGCTGCGAGGCTAGAATCAGCTTCTGCGAAGCTAGAAGTAGCAGGTAGATCGGTCTCCTGATTTGTTTTGATCCTTTCCATATAATTGGAAGATCTCCCTTGATCCTCTTACTCGTTTTAGGAGAGTCAAGAGATTATGGCAAGCAACTGCCAGATTTGATCTTGATTGGATTTGATCTCGATCCTGAATAGATTTGATCTCATCTGGAGATTTAGTCGGTCAAAGGTTGACCATGACGGACCCGCAGCGGAGCTGGAAGAAGCATCTGGCGAAGTCAGAAGAAAGCTCTTCAGCGGAGCTAGATAACATCTGTGGTGAAGCTACCGAACATCCTTCTGCGCGGTTGCGTGTGGCTTCGAGCGAAGCTAACTCTCTGCGGAGTTAACTGTGCACTTCAGGCGAAGCTATAAGTTAGCTTCCTGACGGAGCTGTGAATGGCTTCAAGACGAAGTTAGGTGATCTTAGCCTCTCAGGCGAGGCTATTCCTTTGGGCTCATGTGATGCTAAGTGCTAGCATCTTAGACCTGCTGAGGTCTGTTTAGAGACAATCCGGAGCTCACTGTCTGCTTCACTGGATCAGTAGAGTCCAAGTTGCTTCTTTATCCCTCGGGGATGGGTGAAAACTGGTTGCCAGCTTATTTGTCACATGTCTTTTGAAAATGTCAACAAGTACAGAACTGATCGTCAGCTTGTCTGTCACTTGTCTTTTGTAAATGTCAACAAGTTTAGACATTATTCAGACCAGTAAGAATCTTGTCTTTTTAAAGTGTCAACAAGACCCCCTTCAAAGTTTTCGAAAGTCTGCAATGGAATGGCTCAGACTTTGAAATACTTTGAATTGCTTTGATCGGTGGTATGTGAAGTACGAACGTCGCCATGGTGGTTGAGTTCAGCTTCGCTTTTAATCCTGCTTTGGGATAGATTCGCCGAAGAATCGTGTAGATTCGCGACTCTGGGTAGCTTCGCATCTGGGCAGCTTCACGTCCGGGTAGCTTCGCGTCTGAGTGGCTCCGCGTCCGAGCCTTCCGGAATAAGTTCGCTTTGGAATGCTCTTCCTTTCCCGAGGCCAACAGCCTTTTGACTAGTTACGAGAAGGATTATTTCCTTTCCGAAGTTGAAATAACTTCTTTTGGATTAATCGAGGGAGATCATTCCTCCCTTGCGCATTTCCGAGGGAAACCGTTCCCTTTCTCAAGGCCCAATAAATTCACATTGACGAGGGAGATCATTCCTCCCTTGCGCGTTTTCGAGGGAAACCGTTCCCTTTCTCAAGGCTCAATAAATGCTTTAAATCCGCTCGAGCTTCTATGCTTGAAGCCGCAGCGGTGCACTCAGGCCATGAGGCCTATAAATAGGACATCTAAGGTCCTCTGAAGAGAAGCGGTCTACTCATATCTTCTCTTGATTATTAGAGAGAGATACTCAGATCTCTGAACTAGTGGGGATGCCCACTCTGGTCATTATCCAGTCAAGAACTGATGAGTCTCAGTCATCCAGAGACTTTACCAATGAACTGATAACTTTTAGGGAGTTTATCTCCCTTAATTTAGCTTTAACAGCTGCCTCAGGGATTGATTTCCCTTGCTCTTTATTTTGTATCTGACTGATCTGTAGAGAAGGGTTTCAGCCCTATTTCCCAGCTTCCCGGCGAAGCTATCTTTTGAACAAAGAAAGATCATTGCATGCTTGCTTGCTAAGTTCGCCACACAGGCAAAACTTGGGACTTAGTCTCTTTAAAGTTGAGCCAGTCTTGCCATATAGGTGGAGTCAAGATTGCGTCCCTCAGGATCAGTCTGGCTTAGCCATATAGGCGAGGCTAGGACTTGGCTTATGCTGAGCTAGCCCATCATCATTGTGCAAGCGAGACTATCCTCTGCTTAACTGAAACTGGAATCCATTGTTAAACTGCAACTGAATCGGATATAAATTGCTTCGCCCCAAAGAATTTGACTTAGCATTTCACTTTTGCAGCTTTTCCTTTGACTTACTGCTAACTTGTTTCAGTTTGCATTGTAGTGAGCTATGTTCGCCAGCCTTTGAAAGAGATCGGAGACTTGTCTCTTGCTTTTCCAGTTGAAACTTTAATTCTAAGTAGGAGGAACAAACTGGGGCAGCTGATGTGTGTTCCCAGAAGAGGTTGGCAGTCGCTTATCCGAGATGATCCACTTCGAGGCGAGGCTGGTAGTCGCTTATCCGAGATGATCCACTTCGGGAAAGCAGACGTCACCTGTAAGGTCTCGGATCCTTCCATTGCCAATTTTCATCAAAGAAGATCCAGCCTTCTAGTGGCAACCGGTCCTTTGCCAATTTTCATCAAAGACGATCCAGCTCCTTGATGGCAAAATCTGTCATTATGCGAAAGATTAAGGTCTTGTGCAGGAGGAAGGCCTTTCGTGTCCAGTTGGTTAGGCTTAGAAGTAGATAGGACTACTTGTATGCCTTTTGAGCAAATGATTCTGTTGTACGAAACACAACCTTGATGTAGTAGTATCAATGTACCTTCCTTTTTAAATCAATAAAAGTTCAGTTTCTACTCATCTGATTTGCTTCTCCTTTACTTGAATTGGTCTGGCGGAGCTAGACTTCATGCGAAGTTAAAGACAATCCTTTCTGAATTAGGAACGCGCTTCCAGCGAAGCTAGCATGAATTCTCTGCGAAGCTCGGGCTGTGCTTTTAGCGGAGTTAAGGCATGTTTTTTCAGCGAAGCTATCGATACGTCACGCTAAGTCAGCACTTGAATCGTGGCGGAGTTAGCCCTTAGTGGGGCTGAATCAGCGCTTCTCGGAAAGGCGCTTTAGGCGCCGTTTTAAATTAATTTGAAACGACAGCCTGTGCTCTTATCGAGGCGTCGTTTTAGGCGATCATCAGCCTATAAAAGCCTGATCGGGCTGAGAGAGAAGGTCATCACTTCTTTTTGAAATTTCCAGAGCACTTGACTCTTTTCTTCTTCTTCCTACTTTACTTGAGAATCCAAGAACCTCCTCTGTTCTTCAATGGCTCCCAAGAGACGATCAGGAAAAGAGGTCGCAACCTCTACGACGGAGGGTCCTTCTCCTCTTCCGGTCATCGAACGACCGATCGCCGGTAGGGATCTTTTCCTTTTGATCAGAGATTTTCATCTCTCTCTTAAAGCCGATTTTTGGCTATCTTTAGATGAATCCAGAACGATCAATCATGATCTCGTGATCTTAGGGAGTTCAATTCCCTGAATTTTTCTTGATTTCTTGACTGGAATATTAGAACCGAAGGGTCCCTTCTTCAAGCTTCCAGGCGAAGCTATCCCTTAGGCGGTTCACATCCTGTTGAATGACAGGATGCGAAGCTAGCCTTTGGAGTGTAACCGAAAAGGACCTTAATGCCCTTAAAATAGTCTTTAGGCAATAATACCCTTCTGACGAAGTTAGCCCTTGGGGCTTTGTCGCATTCTGTTGTTCGAGGCTATGCTTCCAGAGCGAAGCTAACACTTGAATTTTTTCCTGCATCCTGCCTTCATGTGGAGTGCGGAGTTACACTGCAGCTGTGAAGCTAAGCTTCAGGGAGAAGCTATCATCAGGCCAACTTCGCTCGGAGAGCGAGGCTATGCCTTAACAAAAGTTATTTTAGCCTTTGTTTGGCTGATGAACTAATCATAATTTTTCTTTGTTCTTGTAGTGCACTACACTCCTGGTCCTTTGAACAGTCTCTTCGGCACAGCCAGGGGGCTAGATGACAATGTCAGCTTGCAATTCTAAGGGCAGGCTTCACTATTCAGCGAGCGAAGCTCTCCTACTCGGGATACACTTACTTATGGTGGGGATCAACGCACCATGAGGAGCATCTTAACTACTGCTCCCCTTGAAGATTCTGACCGAAGAATCTATCGGAAGCTCGGCTTCATGTTCGGAGATGCAGCGCCAGACCATGATTGCCAGCTGCTAGCCGGAGAGGGGCAGTGGATTTTCAAATTAGATGGTGAGAAGTTCTATCTCCCGTCTAGCAAGCGGCATTTTCCTTGTCCTTCTTTCAATGCGTGACGAGGGCTCGGAAGATGCAGTGGCAAGTGAGTCAGACTACTGAATCTGTTCACGTAGTGTAATACCCCTTTCCCGGAATACGTACTTAGTTACGTATTCGGCCCTTTGACCGTATCTTCCGATTTACCATCCGTATTTGACCGATTTTAATTTCAAACATCATTTTATAATACTTTAGATTTTATGTGATTTTCTAGAATTTTCTGAAATTAAAATGAATTTCTTCAAAAAAACCGGTGTCGGCCAGTACCGCTGACCAATTTCCGAATTTTTATCTTCCAAACTGTTAGGAATTTCTAGAAAGTCCTTTAGACACTATTGCTTAGAATCATAATTCCTACTTATACTCTTTTTCTGAGATTTTTATAAATTTATGAAAATTCTTTCGGAGTCGGTAAGTTTCTGATTCCAGGATTTTTAATTAAAAATCTACACAGTATTTCTTCAAACGAATTTCACCATTGGTCTTCAAATATTTTTCTTGATTTTTGGTAAAATTTCCAGACCAATCCAAAATACTTGAATTTTGGGCATTTTTCCAAAAATTGCAAAATACATTTCCACCTCATCTTGCCACCTCATTTCCCACTCACCCTCACCTACCCCCACTCACTCTCTCTCTCACCCACAGCCAGCCAAGTGGCAAGAGAGGGGACACCTCACCCACTTCTTTTGCAAATTAAACCCTCACATTCACCAAATGTCAAACCCTTCACATATATCCCAAACTATAAATTCAACTCATTTACACTTTTCCCCTTTTTCTTCTCATTTCTTCACTAAGAGAGAAATTCCTCCAAGTTCTTCTCCTTCCTCAAGCACCAAACCCTAGCCTCAAGATCACTAGGGCTTCTTCAAGGGAGCTAAATTCCAACCACTACTCACCAAGGCAACCCCAAGATCAAGTTCTTCAACCTTGCTTCAACTCAAAGTTGTGGATTGTGGCCAACCTCTTCCTCCATCCTTGGATCAAGCCTCAGATCTAGCACAATCCAGGTGAGTTCTTACTCACCAAGACTTATTTAACACCCCACATGACTAGGTTAGAGATCCATGTACCCTTGTATGGTAAAAATCCTATTTTTAAGTTACCTACACTCAAATCCAAACCCCCACATGTGTGTATCTATCCTTTGAAGTTAGACCATGTTCTGGTACCCTTGTAGTGTTAGATCAGGCCCCCCCCAATTGTATAAAAATCCCACTTTTAAACTGTTAGGACTAACCCTTACGAATTCTGATTTTCTGCTCTAACAGCAGAAATTTCCAGAGGACCGGTCGACCGGCAGTCGACCGGGACTCTGCCGATGTGCACAGCAGGCACGACATTGAGCTGGCAGTCGACTGGCAGTCGACCGCTGACTCGACCGGCTTCACAAATTGCCTTGGACCAGTCGACTGGCAGTCGACCGGCCAAAACCTGGAGCTCTCGCACTCGGTACGGTCGACCGGCAGTCGACCGGGACTCAACCGCCAGTTCATTTCCCCAGTCGACCGGCAGTCGACCGGAGGTCGACCGCCAGGCCAAATTCTGGGACAGAATTCAGACTTCTTCCCACTTAATTCTGAACTTACCCTAGTATATTTATATGCATGTTTTAGTCTTGTTTATACTGTGTACTTGTACTACATGACTGGTTACCTGATATATCTTGTTTATTCATGCTTCATGATTTGTTGGTACATTATATCAATCCATGACTTGTAGTTATATATTTGCATTTCATAACTTGTCGAAAATGGATTATCACCACTTCTTCATGCTATCTCCAAAACCAAGCATGATATATCCGACATTGTATAAAATACACCAACTTACATTGGGTTCGGGGGAAATATGCGGATATCGGTATGTGTTCGTGTTTACAGTGGTATTAGGATGTGCACTATATTTCGGTCTTACCTGTGGTACTCCAGGGGACCAAGGGGAGTGCTTCCTCCCTTCCTGTTTCATGTCATGACAAGGGCATACATAAGTCCCTTTCCTGTAGCCTAGCGGCAGGTTCCGTCTTCAAGCAACGGAACAATACTGGGCCGTGGTCCCGGGCATGCACGGGACACACTGTAAACATAGTTCGTCGATACAACCGCTGTTTCCAATAACAACCTTGTTTCACTAGGATATGGATCTATGTGCCCTGGGACGCTGGGTCACATAGCTAGATATCACAGTAAGACAAGTAATAATAATAAGACATTATTGTAGATTTATTGCATATGCCTTTATCTTATTTAGTTTACATCCCTTGCCATGTATTGTTATTAGTTATCACTACTTCATCACCTCTACTTATGATTCCGTCGCCACTTGGCTATCTTTATTTCTTGTATTATGTCTTGACCCTTTTGGATTTGCATATTCAGATTCCGAGGCTTGGGACGAGGTAGAGCCCTCCGCTGAGGACCGGGCTTATCTTGGTGAGCAGGCCGACCAGCACTAGTCCTATCGCGCCCGACATTTCTTTTGGTTCACGTAATCTCCGTCCATACGTGAGCATTTTTGTATTTTTGGTTGTATCTTGTATCTTATGGACTTGGGTTGTGATAAAAGGACACTTGTATGGTGATTATGTTTATCATGACTTGTATAACTCTGTACTTCTATTTTTGTATGTTGGCATATGATTATATCACGCTGTGTGTTATACTCTGATACTCGCTGTACTTATGCTTAGCGTATATACGTGGGGGCACCACCTGACCTACGTATATGCGTCGCAGTGACGTTCCCGTATCGTTGGGATCGGGGCGTTACAGGTTGGTATCAGAGCCTAGGCTCTCAGACCTAAAAGTACAACCAAGTGGCAAATTCTAACGATTTGCTTATGCCAACTGCAATGTACAAAGTTATAAGTCCATCTTGATTCCTTCAATTGATCAATTCCTTCGTATCCTAATTCCTTTCCTTGATTCCAATTCCAGATCTTATCCCTTTCGGTATGGAGAGACGTTCGGGTCGTAACAATGTCGGGCAAGTCCCGGATGGACCCGCGGGAGGAGAGCAGGTTGATGTCCTGAGCATCATTCGGGCTATGATGGAGACCCAGCAGCAGCAAGTGGAGATCCATCAGCAGCAGACTGAACTCCTCAGGCAGGAGTTAGCAGCCCCGAAAGAGCAGAAGCCGGGGAATATCTCAGATTTCCGGCGGCTACAACCGGCTACCTTCTCAGGAGTCGAGAGGCCTTTGGAGGCTGAGCAGTGGTTAGTGGACACCACCGATCTACTGAACGCCGCCAGGGTGCCCAAGGAGAGCCAAGTGGAGGTAGCAAAGATCCAGCTGAAGGACATTGCTCGGACTTGGTGGCTTGCAGAGGAGGCTCGCTTGAAGAAGCCTATTTCCTGGGATACCTTCTCCAAGAGCTTCTACAGTCGTTTCTTCCCCGCCACTGCTCAGAAGGACATGGAGGAGCAGTTCATCCGGCTTCAGCAGGGAGATAAGACAGTAGATGGGTATGCGGCAGAATTCCTCAGGCTGAGTCGCTTCGCCCCATACATGGTGGCTGATGAGGAGAAGAGGGCAAGCCGGTTCCAGCAGGGTCTGCAGATGGAGATCCAGATGTTTCTGATGCCACAGCAGTTGAAGACCTATGCTGAAGTTCTCTCTATCGCTCGGGAAGTGGAGCGTGGTTTTCAGAGGAAGCAGGAGAACCAGGCCTTGAAAAGGCCGTTTGTGCCGGTGGGCAGAGGAGGACCGTCCAGGGCAGCGAAGATCCAGGCCAGACAGCCGTTCAGAGCAGTTCCATACCAGACGGCTCGACCAGGTCTTATTTGCAACTTCTGCCAGAAGCCAGGACACACTCAGCAGAATTGCCGGAGGGCAAACGGTTGGTGCTTGATCTGTGGAGCTCGAGACCATGCAGTGGAGACCTGCCCGCACAGGAGAGTGGGGTTTGCTACCCAAACCTTGCCGGCACCTCAGGGGCAGTATGTGCAGAAGGCACTACCAGGGCCAGTTGGACCGAGGCAGCAGGGACCAGTGATGAGGAGAGCTCTTCCCCTTCCACCACCACATGTTGCTCGCCCAGTGCAGAGGGGAGCCAGGACAGCAGCTGGTCGTGGCAGAGGTCAGGCCTACAACCTGACAGCAGAAGAGGCTGGAGCTTCAGGAGAGGTGATTACAGGTGCCATCAGAGTCCATTCCATACCTGTCCTCGCTCTTTTCGACTCCGGTGCTTCGCATTGTTTTATCTCCGTGCATTTCGTGGCATTGCATTCTATTCCTGTTAGACTGTTAGACCATGGATGGGAGATTAGTACTGGGAATGGGGTAGTTTTATCTTCTAGAGTTTGTGCTGACTGCCCAGTAGAACTTTGTGGGAAGGTCTTGTCCATAGATATGCTCGTACTAGACACCAAGGGGTACGACGTGATCTTAGGCATGACCTGGCTCAGTCAGTACCATGCGGTGATTGACTGTAGAGGAAGGAAGATCACTTTCAGGATCCCGCATCAGCCGGAGTTCCAGTTTAGTGGAGGAGTGGAGCCTGCTGAGAAGAAGATTCAGATGACCACTTCGGAGGTCCTGAAGGGAGTGCCAGTGTGGGATGAATTCCCGGGGGTGTTTGCTGAGATTTCAGGACTCCCACCGGGGAGGATCGTGGAGTTCTCCATTGATACTATTCCAGGGACAGCTCCTATATCCAAGGCTCCATACAGGATGGCACCGACGGAGTTGGAGATCCTGAAGAAGCAGCTGCAGGAGTATTCGGACAAGGGATTGATCCGGCCTAGCACTTCACCATAGGGAGCTCCAGTGCTATTGGCGAACAAGAAGGATGGTGGCAAGAGGCTTTGCATTGATTACAGGGAGTTGAACAAGGTCACCATCAAGAATAAGTATCCCTTGCCCCGGATTGATGACTTGTTTGATCAGCTTCATGGAGCCCGTGTATTTTCTAAGTTAGATTTGCAATCGGGTTACCATCAGCTGAGGGTGAAGAAGGAAGATGTTCCGAAGACGGCATTCAGGACCCGATATGGCCACTACGAGTTTCTAGTGATGCCTTTCGGAGTTACCAATGCCCCTGCTGTGTTTATGGACTTGATGAACCGAGTGTTCTCTCCTTACCTGGATCAGTTTGTAGTGGTGTTCATAGACGACATCCTGATCTATTCCAAGAGTTATAAGGAGCATGCAGAGCACTTGAGGACTGTGTTGCAGACTCTTCAGCAGGAGCAGCTTCATGCCAAAGGAGCAAGTGTGAGTTCTGGTTGGACAGCATAGCTTTCCTTGGACATATAGTTTCAGCAGAAGGGATTTCAGTTGATCCTAGTAAAGTCTAGGCAGTGCAGAATTGGCCAGTTCCGAAGACGGTGTCTGAGATAAGGAGTTTTCTTGGACTAGCCGGATATTACAGGCGCTTTGTCCAGGATTTCTCTAGACTTGCAGCTCCGTTGACCAGGCTCACCAGGAAAGGGGAGAGATTCATATGGACAGGAGAATGTGATGCAGCTTTTGAGCAGTTGAAGCAGAAGCTTATTTCAGCCCCAATCTTGAGGACCCCTTCAGGAAGGGGAGGGATGGTCATTTTCTGTGATGCATCGGGTAGAGGCCTGGGATGTGTGCTTATGCAACATGATCATGTGATAGCATATGCATCTAGGCAGTTGAAGCCTCATGAGAGGAATTACCCAACTCATGACTTGGAGTTGGCGGCTGTGGTGTTTGCCTTGAAGATTTGGAGACACTACCTCCTGGGAGACAAAGTGTTGATATACACAGACCACAAGAGCCTCAAGTATATATTCTCGCAGAAGGAGTTGAATATGAGGCAGAGGAGGTGGTTGGAGCTTATGGCGGACTACGATATTGACTTGCAGTATCATCCAGGCAAAGTCAATACCGTTCCAGATGCACTGAGCAGGATGCCGGAAAACAGAGTGCTAGTTCGCCTTACTCAGCAGAAAGAGTTGATCCAGGAGTTCATCAGATTGGAATTGAGGTTGGTGCAGGGAGGTGATAAGGCAGGGCAGCTTATGGCATTGCAGATCCATTCCTCATTGGTAGAGGAGATCAAGGAGGCACAGAAGGAGGACCCCAGATGTCAGACATTCAGAGCTCAGGTGGAGGCTGGTTTGAGGACTGATATCTGTATTCGTCCGGATGGTGCATTGTGCTATGGTGGCAGACTTTGTGTTCCTCAAGGAGAAGTCAGACAGAAGATTTTGGAGGAAGCACACAGTTCAGCTTATTCTATACATCCAGGAGGGAACAAGATGTATCAGGACCTGAAGAAGCACTTCTGGTGGAATGCCATGAAGAGGGAGATAGCCCAGTTTGTCGCCAAGTGCTTGGTTTGCCAGCAGATAAAGATCGAGCATCAGAGATCAGCTGGACTTCTTCAACCTTTGCCGATACCCGAATGGAAGTGGGAGCACATTACTATGGACTTCGTGACGGCGTTGCCTCGGAGTCCTAAGGGTAACAATGCGGTGTGGGTGATCGTTGATCGCCTCACCAAGTCAGCTCACTTCATACCATTCAGAGTGGGTCAGTCGACAGAGGTTCTGGCGGATAAGTATATGAAGGAGGTGGTTCGTCTGCATGGAGTTCCGGTGAGTATTGTATCAGATAGAGACTCCAGATTCAGGTCTCATTTCTGGGAGAGTCTCCAGGAGAGTCTGGGAACTCGTCTAAAGTTCAGTACTTCCTATCATCCTCAGACAGACGGACAGTCAGAGAGGACCATCCAGATCCTTGAGGATATGCTAAGGGCTTGCATGATGGACTTTGGAGGATCTTGGGAGGACCATCTACACTTGGCTGAGTTTTCATATAACAACAGCTATCAGGCCAGTATTAAGATGGCTCCCTTCGAAGCATTGTATGGGAGGAGGTGCAGATCACCGATTTGCTGGGAGGAGGTCGGTGAGAGGAGTTTATTGGGGCCCGAGATGCTGATGCAGACTACAGAGAAGGTCAGGGTTATCAGAGATCATCTCAGGGCTGCTCAGAGTAGGCAGAAGAGTTGGGCTGATACTCTAAGGAGGCCATTGGAGTTCCAGACCGGAGACCATGTGTTCTTGAAGATTTCACCCACCAGGGGAGTTATCCGGTTCGGTACTCGTGGGAAGCTGAGCCCGAGGTATATTGGCCCGTTCGAGATCCTGGATCGCGTGGGAGACGTGTCTTATAGACTAGCATTACCACCATCCTTGGACGGGGTGCATAATGTCTTCCATGTGTCCCAGTTGAGGAGGTATGTCCGGGACGACAGCCACATTCTGGATCATTCCGAGCTAGAGCTGCAACCGGATCTATCATACCAAGAACAGCCGATGGCCATTCTGGACAAGAGTGTCAAGACACTGAAGAGCAGGGCTATTCCATTGGTATTGGTGTCTTGGAGCAGACACGCGCCGGGAGAGGCCACCTGGGAGCGAGAGGACGTTATCCGGGAGCGTTATCCCCAACTTTTCTCATCTTGATTTGGTAAGACTCTTTCCTTCTACTCTTGTCTTTACCGTTATCTTTCATTGTGTCCATATCTATCTGTTGCTCTTCCTGTTATCTTTCACCTTATGAAATTTCGAGGACGAAATTTTTGTAAGGTGGGTAGATTGTAATACCCCTTTCCCGGAATACGTACTTAGTTACGTATTCGGCCCTTTGACCGTATCTTCCGATTTACCATCCGTATTTGACCGATTTTAATTTCAAACATCATTTTATAATACTTTAGATTTTATGTGATTTTCTAGAATTTTCTGAAATTAAAATGAATTTCTTCAAAAAAACCGGTGTCGGCCAGTACCGCTGACCAATTTCCGAATTTTTATCTTCCAAACTGTTAGGAATTTCTAGAAAGTCCTTTAGACACTATTGCTTAGAATCATAATTCCTACTTATACTCTTTTTCTGAGATTTTTATAAATTTATGAAAATTCTTTCGGAGTCGGTAAGTTTCTGATTCCAGGATTTTTAATTAAAAATCTACACAGTATTTCTTCAAACGAATTTCACCATTGGTCTTCAAATATTTTTCTTGATTTTTGGTAAAATTTCCAGACCAATCCAAAATACTTGAATTTTGGGCATTTTTCCAAAAATTGCAAAATACATTTCCACCTCATCTTGCCACCTCATTTCCCACTCACCCTCACCTACCCCCACTCACTCTCTCTCTCACCCACAGCCAGCCAAGTGGCAAGAGAGGGGACACCTCACCCACTTCTTTTGCAAATTAAACCCTCACATTCACCAAATGTCAAACCCTTCACATATATCCCAAACTATAAATTCAACTCATTTACACTTTTCCCCTTTTTCTTCTCATTTCTTCACTAAGAGAGAAATTCCTCCAAGTTCTTCTCCTTCCTCAAGCACCAAACCCTAGCCTCAAGATCACTAGGGCTTCTTCAAGGGAGCTAAATTCCAACCACTACTCACCAAGGTAACCCCAAGATCAAGTTCTTCAACCTTGCTTCAACTCAAAGTTGTGGATTGTGGCCAACCTCTTCCTCCATCCTTGGATCAAGCCTCAGATCTAGCACAATCCAGGTGAGTTCTTACTCACCAAGACTTATTTAACACCCCACATGACTAGGTTAGAGATCCATGTACCCTTGTATGGTAAAAATCCTATTTTTAAGTTACCTACACTCAAATCCAAACCCCCACATGTGTGTATCTATCCTTTGAAGTTAGACCATGTTCTGGTACCCTTGTAGTGTTAGATCAGGCCCCCCCCAATTGTATAAAAATCCCACTTTTAAACTGTTAGGACTAACCCTTACGAATTCTGATTTTCTGCTCTAACAGCAGAAATTTCCAGAGGACCGGTCGACCGGCAGTCGACCGGGACTCTGCCGATGTGCACAGCAGGCACGACATTGAGCTGGCAGTCGACTGGCAGTCGACCGCTGACTCGACCGGCTTCACAAATTGCCTTGGACCAGTCGACTGGCAGTCGACCGGCCAAAACCTGGAGCTCTCGCACTCGGTACGGTCGACCGGCAGTCGACCGGGACTCAACCGCCAGTTCATTTCCCCAGTCGACCGGCAGTCGACCGGAGGTCGACCGCCAGGCCAAATTCTGGGACAGAATTCAGACTTCTTCCCACTTAATTCTGAACTTACCCTAGTATATTTATATGCATGTTTTAGTCTTGTTTATACTGTGTACTTGTACTACATGACTGGTTACCTGATATATCTTGTTTATTCATGCTTCATGATTTGTTGGTACATTATATCAATCCATGACTTGTAGTTATATATTTGCATTTCATAACTTGTCGAAAATGGATTATCACCACTTCTTCATGCTATCTCCAAAACCAAGCATGATATATCCGACATTGTATAAAATACACCAACTTACATTGGGTTCGGGGGAAATATGCGGATATCGGTATGTGTTCGTGTTTACAGTGGTATTAGGATGTGCACTATATTTCGGTCTTACCTGTGGTACTCCAGGGGACCAAGGGGAGTGCTTCCTCCCTTCCTGTTTCATGTCATGACAAGGGCATACATAAGTCCCTTTCCTGTAGCCTAGCGGCAGGTTCCGTCTTCAAGCAACGGAACAATACTGGGCCGTGGTCCCGGGCATGCACGGGACACACTGTAAACATAGTTCGTCGATACAACCGCTGTTTCCAATAACAACCTTGTTTCACTAGGATATGGATCTATGTGCCCTGGGACGCTGGGTCACATAGCTAGATATCACAGTAAGACAAGTAATAATAATAAGACATTATTGTAGATTTATTGCATATGCCTTTATCTTATTTAGTTTACATCCCTTGCCATGTATTGTTATTAGTTATCACTACTTCATCACCTCTACTTATGATTCCGTCGCCACTTGGCTATCTTTATTTCTTGTATTATGTCTTGACCCTTTTGGATTTGCATATTCAGATTCCGAGGCTTGGGACGAGGTAGAGCCCTCCGCTGAGGACCGGGCTTATCTTGGTGAGCAGGCCGACCAGCACTAGTCCTATCGCGCCCGACATTTCTTTTGGTTCACGTAATCTCCGTCCATACGTGAGCATTTTTGTATTTTTGGTTGTATCTTGTATCTTATGGACTTGGGTTGTGATAAAAGGACACTTGTATGGTGATTATGTTTATCATGACTTGTATAACTCTGTACTTCTATTTTTGTATGTTGGCATATGATTATATCACGCTGTGTGTTATACTCTGATACTCGCTGTACTTATGCTTAGCGTATATACGTGGGGGCACCACCTGACCTACGTATATGCGTCGCAGTGACGTTCCCGTATCGTTGGGATCGGGGCGTTACACGTAGGGAAGTTGATAATTCCCTCACCCGGTACACACAAGAGTGGGGCCTCCTCACTGCATATTGGGTCTCCACCCTGGGAATGTACTCCCAGACATCCCAGTGGGAGAAAATCCTGCGGTGGCTAGACCTTTGGGAATCAATTCTTTAAGGTTCGTGGGAACTATCCAGCCACTGATTTCAGGACTCCAGGGTGGGTTCACCCTCTGAAGGCATGGTGGAGGGATTTGACTCTATATGTCCTTGCTCATTTCGAGGAGGATCTGGAGAGGCTGGGGCTTTATGAGGTCGTTATGGCGACCTGTTATGGCATTCAGATGAGCGCAGCGAACTTCTACGCCGTCTTTGAGTTGTACTGCCCGGCTACAGGGACCTTCTTCACCCCTGTTGGCGAGCTGGGTATGGCTCTGCACGAGATGTGGGAAGTCTCTGCTCTGCCTTTGGGATCTCTCCCATACGAAGAATATTTCCCGTGCGAGGCGGAATTGGCACTTCTGGAGAAGTAGGAGCCCGCCTTATTTGAGACATATCGGGAGTTGATGTGCCACTTGTACATTTGCTCCAGCATGCATAGGAACCATAAGGGAGCTTCATGCAGTTTGAAGAGCTGGGGAAACTATTTGTTCCCTGACATGGAGAATACTCCTGAAGCGGCTCATTGTGGAGTTGCTGATGAAGACATCTTTCACCAGATACAAGAGCATTCTCAAGGGGATCTAATTTAGGAAGAAGATGACGGCCCCTATGAAAAAGGCGATATTCTTCGGAGTTTCCACCACCAGGCTCGTCGACCGACGTCCCGGAAGGCACTTCTGGCTGGTTTCATGACGGTCCGGTTGAAGAGATGCGTGGTGCCATCTTCATCGGGCGATGTCATTCATCCGACTGTCTTGTTGCCTGCCGTTCGTCTAGTCCATGGTCGCTCTCTTGGACTTCTTCCAGCCATGGTGTGTTGTATTCAGAGAGGCCTTCACGCATTGGCGGAGGCTTTCTGTAGGCCACCATTGACGAAGCGGGGAAAGGGGACCATTTTGCCCTACGACGGACCAAACCCCAGAATAGGTCTGCCATATACTTACTTGAAGGCATGGTTCGCCCTTCACTGTCCTTCCATGATCCAAGCCGGAGAGGAACCCCCAGAAGGTGTTCGAATGGCGCTTCTCCGCCGATTCGAGGGATGTTCATGGTTGAAGACTTATGTGGCTGCGGTCCGTAAGCTACTGTGCCGCCATGACGTCTATAGCCTTTTCCGCTGATTTCCCTACATTCGGGATGCGGGCTATGGTGAAGAATTCAAGGACGTGAGAGAAGGGCAGACGTCATTGAGCCGGGGAATCTTTGAGTGGCTGGTTAGCATCCGGCCTTCACATTTGTTGTATAGAAGCGGGGACACCTGTTACCTGGAGCCCTATGTTCCAAGTCGGTTTGCCCGTCAGTTTGGATATGACTAACTGTATGTAGGCAATCCAAATAGCAATCTGGCTTTCATGGGGAGCCTCATCGATGGGGCCCGTGCCTGGCGGTTCTTCATTGCTGGCTGTACCGAAGCGCGGCTGTGCATGCCGCTAAGGACTCCGAACCTTCTGATGACCCTGGGATTCTGTCAGTGGTATAGGACCTCAAACTCCACACCCACCGGATTCTCTATTAATTCTTCTGGTGTGAAGTTAATTTCTCAGCGGCTGAAGCGGAAGGTCACTGAGAAGAGCGAGGGTAAAAGGGTTCGCGTCCCAGGCCTCGGGGAGTTCATTGCCGTTGATGACAGTGAAGCCTCGGATGCAAGAAGTCCTCGCTTCGAAGCGAAAACAGGTGCTGAGGCTCTAGCAGCTGCTTCTGGCGTGGTGGGGACGGCCCCCATAGAACATGTCGATGTTGAAGAAGTGGAGGAAGAAGATCCCGACGTCCACTTCAAACGAAAATGGGAGGGTGGATCTCGTAGGAAGAGGGTAGTGAAGAAGCCTTGTCGCTACGCTCCTACGGTTGTTGCAGAGGGCGAATTACCTGCTGCGGCTCCTCCTCCTGCCCCATTAGTAACTGAATTGTCGGTTCCTAAACCGACTATTGGCGAACCTGCTCCAGACCGGGTAAGATCAGCTTCGTCTCTGTAATATACTTTTTATGTGTTTCAGACAGCTCATTATTTGCTTTGTGATTCAGGAACTGAGGGGGTGAGAAGCCCGAGAGCTGAAGCTGTCGGAGAACAAGGGGAGCATTATGATCCCTTGTTTACTTATAAAGAGGGCGATGAGGCTGGCTATTTCGCCGTCTCAGAAGAGTCCGGAGATGATGCGGCTGATGTAGGTCCTTCGGGCACTGGGACTACGAAAGGAAGTCCCAAAGCTTCTAGCTCCTTTGGGTGGACCACGGAGGGTTCGGCAACCGAAGGCGGGCCGGCCATTCGTGTTGACTCCGCCAAAGATTTTCCAATGGAGCCCGCAGGGACTGATGCAGCCGTCAAGACGATTGAGGCGACATCAACTTTTGGTACTGTTTCGAGCTTTTAACACTTGCTATTTGTTATGCCTTGCCTAAACAAAGTCTTGTTGCAGGTGTTCCGCCTTTGGGTGCATCGACTTCAAGAGAGCCAACCAATCTTCCTGAGGGAAGCAGGGGTGAAGTAAGCACTTCGACCGCGACGGATGCTGCTGAATTGGATGCTTTGTATGGCGACCTGCCCTCTTATCAGCCTGAACCAGCCAGAGGAACTGAAATTGAGGGGACGGTAGTCATGGAACCAATCTCACTTCCAACTATATCCGTGAGTGAGATGCCATCGGTTTCGCCAGCGCCACCTATCCTGCCAGGTACGGAGCTGAAGGTAATTACCAGTCCTACTTCTCTGACATTGGTGGTTGAGCCAGTTCTCCTGAAAATAGTCACTAGTCCTACCTCGGTTGTGGCTAGCGTGCTGGTCTCGATGAGGACTCCTCCGAGATCACCGATGACCTCTCATGTTGCTGCAGCCAGTGCTTCTACTATTCCTTCCATATTAGTGTCAATAAGGCCGGCGGAAACTCTGTCTTCAGGGGCTGCTTGTTTGCCAGGAGTGATTGAGGCTGAGAATGAATTTGTGGCTGAGTTAGTCGATAGCTTTTATAAGAGCTTGAAGCGATCCATTGCTCTGATCTTGAAGGGTTCGACTACCTCATTCTCTGCTTTAAAGGTGGTCCTCTCCTGAAGTATTGACAACATCCGAGACTTTGGAGGGGATGACCAGGCCGCTGCATTGGAGCTTCTGTGGACCGACTCGAGAGGGATGTGGACGAATGGCGCCATCTTAGCCATTCGGACTTGGAGTCTTCGGTTAACGAGCAGCTTGCGCACCTTGTTGCTCAGATGCTTGAAGCTCATCTTGCCGCTCAGGAAGCTGCTAAAGCCATTTCTTCTGATTTGAAATCCTTGGAGACAAGAAAGGTAGAGCTCGGGGATGCCATAGACGCTTCTAGCAGTGCTCTTCTTGACGATGAAGATAAAATTGAAAAGGCCAAGGAGATGATCAGGAAGGCAAATCTTCTTTTATCCAAGGCTGAACCAGTGCGTCTTGAAGAGTCTGCCCGGCTTGAGCAACTTAAGGCTCAGAGTGACGAACTCTTGCGACAAGAGCTAGCTCAGAGGGCAACTTTGGTTGAAGTTGAAGCTCGCTTGGCCCAGACGGCGAGTTTTAATGAGGCTGAGCTAAGGTCGCAGGCGCTTGTCAGGGCTGCTGATGATAGGAAGACAAGGCTGGCCATTCTTGAAGGACGGATCAAGTCCTATGAAGCACCATCATAGCTTGTAATATGTGCCTTCATGTATCCCTCTTTTGGAATTAATAAAAAGTGATTTTATTTAACTCCCCTGTTGTATTTCCAACTTGTTTTATCTTCTGAATTCTCGCTTTTAAGTTGTATTGCAGCCATTTGAGAAAATAGTCCTTACGGGACTAAAAGATGAGACTTGGCTATCTGCCGGTTCAGAGGTCGCAAACCGATTGAGAAGCCACCAAGCTCAAAGTAGTCCTTGCCGGACTGAAAGATGAGACTTGGCTATCTGCCGGTTCAGAGGTCGCAGTGACGTAACCGATTGAGAAGCCACCAAGCTCGAAGTAGTCCTTGCCGGACTAAAAGATGAGACGTGGCTATATGCTGGTTCAGAGGTCGCAATGACGTAACCGATTGAGAAACCACCAAGCTCGAAGTAGGATGGAATCTGGAAGAAATTGTCAGAGGTATATTGTTAACGTGACAACCAGAAAAGTCCAGCAAAGACTGAGTGGGACTCAGGAACTTGCTGGGGAGCTAGGAAATGAATTCAATGGAAGATCATATGTTAGAGGTTTAATGTTAACGTGACAAAAAGAACTTCGTAGAGATTCGGAAAGCAATTTGTCAGAGAAAAAACGAGGAGATCATTTTCATAGGTTTAATGTTAACGTAACAGCGAAATGGATGCCAGAGGTGTAGTGTTAAACATAGCATGAAAAGGGTTTCGTTCTCGCAGAGAGAAATGAGGAAATCACTGTCATAGGTTTAGTGTTAACGTAACAGCGAAATGGATGCCAGAGGTATACTGTTAAACATAGCATGGAAGGGTCTCGTTCTCACGGGGAGAAACGAGAAAATTACTGTCATAGGTTTAGTGTTAACGTAACAGCGAAATGGATGCCAGAGGTTATACTGTTAAACATAGCATGAAAGGGGTCTCGTTCTCACGGGGAGAAACGAGGAAATCACTGTCATAGGTTTAGTGTTAACGTAACAGCGAAATGGATGCCAGAGGTTATACTGTTAAACATAACATGAAAGGGTCTCGTTCTCACGGGGCGAAACGAGGAAATCACTGTCATTGGTTTAGTGTTAACGTAACAGCGAAATGGATGCCAGAGGTTATACTGTTAAACATAGCATGAAGGGGTCTCATTCTCACGGGGAGAAACGAGGAAATTACTGTCATAGGTTTAGTGTTAACGTAATAGCGAAATGGATGCCAGAGGTTATACTGTTAAACATAGCATGAAAGGGGTCTCGTTCTCACGGGGAGAAACGAGGAAATCACTGTCATAGGTTTAGTGTTAACGTAACAGCGAAATGGATGCCAGAGGTTATACTGTTAAACATAGCATGAAAGGGTCTCGTTCTCACGGGGCGAAACGAGGAAATCACTGTCATAGGTTTAGTGTTAACGTAACAGCGAAATGGATGCCAGAGGTTATACTGTTAAACATAGCATGAAGGGGTCTCGTTCTCACGAGGAGAAACGAGGAAATCACTGTCATAGGTTTAGTGTTAACGTAACAACGAAATGGATGCCAGAGGTTATACTGTTAAACATAGCATGAAAGGGGTTTCGTTCTCATGGGGAGAAACGAGGAAATCACTGTCATAGGTTTAGTGTTAACGTAACAGCGAAATGGATGCCAGAGGTTATACTGTTAAACATAGCATGAAAGGGGTCTCGTTCTCACGGGGAGAAACGAGGAAATCACTGTCATAGGTTTAGTGTTAACGTAACAGCGAAATGGATGCCAGAGGTTATACTGTTAAACATAGCATGAAAGGGGTCTCGTTCTCACGGGGAGAAACGAGGAAATCACTGTCATAGGTTTAGTGTTAACGTAACAGCGAAATGGATGCCAGAGGTTATACTGTTAAACATAGCATGAAGGGTCTCGTTCTCACGGGGTGAAACGAGAAAATCACTGTCATAGGTTTAGTGTTAACGTAACAGCGAAATGGATGCCAGAGGTTATACTGTTAAACATAGCATGAAGGGGTCTCGTTCTCACAGGGAGAAACGAGGAAATCACTGTCATAGGTTTAGTGTTAACGTAACAGAGAAATGGATGCCAGAGGTTATACTGTTAAACATAGCATGAAAGGGTTTCGTTCTCATGGGGAGAAACGAGGAAATCACTGTCATAGGTTTAGTGTTAACGTAACAGCGAAATGGATGCCAGAGGTTATATTGTTAAACATAGCATGAAAGGGTCTCGTTCTCACGGATAGAAACGAGGAAATCACTGTCATAGGTTTAGTGTTAACGTAATAGCGAAATGGATGGAAAGATATTTATATGTGATCTTACCGTTCTATGGATGAGAATTGATAAGTGATTTTGGAGAGGGAATCAAATGGGAACAGGTCCCTTAGGATTTTTAGCAAATCCTCAGCTGTCAACGGGTTTGATATGCCTTTACCAACTACCGTTTGAGTCAGGCTAGCTATGCTATTCCCCTCAGCATGATGAGTTGTCGAGGACGTATGTTGGGCTTAAAGGCCAACATTTTTCTCTATCCTTAACCGTTAAAGGTGTTGGATCATTTGGTTAGCATATGTGTAACCTTGATTCTACTTTGAGACAACCAGTGTATGACCAGGTTCCTACTGGTTTATGGTTGTATGATCCCATTTGGAGGAAGAGAGAGGGCTCTTTATGTGTACCTTGGATTTGAAGGTTTTGATCAGAGGTGTAATGTTAACTTGATCATGAGAAGGATCCTTAATCAAGGATAATACTTCTTTAAGAACTTGCCATTGATCGGCATCATGAGTAAATCACCATCTGAAGTCATAAGGCGATATGCTCCGTTAGAATAGACTGTTTCTATTACAAACGGTCCTTCCCATTTAGGCTGAAATTTGCCTTTGGTTTTGTGCGTCATGATCATCGGTCGTCTGACGGCTAAAACCAAATCTCCTTTCTGGAAGACTCTTTATTTGACCTTCTTATTGAAGGCTTTTGAGATTCGAGCTTGATACAACTCGATATACTGCTGAGCTTGTAACCGCTTCTCATCCAGGGCTTCGAGCTCTTGAAGATGCTGAAAACACCTAGAGGGGGGTGAATAGGTGTAAATGCTAATCTAACAATCTTTTTAAAACAAGTATGAATGAATGATGCAACGATCACTCAAAACAAGACTAAGAGCCGAATACCCGGTGAAGGGTTCTAACTCCTTCCTCGTGATTCTTCTAGATATGAGTTTGAGGTGCGTTTTGCAATCTTATTGTATGAGTAATGATCGACAATGAGACAAGAAATGAATTTGAAGTAATAATGAAATGCACACAAGATATATCACAAGGTATGAAAGAATAGCAATAACACAAGCAAGAAAGTAAGAGCAATAGAGAGCAAAGAGAAAATCAATCGCAAACACAAAGTATTTGTTTCGAGGTTCGAGCCACCGCTATACTCCCCGCCTTCACCGCCATGAAGGGTTTCCACTATCCACCGAAGACTTTACAAGGTCTACCGAAGACCGGAGTATCGAACTCCACCACTTACAAACCTCTACCGAAGAGGTATCTCAACAAGAACAAGAAGAAGGAACAAGTAGCCAAGTGATCACCAAAAGGATCACAAACTTCTTACAAACTTTCTCTTTACAACTTCCTTATAGAATGAGGATGAGAATTTTGGCTCTAGAAGTGTAGTGAGAAAAACAAACTCAGTTGTAAATGAAACTTGCTTGAGAACACAACTGAAAAACAATAGCCAAGAATGCAAGAGAGAATTGAGAGCTTTGAAACTTTTTCTTTCTTTTGAAAACTTGTAAACTAGGAATTTTTCTTGGTGTTTTTGCAAGAGACCTATCTCCTCTATTTATAGGGAGAGGAAGGGATTAAAACACATTTTAATTAAGCTCATTTGATCCCAAAATAATCCCAAAAACTCAAGGAAGTTCTGCCAAAAAACAGATCCAAAAACAGATTTCAGAAAATCACCAAAGAGGAAAGAGCCGTTGGGCTCTGGCAGGCTTGGCGGTCGACCGTCCCGGTTGGCCGTCAGCCCTGCTGGCATATAGCCGTTGGGCTCGGGTCGACCGGTCGGCTGCCCGACAAAAAAACAGAGAGCAGAAACTTTTGGTCGGTCGACCGACAAAAAACAGTGAGCAATCTGTTTTCTGTCGGTCGCCCAGTCGGTTGGCCGTCGGACGTGCACAAGCGTGCACGTCCTGACACAGGATCCGGTCGACCGGTGCGGTCGGCCGGTCCAGCCTGAAACAGAAAATAGAGAGGAATTTTTGGACTTTGAAAATTTTCAGAATAATTTTTGTAGGAAAATTTTACTAAGTACCATGCTGGAAAGATAGAAATTCATGATATAAACAAGATATAAAATTTGTAAACATTGAATCATGTATAGAGACCAAGGCATGAACTTTAAACAAAACATCAAAACTAAAAACTGTATTTTTGGAAAAATGCGTGTGTGTCCTAGAGCCAACATTCTACAACCTCAAACTTTAACAAACTATTTCTTACATTGGTTCTAATTGACTACAAGGTTTTCAAGTGGGCTTCTCCATATGTGATTTTGCAAAGCTTGGTACTTGCGCCCAAAATGAGGTGACTTGAGTCAAAAACACCTTCCTTTAGGGAAGAATGCTCCTAGAATCATTAGAACCCTGAAACACACTGAAACAACAAACATAATTAGTACAAATAACTATATATGTTTTGTGATCATCAAAACACACTAAAACGGGTGATTGTAACTTTGGGCCAACAATCTCCCCCTTTTTGATGATGACAAAACATATAGTTATTTTAACATGAGAAAGGAGCATGGAAGCTCCCCCTCAAATTATGCTATGTATAAAAGAATGACTATGTATAAAAATGAATGGCTATATACATAAAGAATAAAACACAATGCACAAAACAAAATCCAAAGTGCATAAAAACTTAAAAAACTTAAAACTCTAAAGTTAAAATAAACTAAACTAATAAACTAAATTTTTTCTCCCCCTTTTTGTCATACATCAAAAAGGGTAAACAAAATAAGAAAATTTTCTTTCAAGAATCTATAATAAAAACATTCAACTCACCACAAATAAATGAAAATCTAGCATAGTCTAAAGGTTTTGTAAAAATATCGGCAAGTTAAAAATCGGTAGAAATATAATCAATATCAATATCACCTTTCTCATAATGATCTCTAAGAAAGTGATATCTAATGTCAATGTGCTTAGTTTTACTATGTTGATTTGCTTTTTTAGTCATATGAATAGTACTAGTATTATCACAAATATTTTAATATGATCAAAATGCAAATCATAGTCAAGGAGAGTATATTTCATCCAAAGAACTTGTGTACAACAAGCTTCGGCTGCAACATACTCCGCCTCGGCGGTTGAAAGGGCTACCGAATTTTGCTTTTTGGAAGACCAAGAAACAAGACAATTACCAAGGAATTGACATGTTCCACTTGTACTCTTCCTATCTACCCTACAACCCGCATAGTCGGCATCCGAAAAACTCTTCATTTCAAATAGTCCGATTTTCGGATACCACAAACTCATTTCATTTGTGCCCTTAAGGTATCTAATAATGCGTTTTACCGCTACTAAATGAGACTCCTTAGGACATGATTGAAAACGAGCACAAAGACATACACAAAACATAATATCCGGCCTACTAGCCGTCAAATACAATAAACTACCAATCATGCTACGATAAAGCTTAATGTCTACACTTTTATCTTGTTCATCCTTGTCAAGCTTGGTGGTTGTTGCCATGGGAGTTTTACTAGTTCTAACTCCTTCAAGTCCAAATCTCTTGATAAGTTCCTTTGTGTACTTGGCTTGATTGATGAAGATCCCATCCTTTCTTTGCTTGATTTGGAGACCAAGGAAATAGTTGAGCTCACCCATCATAGATATTTCGAATTCTTCCTTCATGCATGATTCAAAAACTTGGCAAAGGGTTTCATTAGTAGAACCAAAAATGATATCATCCACATAAATTTGCACAATAAGAATATCATTTTCTACATGTTTTGTAAACAAAGTTGTATCAATTTTTCCTTTCTTAAAACCATTTGAAATTAGAAATGAAGAAAGCCTTTCATACTAAGCCCTAGGGGCTTGTTTTAAACCATAAAGAGCTTTGTCAAGTTTGAAAACAAAATCCGGATGTGTAGGATCAACAAACCCGGGGGGTTGTTCAACATACACCTCCTCTTCAATAAATCCATTTAAGAAAGCACTTTTCACATCCATTTGAAAAAGTTTAAAATCTTTATATGAAGCAAATGCAAGTGTCATCCGTATGGCTTCAAGCCGTGCTACGGGTGCAAAGGTTTTATCAAAATCGATACCTTCGATTTGAGTGTAACCTTAGGCAACTAACCTAGCTTTATTCCTAACAACGTTATCCGACTCATCCAACTTGTTCTTAAAGATCCACCTAGTACCAATTGTTGGTCTATCGTGAGGCCTAGGAACAAGGTGCCAAACTTGGTTGCGCTCAAATTGATTGAGTTCCTCTTGCATGGCTAGCAACCAATATGAGTCGGCCTCGGCTTTGAGGACGCTTTTGGGTTCAACATGAGAAATAAAAGCATAGTGCCCACAAAAATCATGAAGTTGAGAACGAGTAGTTACCCCTTGAGATACTTCACCTAAAACAAGGTCCTTGGGATGATGTGGATTGTATCTCCAATCCTTTGAAAGTTGTTGAGTAGGCTCCACTTCAATTCTTTGAATTTCATTTCCTTGAGCCTCTTGATCCATAGTTGCACTTCCTTCATCATCCTTTGGCACGCCTTCAAGAGTAGGTGAGTCCTTCAAAGTGACTTTCTCCATGTCTTCATGCAAAGAATCTATTTCTACAACATTTTTAACAAACATATTAGATTCCTCAAATTTTACATGTATAGACTCTTCAATAGTTAAGGATGACTTATTGAAAACTCTATAAGCTTTACTAGTATTTGAGTAACCTACAAAGATTGCTTCATAAGACCTAGCATCAAATTTTCCCAAATTGTCTTTTGTATTTAAAACAAAACATTTACATCCAAAAACTTTAAAGTATGAAACATTTGGCTTTCTAGAAAAATAAATCTCAAAAGATGTTTTTGAAGTATTTTTGCATAAGAAAACACGATTTGATATATAGCATGATGTATTAATGGCCTCGGCCCACAAATAATGTGGGAGATCGTATTCACTAATCATTGTCCTAGCCATCTCTTGCAATGTCCGATTTTTCCGTTCAACTACTCCATTTTGTTGTGGAGTTCTAGGACAAGATAGTTCATGCTTAATTCCATGTTCTTCACAAAAAGTGATAAAGGGTAGGTTAATGAATTCACCTCCTCTATCACTTCTTATTTTTAAAATTGAAGAATCTTTTTCCTTTTCAACTCTTTTCTTAAAGGCTTGAAAATGTGAAAAGGCTTGATTTTTGTGCTCTAAAAAGAAAACTCATGTAAAATGCGAAAAATCATCAACCAAAACAAATGCAAAACGATTCCCACTTAGACTTTTGGTTTGAGTAGGACCAAACAAATCCATATGGATCAACTCCAAGGGACGTGATGTCAAGATATCCTTAATTGACTTGAAAGAGGACTTGGTTTGTTTCCCAAGTTGGCACGCGTCACAAACGCGGTCCTTTTCAAAGTTCAAGCAAGGAATACCCTTCACCATTTCCTTGTTGTTTAACCTAGATAGATGGTCAAAAGAAATGTGACCTAATCTTCTATGCCATAACCAAGAGTCATCATTGAGGGCTTTCAAACAAGTAATATTGCAAGACATATTAGACAAGTCAATCATGTACATATTGCTTTCACGAAAACCGGAAAATATACATGTGTTAGATTGTTTATCAAAAACTCTACAAGTTATGTTATCAAAAACAACATCAAAACCTTTATCACAAAGATGACTAATACTCAAGAGATTATGCTGAGTCCATCAACTAAAACAACATTTTCTATTAAAGGGGATGTACCAAGTTTAATATTACCAATACTGATGATTTTACCCTTGGCATCATCTCCGAAGGTGACGGTGCCACCTTCATGGTATCTTGATAGCGTTGCAAAGTTGTTGATATCCCAAGTCATGTGCCTTGAGCAATCACTATCAAGATACCACATCCTTTACGTCGTTGCGCCTTGGAAAGTACCTACATCATTTAACAAATTTATTGACTTTGGTACCCAAATTTTTCTGGGTCCTTGAAAGTTAGTATTTCGAACCCAAACATTATGATGAGATGTGAAAAACACCTAGAGGGGGGGGTGAATAGGTGTGAATGCTAATCTAATGATCTTTATAAACTTTAATTAAATGAGTGATGCAACGATCTCTCAAAACACGACTAAGAGCCGAATACCCCTTGCGAGGTTCTGAACTCCTTCCTCCCAATTTCCCTTAAAATGGGTTAGAGGTGCGCAATGCAACCGTATTGTATGAGATATGATCGAACAATGCCAAGTATGATGATGAAAAATGAAATGCACACAATGTAACACAACAAGTATAGCAAGTAAAGTAAACAAGACAAGATTTGCACAAGTAGAGGGTTAGTTCTCAAGCAAATAGTTCAAGACAATATAAAGCAAGAGAAATTGAAAGTAAGAATAACGCAAAGGCAATCGCAAACAAGATGATTTGTTTCGAGGTTCGAGCACACTTGCTCTAGTCCCCGCCTTCACCTCCGTGAAGGGTTTCCACTATCCACCGAGGATGCCTTTACAATTTGGTCTACCGAAGACCGAGCACCGAGCTCCACCAAGTACAAAGGACCTCTACCGAAGAGGTTGCTCCACAAGGAAAAGATTACAAGAACCAAGTGATCACAACAAGATCACTACACTTTTCTCAAACTCTTTTACAAACACTCTCACTTCAATTACAACTTCACTATAGAATGAGTATAGGATTTTTGGCTCTATGAAGTGTGGTGAGAAAACTTCAGTTGTAGAGTGATATGAGTAATCAAACACAACTGAAAAATCAGACTTAAAAGAGTAGGAATTGAAAGCTTTAAACAAATTTTCTTTTCTCTTTTGAAAACACCAAAACTTGAGGATTTTTCTAAGTGATATGCAAGAGAGACTTCTCCTCTATTTATAGGCTTAAAAATAGGTTAAAAACAATTTCTTTTTGTCTTATTTTCTCTGAAAAAGCTCCCCAACAAATCTCCAAAAATCTGTTAAAGCTGAAACAAAAAAACAGTTTTTCAGAACTGCCCAAAGAGGAAAGAGCCGTTGCCTTGTTGCAGGCTTGGCGGTCGACCGGTCCGGTCGACCGCCAGCCTAGCTGGAAGTAGCCGTTGGCTCCCGGTCGACCGGTCTGGTCGACCGACCCAAAAGGAGGAAACACAGTTTCCTTCTTCCGGTCGACCGGTACGGTCGACCGAAAATTCCCGAGAGCAGAATGCTCTCCGTCGGTCGACCGGTCCGGTCGACCGACGGACATGCACAAACAGTGCATGTCCAGACACAGCGCCGGTCGACCGGGCCGGTCGACCAATGTTGCCTGAAACTGAAAACCTGGACTGTTTTGAAGATGGAATTTTTGTAAAACTATTTTAAAAATACATATAGCTAAGTATTATGCAGAAAATAGTTTATACACATGTTTAAACAAGTTTTCAAGATATAAAGCTTTGGTACATGTATATATAAACTAAGGCATAAAACTTAGAAATAACCATTTTCAATAACCATTTTCAAAAACATAGGAAATACATGAAACAAGTGTGTGTGCAAATCCTAGAGCCAAATTTCCTATATTCAAACTTTAACAATCTAAACTTACAAACTTTCTAAAAGACTTCAAGGCTATTCTTCAAGGTGGGCTATCTTCACTTGATCTTCAATATTGCAACTTGAGCCCAAATTGAATTGTCTTGAGTCCAAAAACCTTGTATTTGAGTGAGAGTACTTCTAGTATGATAATAAACCTGAAACACACTTAAACAACAATTGTTATTAGTACAAATAACTAATATGTTTTGTAATCATCAAAATACACTAAACAAGGGTGATTGTAACCTTGGGCCAACAAGATGCATTAAGTCTATCATAGCAAAACTTAACTAAGTGACCTTTACGGTCACAAAAAGTACATGAAAATACCTTCCCAAACATGAATGCATGATGTGTGTGTGGAGGGTGAGCATGTTTGGGGGTTTGGCATGATGTAAAGGTTGTGATTTATGAACATGAACATGCATAACATGGGGTTATTTCTTAGGGCTTGTTCTTAGGAAACATAGCCTCAAGCCTATTCTTGTCAAATTCACACTTTTTCAAAACAACTCCTAAAGAATCAATTTTCTCTTTTAGCATGGAAATCTCATTTTCATTAACTTGTGGAAACTTACCCTTGCAAGAAATCTTATAGTTATCAAAATCTTTTGGGTGGAAACTAAAGTAGAAGATAATTCATCTTTTCTTTAGTAAGAGTAAAAACATGATGATTAAGAGACTCATTTTCCTTTTTCATATTTAAATACTTTTTCTTAAGAACATCATAGTTATGTGAGAGTTCTACAAATGCTTCTCCTAATTCATCCATGGAAAGCTCATCATCAAAAGAGGTGGAAGGGGTTACCTGCTTGTGCCTTCATTAGCCATGAAGCACATGTTGGCGGTGTCAACTTCTTCCTCGGATTCACTCTCGGAATCTCATGTAGCCTTCAATGCTTTCTTCTTGTAAGGCTTCTTGGAGGTGGAAGACTTGACTTTATCCGGGCATTCCGCAACAATATGACCCGATTTTGGCAATTGAAGCAAATAATTTTCCTCTCTTCTTTGCCTCCTTGCCATCTCCTTCTACCTTGAAACTTTGCCTTGTTATATATCCTCCGAACGTTCTTAACAAGAAGTGAGAGCTCTTCGTCATCTTCTTCTTCATCGTCTTCGTCGGAGTATGAGGATTGACTCTTGAAGGCAATAGCTTTCTTCTTGGAGGGAGCCATTTCCTCCCTTGCTTTTCTCTCCATCTCATGGGTTTTGAGGTTCCCAATGAGACCTATAAGCTCCATCTCCTCCTTGTCATTGAGTTCCTTCAAGGTAGTTGCTTTGACTTCCCATGAAGGAGGAAGAGCCCGGATGATCTTCCTTACTCTTTGGTCGTTGTCAATACCATCACCTAGAGAAGAAAGTCCATTAGTAATCTTGGTAAATCTAGTAACCATATCATCTATGGTTTTATTTTCATTCATAGAAAAATTCTCATATTGGGACCGAAGAAGGTCTATCTTAGCCCTCTTCACTTGTGAGGTCCCCTCATGTGTAACAAGCAAATGTGACCAAATTTCAAATGCGGATTTACAATGTATTACTCTAGCAATATCATCATCATTAAGTGCTTGAAGTAATACATAGTGTGCTTTAGAGTTAGCATCAAATTCTTTGGTCTTAATTTCGGACCAAGTGGACTCATCACCGGTGGGTGCACTAAATGGTTTGGTCACCGCCTTGCAACCCGGCTTCCTAGGGATTGTAAGAAAACGGTCATCTTAACCTTCCATATGGGAAAGTTAAGGCCATCAAACTTTGGGGGGGTCTTAATTCCATCGGCCATTTTTACTAAGTGAAAGAATATGAAATGAATGTGGTGATTAGCAAATAAAGGATCTCTCTAAGGTTGTTAAGCTAAGAGCCTAGAGACCTACGCTCTGATACCAACTGAAAACACCTAGAGGGGGGTGAATAGGTGTAAATGCTAATCTAACAATCTTTTTAAAACAAGTATGAATGAATGATGCAACGATCACTCAAAACAAGACTAAGAGCCGAATACCCGGTGAAGGGTTCTGAACTCCTTCCTCGTGATTCCTCTAGATATGAGTTTGAGGTGCGTATTGCAATCTTGTTGTATGAGTAATGATCGACAATGAGACAAGAAATGAATTTGAAGCAATAATGAAATGCACACAAGATATATCACAAGGTATGAAAGAATAGCAATAACACAAGCAAGAAAGTAAGAGCAATAGAGAGCAAAGAGAAAATCAATCGCAAATACAAAGTATTTGTTTCGAGGTTCGAGCCACCGCTCTACTCCCCACCTTCACCGCCGTGAAGGGTTTCCACTATCCACCGAGGACTTTACAAGGTTTACCGAAGACCGGAGTACCGAACTCCACCACTTACAAACCTCTACCGAAGAGGTATCTCAACAAGAACAAGAAGAAGGAACAAGTAGCCAAGTGATCACCAAAAGGATCACAAACTTCTTACAAACTTTCTCTTTATAACTTCCTTATAGAATGAGGATGGGAATTTTGGCTCTAGAAGTGTAGTGAGAAAAACAAACTCAGTTGTAAATGAAACTTGCTTGAGAACACAACTGAAAAACAATAGCCAAGAATGCAAGAGAGAATTGAGAGCTTTGAAACTTTTCTTTCTTTTGAAAACTTGTAAACTAGGGATTTTTCTTGGGTTTTTGCAAGAGACCTATCTCCTCTATTTATAGGGAGAGGAAGGGATTAAAACACATTTTAATTAAGCTCATTTGATCCCAAAATAATCCCAAAAACTCAAGGAAGTTCTGCCAAAAACAGATCCAAAAACAGATTTCAGAAAATCACCAAAGAGGAAAGAGCCGTTGGGCTCTGGCAGGCTTGGCGATCGACCGTCCCGATCGGCCGTCAGCCCTGCTGGCATATAGCCGTTGGGCTCGGGTCGACCGGTCGGCCGCCCGACAAAAAACAGAGAGCAGAAACTTTTGGTCGGTCGACCGTTCGGCCGACCGACAAAAACAATGAGCAATCTGTTTTCTGCCGGTCGCCCGGTCGGTCGGCCGTCGGACGTGCACAATCGTGCACGTCCTGACACAGGATCCGGTCGACCGGTGCGGTCGGCCGGTCCAGCCTGAAACAGAAAATAAAGAGGAATTTTTGGGCTTTGAAATTTTCAGAATAATTTTTGTAGGAAATTTTACTAAGTATCATGCTGGAAAGATAAAAATACATGATATAAACAAGATATAAAATTTGTAAACATTGAATCATGTATAGAGACCAAGGCATGAACTTTAAACAAACATCAAAACTAAAAACTGTATTTTGGAAAAATGTGTGTGTGTGTCCTAGAGCCAATATTCTACAACCTCAAACTTTAACAAACTATTTCTTACATTGGTTCTAATTGACTACAAGGTCTTCAAGTGGGCTTCTCCATATGTGATTTTGCAAAGCTTGGTACTTGAGCCCGAAATGAGGTGACTTGAGTCAAAAACACCTTCTTTAGGGAAGAATGCTCCTAAAATCATTAGAACCCTGAAACACACTGAAACAACAAACATGATTAGTACAAATAACTATATATGTTTGTGATCACCAAAATACACTAAAACGGGTGATTGTAACCTTAGGCCAACAGATGCAACCGATCATTGTCCTCTGATGTGATCTTAGTGGTCAGAGCAACTCGTAATGACGACATCTGAATTTCTAACAGTATGACTGCTTCACACCCGTACACCAGGAAAAAGGCGTATTGCCTGTCGGGTCCGAACTGTGGTTCGGTAGGCCCAAAGACATTCACCAAGCTTTTCGTCCCAATCTCACTTATTCGAGGAGACGAACTTCTTGAGTAACTTGATGATCATTTTGTTGAATGCTTCCGTCAAGCCATTAGCGGCGGGATTATAGGCAGTTGAAGCCACATTCTGAATTCGGTATTTGTCACAGAATCGATAAAATATATGGCTTATGAATGGGAACCATTATCATGGATGATCCGCCTAGGGACACCAAATCGAAGGATGACCTGGTGTTTGATGAAATTAACCACGTTAGCAGTTTTGACTTCAACTAGTGGTATAGGTTCTGCCCATTTTGAAAAGTAATCGGTTATTACTAAGATAAACCGGTGTCCTTTTGTCGAAGAGGGGCTGATTGGCCCTACGACATCGATGCCCCATGCTTCAAATGGCCATGAAGCAAAGTTGGGTGGAGCAACTCTGAAGGCTGGTGTATGAAGTCCGCGTGAATTTGGCATGCTTTACACCTTCGTACATATTGGATGACATCGGCTATCATGGTTGGCCAATAATATCTAAGCCTATGCAATCTGTCTTTAAGTTTGGACCTGGCTGTTGAGCTCATATATGCCGTCGTGTGCTTCTTTAAGCACTTCCTGTGCCTCTAAATTAGAAAGGCAACGGAGGAGACACCGTCATATGAACGGCGGTAGAGTGTCTTCAGAGTTGGATCATAGTAAAAACGGAGAGACCTTCGTCTGATAGATGCCGCTTCTTTAGGATCGTCTGGTAGCAGACCATGTAAAGCATAGTCGATGAGAGAAAATCACCAATCTCTCGGCTCAAGATCCGTCGAGACATTATAGACCTCTCTGGTTCTTAACATATGTTTAGAGCATATAAGGTGTCGAGTTGCCACTGTGAGGTGATACTCGGTGTCGACTAGCAGGGCTAGTGTTATTGCTAATGCAGCAAGAAAATCCTCCTTAGTATTCTGAGATCGAGCACATGCCCGATGTAGAAACCATCAAACAGATTAGCCAATTCGATGACTGTATGATAATAAGGCACCAAATCCTCATGGCAGACCTCATATTCGCCTTTAACCTGACTGATAATCAGTTTTGAATCGCCGTAAGCTTCGAGGTAGCGTACCCCCATTCCGTGGGCGAGCTGAAGGCCAATAAGTAGAGCATTATATTCCGCTACATTGTTGGAGCATGATTCCGTCAGAGAGAATGCTCTAGGAAGGACGTAATTTTGTGGAGAGATAAACACAACCCCACCCGGCGATGATCTTGCCCTTAGGGCCTATTCGTGATGCTCCATCGAAGAACATCTGCCAAACTTTATCCTCTGAAGTTACATTAGACTCGAAGACTTCATCCGGAATATCTTCGTGAAGTTTCAGTTCTCCGGAACTGGATGAGCGGCCAAGAACTCTGCAAGGGCTTGTCCTTTAACCGCCTTCTGAGAGATAAAGATCATATCGTATTGAGACAAAAGGAGTGCCCATTTAGCTAATCTTGAATTCAATGATCCTGGCTTCGTTATGAAAAGACGCAAAGGATTCACTCTGGAGATGACATGTATGATTTAGCCAACCAAATAATGTCGTGTCTTCTGAACGGCAAAGACAAGAGCTAAGCACTCATTCTCAATAGGGTTGTAGCGAGATTCCGCCCCTATTAGAGTCCTGCTCAGATAATAAATGGCCTGTTCGTGGCCATTGTCGTCCTTTTGAGCAAGGAGGGCACCAAGAGAATGGTCCATAGCTTTCGCATAAAGTAAGAATGGTTTCCCTGATGTGGGAGCCACTAAGACTGGGGTTTTGTGAGATATCTCTGATGTCTTCATAAGCTTTCTGACAAGCTTGATCCCATACGAAGGAAGCACCCTTTGTTGGAACTTGCCTTTGATGAAGAAATTTGTGATGCTATGTCATTTGGAGCTCTATCACAAGCCAATTCAAGAGTTCTTCATGATCAAGACTTCCCAAAGAGAGTTGCTATGATATGTTCTGTAATGATTAAATAGCATGTTAAATCCTTGATGCACACACACATATCTTAGTATAGTTAGTTGACTTATACTCTTTTCAAGTCGACTAATACATAGTATAGTCGACTTGACCATTTCCCTAGTCGACTAGTCTTGTGTCCTAAAAGATCCCAACTCCATGTTTGTCTCTGTTAGTTGACTAACAGAATACCTAGTCGACTAATAGACTTTTGTAGTCGACTTGACCCTTTCCCCTAGTCGACTAATCCCTGGCCTAGTCGACTTATAATATGGTTGTGGTCGACTTGGTTCAGTTTCCAGAAACTTGTCATTTGAATTTAACTGACCTAGTCGACTTGGTCTTGCTTATAGTCGACTAACCCAGTGAAATTTGCCTACCCTAGTCGACTAACCCAAATGTCAAGTCAACTAATGGCAGTTTCTAACTGTTGGACAGTTTCTGTTTTCTGGTATTTTCTGCAACGTTATCCAAGTTTGAATGTTCAAATTGGACCTAATAACTACCCTAACTAACCCTAGAGTACAGCTATAAATAGGTTGTTAATCTTAGGCCAAAATACCAATTCAAATATTCAGTTTTCTGACCAAAAATCCTGAAAATATTCGGGTTTCCTGAAAACTGTTCCCACTTCCAGTTCTTCACCAATTCCTACTCTTTTGTGAAGATCTCTGAAAGTCCTCCTATACTAGCCCTTGTCCACGATCACATACTGTACCAAGGCTTATAGGAAAGGTTGTAATCACTCAAAGGAATCATTGTACAAGAGCGTCTTCTTGGTGTAGAAGAGAGGTTGTACAAGGTGGTTTTTGTTCTCTCGGTTGTAAGAGAAGTTGTACACATTGGCAAAGGGGATTTTTAAGTGGTGTGCAAGGTGTTGATTTTGGGTGTACAAAGTCAAGGATAAAGGAAAATCTCAAGCGGGAGGCTTGGGGACTGGATGTAGGTCACGAGGACCGAACCAGGATAAATCACACGTGTTTGCGATTGTTAACTTTTCTGTGATTTGTTTTCTTTATTTGCACGTACATTTATTTCCTTATACTAATATTCTTGTGAGTGTTGACTTCGTATATTAGATCCACATTTTGGCATCATATCGGGACCAACATTTGGTATCAGAGCGAGGTCCTACATTTGGTATCAGAGCCCTGCATATCCAGTCAACAACATACAAGGATGGCAACGGAGTTCCCTCGTCACAATTCAAAGAAGGACATTCTACACAACGTCCACCGCTATTTGACGGATCCAACTACAACTATGGAAGTGTAAAATGAAGATCTACTTGCAATCGCTCAACTACGAACTTTAGAACATCATAGAAGCACCGTACACTAAGTCGACTACCCACTACAACGCTTGGAGTGATGATCAAAAGAGGAATGCGAACCTTGATGCCAAAGCAATGAATGCTTTATTCTGTGCCTTAACCAAAGAAAAGTTCAACCGCGTGTCAACAGCCACTTCTGCAAATCAAATATGGCACACTCTTCAGGTAACACACGAAGGCACAAATAAGGTTAAGGAATCTAAATTTCTGTTCTTGTCTACAGGTTTGAACTATTCAAAATGAAGGAGAATGAAACCATTTCAGAAATAGTTACAAGATTCACCGACATACTAATTTCTTAGCATCCCTTGGAAAGGATACACCCAAGTCGAAAAAGTTCGCAAGATCTTCGTGCACTCACTTCAGATTGGGAGAAGAAGACAACCGCAAATCGAAGAAGCGAATGATCTCTCAAACAGTGTCGTTAGAAAACCTTATTGGTAATCTAATGGCATATGAAGTGCAACTCGAAGAAAGAAAGAAGGATGAACAACAATCTCTCTCAAAGAAGAAAGAACTTGCCTTCCATGCATCCTCAGACACAGACATTCAGATGACGATGAAAAGAAGATGGCAAGCTTCAAGAAAATTCAGAAGATTCTTAAAACAAGGTAAATTTAAATGTTTTAATTGCAATAAAACAGGTCATATGAAGAAGAATTGCCCTTTGCTCAAAAAATAAAGGTAAATTCAAGAGCAAAAAGTTAGAAAGAAGAAAGACTACAAGCATCATGGAAAAACAGTGATTCCTCTTCCTCTGACGAAGAAGAAACCACTGAAAATGCCAACATCTGTTACATGGCGCTAGAAGAAGATGAGGTACAATATACTGAACTTTTAGATGCATTCCATGAATTATTCAATGATTAAAGAATGAAAAAATGAAAAATAAAGTTTATCAAAGGAAAATGAAAAACTTCTCAAAGAAAATTCATGTTATGTTTTACAAGTTTTTCTATAAATTCTCAAAAAGATGATTTTGAAAAAGTAATATCATCATGAAAAAGGATAATGAGAATTTTTAAAAGAAAATATTTGCTTAAAAAGGAAACTTTGTCTTTAAATGAAAGGATTTCAATTTTAGATAAAGACTATCAGTTTTCAAAATGAAATATGAAGAGATTTTGAAAAATGTGACTAAGTTTAATCAAGGAAAAGAAAAATTGAATGATTTGCTATCATATCAAAAGATGTCACATAATCATTATGGTATTGGATTTTTTGAAAAATCTTCATATGTTAGTAATCCATATAATTCTTTTGTGAAAAGAAAGTCTGATATTGTTTCAAAAAGAATTAAGAATAAATTTATATGGATTCAAAAAAACTTAAGCACTTTGACAAAAATACTTATATTGCATCATACATACATGATATGTAATTCATGCAATTATGTGTATACTAACAGATGGAAACCAAATTCAAATTGGGTTTGGTCTCCTAAAAGTTAATGATTTACTCTTATGAATGGTACCATCTAACGTTTATCTTTCAGGTATCATATAAGAAAATTGATGAGAACAAACTTCATATTATATAACTTGTTATGATATATTTGTTGCAGAGGGAGAACACAAAATGTTTCTATATCTGTTATAACCCATTTTCTACAGGGAAGAAAATATAACTTATTTTCTGCAGGGGGAGCATTCGTGCACACAAAGTTTCATCATCAAAAAGGGGGAGAATGTTGGAACTTACTTTTGATGAAGACATTGTGACGCTATGTCATTTGGAGCTTTATCACAAGCCAATTCAAGAGTTCTTCATGATCAAGACTTCCCAAAGAAAGTTGCTAATGATATATTGTAATGATTAAATAGCATGTTAAAAGCCTTGATGCACACACACATATCTTAGTATAGTTAGTCGACATACTCTTTTCAAGTTGATAATACATAGTATAGTCGACTTGACCATTTCCCTAGTCGACTAGTCTTGTGTCCTAAAAGATCCCAACTCTCTGTTAGTCGACTTAACAGAATACCTAGTCGACTAATAGACTTTTGTAGTCGACTTGACCCTTCCCATAGTCGACTAATCCCTGGCCTAGTCGACTTATAATATGGTTGTGGTCGACTTGGTTCAGTTTCCAGAAACTTGTCATTTGAATTTAAACTTGACCTAGTGACTTGGTCTTGCTTATAGTCGACTAACCCAGTGAAATTTGCCTACCCTAGTCGACTAAACTAAATGTCAAGTCGACTAATGGCAGTTTCTGTTTTCTGGTATTTTCTGTAACGTTATCCAACGTTTGAATGTTCAAATTGGACCTAATAACTACCCTAACTAAACCTAGAGTACAGGTATAAATAGGGTTGTTAATCTTAGGCCAAAATACAATTCAAATATTCAGTTTTCTGACCAAAAATCCTGAAAATATTCTGGTTTCTGAAAACTGTTCCTACTTCCAGTTCTTCACCAATTCCTCCTCTTTTGTGAAGATCTCTGAAAGTCCTCCTATACTAGCCCTTGTCCACGATCACATACTGTACCAAGGCTTATAGGAAAGGTTGTAATCACTCAAAGGAATCATTGTACAAGAGCGTCTTCTTGGTGTAGAAGAGAGGTTGTACAAAGTGATTTTTGTTCTCTGGTTGTAAGAGAAGTTGTACACATTTGGCAAAGGGGATTTGTCAAGTGGTGTGCAAGGTGTTGATTTGGGTGTACAAAGTCAAGGATAAAGGAAAATCTCAAGCAGGAGGCTTGGGGACTGGATGTAGGTCACGAGGACCGAACCAGGATAAATCACACGTGTTGCGATTGTTAACTTTTCTGTGATTTATTTTTCTTTATTTGCAAGTACATTATTTCCTTTATACTAATATTCTTGTGAGTGTTGACTTCGTATATTAGATCCACATTTGGCATCATATCGGGACCAACACCTTTTTCATGAGTCGGGTTGACAGCGGCCTGAGAGATTTGCGATGAATCTTCTAATATAAGCCAGTCTACCTTGTAAGCCTCTAAGCTCTTTAAGATCTTCGGTGGATGCATGCTCATAAATGTAGGGTATTGCAACCCTCGATCTGGTATTTCGGAAGACACATTCTTAGTGTACCAGGACTTCGCCCAAGCCGGGGCTTGTAATTGGATCTGGGGAGCTGTAGGGAGTGTCGTGGGATGCTTGTCTGCCCCTGTGCAGCTCACGTCCTCTTCCGGTCATGTTAACGGATGCAGAGGGTAAATCTCGCGATATGCTCCTTTTCACCGGGGCCTGCACCGACAGTCGATCAAAAACTGATCGTCGGCCTGGAGGAGTCGCGGGGGTGGGTCTAGCCGGTAATGGACCGAGTGGACTATCACAACTGACATCCCACTTGTTGACAACAGGAGGAAGAAGTTTGGAAAGATTTTGACTTCCGCTTGCTTGTCAAGAATTCCGCAAGTCAGACCCGGTTGGGCCTAAAACGATCCAGCGCAGAGGCTCTATTGGATTGCGCATAGGACGATATCTGCTCCTTTATCACCGCAGAGGGGAACAACTAAATAGGCTTTTGCTCTAACTTCGCGGCTAAGAATCTTGGGAAGTCCTTGGGTGCTGAAGCTGCATAAGCACCGCTGTCAACACTTAGGGATAATCCCTTAGCTCCGCTACGAAGAGCGAGCTTAGCGCTTGATGAAATGGAGAGCGAAGCACGCTGTGATGTTTTGTACGCTACACCGCTGCGAAGGCGATTAGCCTTAGATAGTGCTTGGCTCTTAATTCGCGGCTAAAAGCTTTGGAAACGCCTTGGGTGCTGAAGCTGCATACGCAACGCTATCAACACTTAGGGACAATCCCTTAGCTCCGCTACGAAGAGCGAGCTTAGTACTTGAAGAAGGAGAACGAAGCATGATGTGGTGCTTTGGTTCCAGCTTCGCGGCTATGAACCTCATGCGTACCCTATGGTACAGTAGCTTCGCTCATGAGAACGAGTTTGGCGCGAGGCGTTACCGCTCTGGAATTGGGTGAAGGTATGGTCGTCGTGTGACTTCGCAGCTAGCAGCCTTGTTGGAGCAGGCAGACATCTTGCCTTTCCAAGAGAGACGCACTTGGGCATAGCTACGCCTTGGGTTTTATACAGAGCCTTCTGCTTGGCCTCCACATTGCTTTGACAAGGGAGACATAGGTTCGCAGGGGAACCTGACTAGCCACACGCGAGGCTGAGGGGTGGTGGCAGAATTTGCTTTCGGTTTCTGTTCTGAAACCTTGGCTATGGAGACCTTCTATGCTTCCGTGCATGAAGCATTAGACCCACCCCAGAAGAGGACTTCTTTAATTTTCTTGGCGAAGTGAACGACCAAGTTCTCGAAAGTGATAGGCTTGCACCTGCGGGCCTGCTTCCTTGTTGCGCCAGAGGACCGCACAGTAGGTTCGCAAAGAACCTTTATGTCTCCGCAGAGAACTACTTGAAGATTTAGCCAGAGGGGCTCTGGCTTCATTGGCTTCTTGAATTCAGAGATAGACCCGAAGGTCTGTTCGTCGCATTGCGATACTTGATTCTCAGCAGTGGAGAATTCGTTCCCTAGCGGAGTCGCCATCTTGTTTCCATTGATTTGCAAAGGAAAAAACTTACAAAAAGGGGTCGATGAGCTAAATTACAAGTATTCTAAAAAGATTACAAGTAGATCTCCTCTGAGATTCTGGAGATGTGTGCTGATAGGAGTCTGGTCAGCGCGCGACCACTTTGTCCCTTGATGATGCGATCGATGAGATTCCCGTCTCGCCTGGTTCGGGGAACGGAGAACAGAAGGTGGTAGAACCCTTTTGTACTTCAAAAACCGCTTCGCTTAGGAATTCCTTCTCGCCTGGTTCCGGAGATTCCTTAGAAGAAGGTATTAGGGTATCAGCACCCTGATTAGAGAAGTGATTCTCTGAAGTCTGGAATTTTTGGAAGCAAGAGAATAAATCTCTGTTAGCCTCTCTCTGCCTATGCGCGTCCTTTCGCGTCGTGTGGAGGTCCTCTCGTGCAGGGGTCTCTCTTGCGTATTTTCTCCTTGTGCCCCTGGTGGGCTATCTATAGGGAGAGCAGGGGTATAATTGTCCTTGAAAATATGAAAACAGATTGAATCAAATCTGTTCAAATCTGGAAAGTAGCCTGCTGCGAGGCTAGAATCAACTTCTGCGAAGCTAGAAGTAGCAGGTAGATCGGTCTCCTGATTTGTTTGATCCTTTCCATATAATTGGAAGATCTCCCTTGATCCTCTTACTCGTTTTAGGAGAGTCAAGAGATTATGGCAAGCAACTGCCAGATTTGATCTTGATTGGATTGATCTCGATCCTGAATAGATTTGATCTCATCTGGAGATTTAGTTGGTCAAAGGTGACCATGACGGACCCGCAGCGGAGCTGGAAGAAGCATCTGGCGAAGTCAGAAGAAAGCTCTTCAGCGGAGTAGATAACATCTGTGGCGAAGATACTGAACATCCTTCTGCGCGGTTGCATGTGGCTTCGAGCGAAGCTAACTCTCTACGGAGTTAACTGAGCACTTCAGGCGAAGCATAAGTTAGCTTCCTGATGGAGCTGTGAATGGCTTCAAGGCGAAGTTAGGTGATCTTAGCCTCTCAGGCGAGGCTATTCCTTTGGGCTCATGTGATGCTAAGTGCTAGCATCTTAGACCTGCTAAGGTCTGTTTAGAGACAATCCGGAGCTCACTGTCTGCTTCACTGGATCAGTTAGAGTCCAAGTTGTTTCTTTGTCTCTCGGGGATGGGTGTGAAAAACTGGTTGCCAGCTTATCTGTCACTTGTCTTTTGTAAATGTCAACAAGTACAGAACTGGTCGTCAGCTTGTCTGTCACTTGTCTTTGTAAATGTCAATAAGTTTAGATATTGTTCAGGCCAGTAAGAATCTTGTCTTTTTTTAAAGTGTCAACAAAACGGTGATCAAGCTTGATAAGGGGATATTCTCTTCAAGAGTGAGTAGATCATCCAAACCCTAATATAATAGTAGGTAGTGTAAAGTTTCAAATAAAATGAGAATTGCAAGTTATAAGTGGACGTGAAATTAAACGATAATGCATGTGTATGGTTTATAGACTCTATGTGTATATTATAAAAAATCTTATGGTAATAATGTTGTAGCTATTTTCATGTATGCTTACCATTGTGCATGATTGATAAATTTTATTGTGTGTGTACATGATAGTCAAACCACATGCCTTTAAGAAGAAATAGTTTTATGGATAAATATAATACTTGATGCTATGCATATATATATGGCTACACATATATAAGATGATATAATATGTTGGTTATCTTGAAAAGGCTCGCATATTGTTAACTTAGCAAGTGGTTACTTATACATGTTAATGATTCCATAATGTTGGCATGATGTAAAATAGAAATCATGAAATTATTTATGTATCGTTGCTCTATGAATCCTTGCATGTTGTTATTACATGAATGATATAATTATTGCATATTTGGAAGAAGGGACGGTTGAACCGGAGGTGACCGATGGGAGAATATTACGATAATGTATAGGAGGAAGGGACCGGGTTGAACCGAAAGTGATCGAAGGGGAGAATATTTCGTTGAATAACGTATAGAAGGAAAGGATCAGGTTTAATCGGAGGTGACCGAAGGGGGAGTCCAACTTTATGTTTAACAAGTGTGTTAATATGGTTAAGATAGAAATTGCATGTTAAAACTATATAATATCCTAACATTAGACTATGTGATAGTCGACTGATATAGGCAATTTTAACTAGTATAGTCGACTAGTCCCTAGAACAAGTCGACTATAGATGTGAGATTCTATTACGTAAGTCTCTGGAAACCACCCTTAGTCGACTATACAAGATAGGGGAGTCAACTAGTACCGAGGTTAGTCGACTATATAAGATAGGGCAGTCGACTAGCTTTAGTTATAGGCAACAAACAGAGAGTAGACATATTCTTTTGGTCAAAACATAGTCGACTATAGATGATTTATAAGTCGAATAATACCAAGAGTAGTCGACTATACAAGATAGGGTAGTCGACTAGTTGAGTCACTGGCCGCCAACGAGAATGGATATCTTTTGGACAGAGTTCAGTCAACTATAGCTTTAAGCTAAGTCGACTAATAATAGTATTAGTCGACTATAGGTAGGGCAAATCGACTAATAGGACCAATTACTATTTTGGACAGGACTTCAGCAAATACTAAAAATATGCAAAAATAGTATAAATTATAATTATTACCTCATAATAAATTTCAATAGACATACATAAAGGTCATGCATATGATTATTGTTTTACTCACTGAGCTGTCGAGCTCACTCGTATATTAATCACCTTCAGGTTTGGATAAAGGCAAGGGACCTCTTAATGACAATATACGAGATAGGTGGCAGCGGGAGAATTTTCACCCTTTTGGCATGTCTTTTGATATGTATATATTATTTAAGAAACACTATGTAAAACTCCTATGTTATTGCCTGCCATGAACTTTGTAATGTATTAAAATGCTTGTATAATAGGTGCTTGACCTAAATTTATTAATATTATGGAGTTTATGGAGTAGTAAGAGTTTGCTATGTGTTCTTTACCGGATTATCGGATCAATGTTTGGAAATATATGCTCTAGTAGTGAAAATGTTGTGAAGCCATAAGTAGGCTGACGTTAGCCCAAATCAAATTATTGTATCTTGATGGGGTCCCATGCTTGGATTAAGAATAACCAGTGATGATTGTGAAAATGAAATTTTTTTAAGACTGGGGACCGTTACAATAGCGAATAGTGTTAATCACTAAAGCGCTTGGCGGGGCTACTGGGATGACTCGGCTTAAAATGCGAGCGAGTTTGAAATCTGGTAGAGTTTCGCCTAGGAAAGTCAAGTGATAAAGCGTTGAGCGCTATGCACGCCTATCAGGCGGAGCCAAGAGACCCAGAAGGTCTAAGCGCAATCCTCTTTCGAGAAAGTGAGCGAGAGCTCAAATGGGCTAATGGGGCCAAAAGGCCGAGAAGATACCTGCAGAAGATATTAGTACCACACAAGCACATATGTAACAGGAGAAGTAATAACAGGAGAACTGTAGATCGACCCAC
>JAVJIF010004834.1:0-185456 GCA_038442645.1 Agave tequilana | reverse complement strand
TGCGCAATTGCCATCTCTAAGTATTTGCTTTAAATGTTTTAATATTTATTTAGTTTTGACAAACACAAATACATATTCAATAAATCTAGACATGTGGGCATAAAAAAAAATATAAAAACAAACATACATATAAGCATGATGAAAGTGCAAGTTTACTCAACATATATCAATATACCAACATGGTAAACTAGCAATCCTATGCATATATATATACCAAAAATAAAACTTTTAAATGGAGAAATTACCAACCGAGGGCATTCTCCAAAATAGGTGCCTCTACGATAGCGATGCAAGCGATGATGTGTTTCGTTAGGCATTGTTGCATCCACCACCCGGGCACCGTCTCCCCTATGTCTTTGAGGAAGAAGACCCACCTGTATCAATTAAATTGGGTGTGTCTTTTGGTACCCATATCTTTTTGGGTCCTATAGGGTTAGTACCGGGGCGAACCCAAACATGTTTATTTGTCATGTTAAGCTTAGCAAAACAAAATTTTTCTAAATGGCCTTTGCGGTCACAATGAGTGCAAACATAAATCCTACCACTACCATACATGTATGCATGCTTATGTGTGTGTGCATGTTTCCGTGCATGTGGATGGTGAGTGTGTTTCCCTTGGGTTATTCCTTTGGGAAACCTAGATGCAAACTTGTTTAAATCAAAGGCACACTTTTTAAGAGTTGAATCCAAAACATCAACTCGTTTTTGAATTTCCAAAAATTCATTTTTGTTACAAGATGAAATGGGCTTTTTCCTTTAGTAGATTTTTATAATTTTCAAAGTCCTTTTTCATCTTTTCAAAAGAATTTTCTAAATCATTTTTCTCTTTTAAAATATGTTCAAATTTATTTTTCAAGGAATCATTTTCCTTTTTCAATTTCTTATTCTGAGATTGTGACATCTCATAGCTATGTTTGTAGCTCTTCGAAAAATTGTGCAAGTTCATCCATAGTTAATTCATCATCATCTATGGAGTTTTTCAAGATATACCTTTGATGCATCTTCCCCATGTGCCATGAAGCACATGTTGGCGGTGTCGATCTCCTCTTCGGATTCCGACTCCGAGTCATCCCATGTGGCCACCATTGCTTTCTTCTTCTTTGGGCCCATTCTTGGAGGTTGTGACTTGGAGAGCGGGGCAATCGGCGATGAGATGTCCGATCTTCTTGCAATGGAAGTAAGGACCCGGCTCCTCTCTTTTTCTTTCAAACCTTCCTTGAGGTTTCCCTCTTCGGAAGTTGCTTTGCCTCCCCTTCTTATAGAACATCTTGCCCACCTTCCGAATGAGCATGGCAAAATCCTCATCGTAGTCTTCCGATGAGTCCTCCTCATCATAAGTGGATGGAGTGGCTTTGAAAGCGAGGGCTTTCTTCTTTGGCGCCTCCCTTTCTTCTCTAACCTTCATCTCCATCTCATGGGTTTTGAGATTGCTGATGAAGCCAGAGAAGTCCATCTCCTCCCGATCGTTGAGCTGCTTGAGGGTGGTTGCCTTGACTTCCCAAGCTTTGGGAAGAGCTCTAATGACCTTCCGGATCTTTGGTCATTATCGATCGTATCACCTAAAGAAGATAATGCATTAGTTATCTTGGTTAAACGAGTGAGCATATCATCAATACTTTCATTTTCAAGCATGTAAAATTCTCATATTGAGAACGAAGCAAGTCAATCTTAGATCTCTTGACTTGGGACGTTCCCTCATGAGTAACAATCAAAACATTCCATACTTCAAATGCGGATTTACAGTTTAATGATGCGTGAAAGGTCATCTTCATTAAGGGCTTGAGTTAAAGCATATTGAGCCCTAGCATTGGCCTCATAGTCCTTGGTGGTGTCCTCGGACCATGTTCTTTCATCGGTGAGAGGTTCTACAAAATCTTTGTTATGGCCCTAGCTACTCTAACTCCTAGGAACTTAAGAAATAGTTCATCTTGACCTTCCAGATGGGGAAGTTCAAGCCATCAAATTTGGGTGGGGACTTGATGTTAGAAAGTCAAGGGATGCCATGAATACAAAATATAGAATGCACAACAAATGAAAATGCACAATAAATATAGCCAACTATAAGGATCTCCCTAAGGTGTTAAACCAAGTGTAAGGGTTTGGCTCTGATACCATTTGAAATCACCTAGAGGGGGGATGAATAGGTGATGGCTATATAAAATGACAATTATGCGAATTTAAAACTATTTAAAATGATGAACACAAATAAACTACTTGCAAGTAAGTGAACAATATAAAAGAGCAAGTAAAAGAGATAGAGTTTAGAGAAATTTGATCAAACGCAAACACAAGGAATTTTTTCCGAGGTTCGAGCCACGCTCTACGTCCCCGCGCCTCACACTTGAAGGATTTCCACTATTGTTGATCCCACTGGATCTCCAATACAAGGACACACTTGTCCTATCTCTCGTGATGCCGCAACACCACTTGGAGCACACTAGCTCGCTTGAGACCGATTGCTCTACAACTTCGCTCAGAAGAAAATTGATCACACTTGATCACAAAAAGCTCACTTGCACAATCCTATAACCAATATGAAGAAGATGAATATTTGGGATTGTGTAGTGCAAAAGACTAGAGAGAAGTAGAGGATTGCTTCAAGAAAAGGGTTGGAAATTTTGGCTTTGGAGAGAAAATCTTTTCTAAAAGGAAAACTAAAGTTTTTGCTTGGAAATATTTTCTTGCTTAAAAACTCTTGTCAACTCATATAAATCTTATATCATATCATGTTGAAATGACCCACTATTTATAGTGGATGAAAAACCAACTATACAGCTTAAAGGATTCGTTGGGGTGAGATCCCAACGAAAAAATCTGTCAGAAAATAGAGCTGTTGGAGTCTGTCAGACTTTCTGACAACTACCGGTCGACGGGACGGTCGACCGACAACGGTCATATTTCTGATCGTCGGGGGAAAAACGGTCGGCCGACTCGGTCGACCGAAATAAACAGAGAGCACTGACAAGTACCCGGTCGACCCGAGCGGTCGGCCGACGTGCACACATGCACAGCCGTGCACGTGGCGGTCGACTGGTCTCGACCGGACTCTGTCAGATCTGTTTAAACAGAGTCTGGAAAGAAAGAAAAGGAAAATTTTGATTCAAACATTTTTGGTTTAAGGATTTGAAAATAAGGTTCTAGACCTAATAAAACTAAGAGTGTGATCATAGGTCAACACCCAAACATGTTAGATCATTTTGGTAAAAATCCTTTTGATAAAATGATTTTCTAAAAACGATTTTTCCAAAACATGGTATTTCTAAAACTAAGTTAGAAATTCTGATATAAAAATTCTTTTGAAGCCATGAAGTAATACTAAGTGTGTGTGAGTGACAATCCCAAATATTCTACCTCTATCATCTAGGTTTGACAAAATATCTAAAATAAAAGTAAATTACAAATCTTGAATTCTTTTCTTCAATGTTTTGATCCCGAAGCTTTTCTACCGTACTAGGCTTGGGAATGCAAATCTTTAGCGGCGTCCAAATGTGAGTCTTGAATGTGGAGCCGTCAATCAACTTGTTTTAAACCTGAAATTCTTTTAAACAAGATTGTTAAACACATAATTAAATATGGTTTGTTATCATCAAAATATCGGGCTAATGGCCTTTGGGCCAACAAGTCTGCCGTCTCTCTGGAGCGTATCGCATGTGTCCTTTCCTTGTGCCCCTGGTGGTCTATTTATAGGGAGAGCAGGGGTATAATTGTCCCTTAAAAATATAGAAACAGATTGAATCAAATCTGTTTAAATCTGAAAAGTAGCCTTGCTGCGAGGCTAGAATCAGCTTCTGCGAAGCTAGAAGTAGCAGGTTGTATTGATCTTCTTGATCTATTTTGATCCTTTTCATATAATTGGAAGATTTCCCCTGATCCTCTTACTCGTTTTAGGAGAGTCAAGAAATTATGGTAATCACTACCAAATTTGATCTCAGATTTGATCTTGATTGGATTTGATCTCGATCTGAATAGATTTGATCTCATCTGGAGATTTAGCTGGTCAAAGGTTGACCATGGCAGACCCGCAGCGGAGCTGCCCGCGTTGAGCTCACAGCGGAGCTGGAAGGCACATGTGGCAAAGTCAGAAGACAGCTCTTCAGCGGACCTAGATATCATCTATGGCGAAGCTACCGAACATCCTTCTGCTTCAAGCGAAGCTAACTCTCTGTGGAGTTAACTGAGTTCTTCAGGCGAAACTATAAGTTAGCTTCCTGACGGAGCTTTGAATGGCTTCAAGGCGAAGTTGTGTGATCTTAGCCTCTCAAGCGAGGCTATCCCTTTGGGCTCATGTGATGCTAAGTGCTAGCATCTTAGACCTGCTGAGGTCTGTTTAGAGACAATCTAGGCTTACTGTCTGCTTCACTGGATCAGTAGAGTCAAGTTGCTTCCTTGTCCCTCGGAGATGGGTGAAGGTCGTCAGCTTATCTGTTGCTTGTCTTTTGTAAATGTCAACAAGTACAGAACTGGTCGTCAGCTTGTCTAGCGCTTGTCTTTTGTAAATGTCAACAAGTTTAGACATTGTTCGGATCAATAAAATCTTATCTTTTTTAGAGTGTCAACAAGACCCCCTTCAAAGTTTTCGAAAGTCTACAATGGCTCAGACTTCGAATTACTTTGAATTGCTTTGATTGGTGGTATGTGAAGTACGAACATCGCCATGATGGTTGAGTTCAGCTTTGCTTTGAATCCTGCTTTGGGATAGATTCGCCAAAGAATCGTGTAGATTCGCGACTCTGAATAGCTTCGCGTCTTGGTAGCTCCGCATCCGAGCCTCCCGAAATAAGTTCGCTTTGGAATGCTGCTCCTTTCTGAGGCCAGCTGCTTTCGGCCAATCACGAGAAGGATTGCTCCTTTTTCGAGGTTAGAATAACCTCTCTTGCATTAATCGAGGGAGATCATTCCTCCTCTGTGCGTTTTCGAGGGAGAATATTCCCTCCTTGCATGGTCTTAAGGGAAACCATTCCCTTTTTTCAAGGCTCAATAAATGCCTTTATGAAGGAGATCATTTCCTCCTTGCACGGTTTCTAGGGAAACCGTTCCCTTTTTAAGGCTCAATAATTGCCTTAAATGCGCTCGCGCTTTTATGCTTGAAGCGGCAGCGCTCAGGCCATGAGGCCTATAAATAGGACACTTAAGGTCCACTGAAGAGAAGTGGTCTACTCTGTCTACTTTTCTCTTCTCTTGGTTATTAGAGAGAGATACTGAGATCTCTGAACTAGTGGGGATGCCCACTCTGGTTATTACCCGGCCAAGGACCGGTAAGTCTCGGTCATCCTGAGACTTCACCAATAGACTGATCACTTTTAGGGAGTTTAACTCTCTTAATTTAGCTTTAACAGCTACCTCAGGGATTGATTTTCCTTGTCCTTTGTTTGTATTGGACTTATCTGCAGAGAAAGCTTTCAGCCCAGCTTCCCAGCGAAGCTATCTTTTGAACAAAGGAAAATCATTGCATGCTTGTTAAGTTCGCCATTTAGGCAAAACTTGGACTTAGTCTCTCCATGGTTGAGCCAGTCTTGCCATATAGTGTGGGGCTAAGACTGCGTCCCTCAGGATCAGTCTGGCTTAGCCATATAGGCGAGACTAGACTTGGCTTATGCTGAGCTAGCCCATCATCACTGTGCAAGCGAGGCTATCCTCTGCTATAACTGAAATCAATCCTTAACTGAATCGGATATAAATTGCTTCGGCCCAAAGGATTTGACTTAGCATTTCTTAGCAGTTTTTTTTTGACTTACTGCTAACTTGTTTCAGTTTGCATTGCAGTGAGCTATGTTCGCCAGTCTTGTGACTTGATGAAAGAGACCAAGAAGTTGCCTCTTACTTTTCCAGTTGAAACTTTAAATCCTAAGCAGGAGGAACAACTGGGGCAGCTGATGTGTGTTCCCAGAAGAGGTTGGCAGTCGCTTATCCGAGATGATCTACTTCGAGGCGAGGCTGGTCGTCGCTTATTCGAGATGATCCACTTCGGGAAAGCGGACATCACCTATAAGGTCTCGGATCCTTCCATTGCTAATTTTCATCAAAGAAGATCCAATCCTGCTGGTGGCGATCAGTTCTTCGGAAGATCCAACTTCCTTTGCAATTTAAGGAAGATCCAGCGTCCTAGTGGCACCATCTATCCTGGTGGCACCATCTGCCATTATGCGAAGGATTACGGCCTTGTGTAAGAGGAAAGCCTTTCGTGTCCAGTTGGTTGGCTTGAAAGTAGATAGGACCATTTGTATGCCTTTTGAGCAAATGACTGTGTTGTATGAAACACAACCTTAATGTAATAGTATGAATGTACCTTCCCTTTTAAATCAATAAAAGTTTAGTTTCTGCTCATTTGATATATTTTTTTTACTTCTCCTTCACTTGAATTGGTCCGGCGGAGCTAGACTTTATACGAAGTTAAGACAATCCTTTCTGAATCAGGAGCGAGCTTCCGGCGAAGCTAGCATGAATTTCCCGCGAAGTTCGGACTGTGCTTTTAGCGGAGCTAAGGCATGCTTTTCGGCGAGGTTATCAATAGGTCGCGCTAAGTTAGCACTTGACTTATGGCGGAGTAAGCCCTTAGTGGGGCTGAATCAGCGCTCTCAGGAAGACGCTTTTGAAAAACACCTAGAGGGGGGTGAATAGGTGTAATTGCTAATCTAAGAAACTCAATGCAAACTAAGTGCGCTAAATGCGGAAGCTAATGCAAATTATGCACAAACTAATATAATACAACAAGTGTAGCCGAATTCCCCTTGCGAGGCTCTGGACTAACTCCCCTTGATTCCCCTTGAAATGGGTTGAGGTGCTATGTGAAGCTCTTGTTGGATGAGTATAAGTTAGGCACACACACACAAGCAATCCAAGCAATATGAAATATGTGCACACACAATCAAGCCAAGCAATCAAGGATAAATTACAATATGAAAGATGCAAGGCAACACAAGCAATGTATATAATATGAATGCTATGAAAGTATGATGCTTGTATGAAATGATGCTTGCACAAAGTAAAGAGAGTAAGGGTTAGAGAGACATGGATCAAACGCTAACACAAAGATTGTTTCGAGGTTCGAGCACCTTGCTCTACATCCCCGCCTACACCACCGTGTAGGATTTTCACTATCTCAACTCCCACCGAGGGAACCTCTACCGAAGAGGATTTCTACAACTCAAGGAGTACCGAACTCCTCTCTCAATACAAAACACAACACCTCACACTAGAGGTGTCAACCAACAACCACACCTCTACCTAAGAGCTTACAACACAATCCCAATCACCTCACACTTGAGGGATCCAACCAATACCACTCCGATCACCTCTACTGAAGAGGGATTCACAAATAAAAGGAGGGTTACAACACAAGAGGTTTACAACAACAACCTCAAACACTTCTCTTTCTTTCTTTTCCACAAAACAAGATCCTAATAGTTTAGGATAGAAGATATAGCTCAAGTTGTGGAAACATGTGTTTTGGAAAACAAACTCAAAGAAAACACTTGGGAAATTTCTTGTAAAAGATAAAGAATGAAAGCCAATACAAAAATCCCAAATTCCAATTTCTTTGATTTTTCCAAAACCCAAAAACACAAAGAATAAATCTTGTTAGCACTTAAAACTCTTTTAATCACTTTAGAAAACTGGTATTTTTCTTCTTGAAAAACCTAGCCAAAATCCCCAAAGAGATGGGGTTTATATAGCCCCTAGGAAAACTAGCCGTTAGGCTGATGTGGCAGTTCTGACAGCCACCGGTCGACCGGTCCGGTCGACCGCCACGGTCAAAAATGTGACCGTTTGGCAATAGCGGTCGACCGGCCCGGTCGACCGAAAATTCCCGAGAGCAGAGCTCTCAACTCGGTCGACCGGTCCGGTCGACCGGCTCTGTGCCTAACAGACGTGCACGTCTGTGCACGTCGGTCGACCGACCCGGTCGACCGGCCACTTGGTGCGGTCGACCGGTCCGGTCGACCGAACTGGCCTGGCAGGCACAGTGCAGATCTGCACAGATACGGGATTTGAAAATAGGTCTTTTCACTCAATAAAATCCCATGAAATCACAGTAAATCCACTAAATAGTTTTAATCACAATAAAAACTGTTTTTCTAAAAATATGTTTTTCTAAAACTTATTTTTCCATAACTTCACAAAGTACAAAACAAGATATTTTGAACTTATTAAAGCATAGTGTGTATGGATATGATCCACTACACAATCATAATGAATATCTATGTTTTTGATATCTAGCATATAACAAGGTTTTGGTTTAAAGGATATGCATGATAGAAATACCAAAAACCAACTCTTGTATTTTTATCATAAACAAAACTTGTATTTTATCATACTAGATTTTTCCAAAACATGAATAGGATAGTCAAATAAGTTTGTCTATAAGTTAAGCATGTATGTATAAATAGAAAACATCTACTATACATATAAATCTTGAAAACTTGTTTTGATCAACTATTCATGAAACCACACATCAAAACATAAAACGTGTGTGTTTGTGCACTTGAGCATATCAACTAAACTAAGCTTTACAAATATGGATCTAAACACTATCTAAACTAGATACCTAAGTCTTCTTGTCGATCTTCCATCTTCAAGTAGACTCGGTCCAAACTCCGTGATTCTCCAAGTGCAAAGGTATGATCTTTAAGCTTTGGCACCGGAATCACCAAGAATAGCTTCTAATCATCTTGTTGAAGCTAATCACCAACTAATATCCTGTTAATGATCTGAAACTTAGAAACACAAGAATATTAGTAAATATAACTACATGAGTGTTGATCATCATCAAACTAGAGTGGAAGGCCATTGGGCCAACAATCTCCCCCTTTTTGATGATGACAAAACTCATGGAGTTATATATGCATGGATTAAAGTTAAGCTTCAAGGAAGCTCCCCCTTAACTCATGCATAGGGATAAACAATAAATATATGCAATGAATGTTAAACATGAAACATGCGTATGCATAAACAATAAATGGTTCTAGATATCAAATGGAATATTTAAAACAAAATAAGCTCTAGATACCAATTACAAAGCAAACTCTATAAATCAATTAAACTTAATATTCTTGAGATTCTTGAGATTAAAACATAATATATGCATAAACAGAAGCATGCATATAAAACTTCATAAATCTTTCTCCCCCTTTTTGTCAATCATCAACAAAGGGGTAATCAAAACCATAAATAAAATGAGGGGTAAAATCTTTCTCCCCTTTATGTTAATCAAAACAATGCAAACAATGTTCTCCCCTTTTTTGTCTAAAACAAAAAAAAATCAATAAGGGGTGACTACAACATGATATCACTTAAAAAATATGTCAATGAAGCATCTTGATACCAATTGTAAATATACCAATTGAAAAAAAATATTTTACCAATTGAAAAGATTTTACATAGAAACATTGATACCAATTGTAAGAATTGTTCATTTTAAAACATATAAACAACTTTTAATCATAAAGTGTGGGAGTACAAATACCAATTGAAATACAAGATCATATGAAATACTCATTTTCTCCCCTTTATGAAATACAAACTAAAGTCATGCATAGTCTTGATAACAATTTAAAAGTAATCAATTTAAACAAAATTGAAGCTCAAGCACTAGCATAAACACAAACATATATATGTATGAAAGATAGATATCAATAGAAATTGATATACTTGGAATTTAAAGCATACATACATACAAAACATATATGAGTATACAAGAAGATCAAATGATACCAATTGAAAGAGTTCAATGATACCAATTGACATAACAATAAGTTTAAGTGTATACATCATATTATCTACCACCAATCATAATTCAAGTTTTAAAGATTTTCAATTTAGGGCAAACATGAACATGATCTCCCATCCTACCGCCCTTGGAAGGTAGGGGTTTTCAAAGATAGATTTGAAAATGTAGTTTTGTTTGAAAATCACTACCAAATGAAGAATTTCGCAACTAGTTAAATGAAAAATTTGTTAACTAGCACGAAATCCTTCAAGAAAGGAATAAAACAAAAATGAAATTCACATGATAATCATCACTCTAACCAATAGAGCATACCTCATGAGAAACAAAACATGAGCAATAGATATGAGTGTACAAATAATATGTGAAGATCATAATCATGAAAAATATTTTCATTAAGCTCAATTAATCCTTAAAACACGAAATCATCAAAACTATCTAAACTTCAAGGCATATGTATGTCTAATACAACTAACGTATACATACATATCCAAAACATAACGAGTCCACAAAATATATGCATTAAGGCACGTGGCTCAAAAAGGATACTCATGTATAGTCAATAGTTTGGATAAGATGTACATATACATGAAGTTAAATATTGACACAATAAACATGACAATCATGAAAACATAAAAGGCATGAAAAGTATGAAAATTTAGCTTTTCATTAAAACAATTTGATACCATTCTTTTCAAGGTATATGTATGATTTGTCAACACAAGAAGTATACATACATATCCCTTAAACACACTTTGAGTCCATAATAGATATTTGCATGAAAGGCAAATGACTCAAGGGGTATACATGTATATCTTAAAGTTTTGACAAAATAAACATATACATGAAATCAAAACTCATATAAATCCAAAAATATGAATACAAGTCTAAAATGTATGGATCATCAAAACGACTATACTACACATCTACATCTAATGGGTACAAATATGCATTCAAACCCAAACATATATAGATTTATTTGTGGCCCACTATATGCACAAGTATATACCTAGTCTTAATGAAAACTAACACTTAAACAAATATTCAAGACATGAAGCATCAAAACACAACATAAAAATCATCATGATAAAACTAAAACATGATTACTATGTAAATTCACATGTATTAGATTCATGATGTACATTATAGCTTAAACATAAGTGAGAACACTAAGTATGGGATCATATAAGCATGTGTGTCTCAATACTATACATGTATGTCAAGGATCTAATAAACATGGAATGAACATACTAATCCAATGACAATAAAACATGCTATAAACTATGAACATGAAAAGCATGTAAACAATAAATGGGAGTAAAGGATTGTTACCAAAAACGAAGAAGCAACTCTCCTTGTCTCCAAACATGGTGGTCATCTCCACCAAATCTTCCCTTGAAAGTGATGCATCCAATAGATTTCCTTTAAGTCCGGAACGCATCCACTCTAAGGTGCCATCACTCTCACGTCATGTGAGAGCCCACACCTACATCAAATAAAGGAGGGGTGGTCTTTGGTACCCATATCTTCTTGGGTCCATGGGGGTTAGTACCTTCTCTAACCCAAACAAAATTCTTTGCTAAATTAGGAGTATGTAATCTATCATAACAAAATTTAGTAAGGTGGCCCTTACGTCCACAATGTGTACAAGTGTACACATGAGCATACATGTGAGAAGTGTGTCCGTGAGGAGCATGTGTATGCCGTGTAGGGTGTGCATGAATAGAAGGAACTTGTTTCTTTCGAAACAAAGATTCCAAGCGTGTATGGCCCACTACACATTGGCTCAAAGTGGAGCCCAAACAATCAACACTCTTCTTAAGCATGGATATATCATTGTTAATCAAAGAAGAAGTGTGGCATGCAATAGGTGTTCTAGGTGAAACTACCCTAGCATGGCAAACATGTGCATCCATATTATTTTTCAAAACAATATTTTTCTTTAAACAATTTCTAATTCTTTTGAAATAAATTCAATTTCATTTTTCAAAGAATGGTTACTTTTAAAACAAAATCAAGTTTTGAAGTTAAAGAATCATTTTTCTTCAAAAAAACTCTCACAATCATTTTTATTTTTCAAAATTTTATTTTCATTTAAAGCAAGATTAAGTTGAGATTTTAATGAGTCCCTTTCATTAGCAATCTCATCCTTCTCTTGCAAAACATTGTCAAGTCTAGAATGCAAACATTTATTTTCTTTTTCAATTTCTAGACTTTTCTTTTTCAAAACTTTATACTTTTCTATTAACTTTTCACACACAATAGATAGTTCTTCATTTAAGCATGGGGATCAACATAATCATTTGAAGAACTAGCACAATCATTACTATCTAGTTGAGTTTCCGATTGTACCTCAAGGGAGTCATTCCCTTGGACCATGAAGCATTGTGGATCGGATTCTCCACTAGATTCCTCTTCTTGGATTGGCAATTGAAGCTTGGAGGTGGTGGTTGTTGTCAACTTGTTCCACACTGCAAAAGCGGAATCAAGATTAGAAACACATAAAAGATAATCTTTAGGAAGTGTGCTTCTAATAGCCTCTAGGGCTAGTGCATTGGCCCCTATATGATTGCAATCACCAAGATAACATCTCTTGGTGGCCGCAAGGAAAACATGCAAACCTAGGGTCTTTAGGTACATGGACATCCTATACTTCCAAACATCAATGTTGGAAGGGTCAAAGCTAGGAGGGGTCATGAAGTCCATGGTAAACTATGAATGTGCAATCAAACAACTGCAAATGAGATTAGCAAGCAAATGGATCACTCCTAGGATGTTAAGCCTAAGTATCAGGAGCACTAGCTCTGATACCAATTGAAAACACCTAGAGGGGGGGAATAGGTGTAATTGCTAATCTAAGAAACTCAATGCAAACTAAGTGCGCTAAATGCGGAAGCTAATGCAAATTATGCACAACTAATACAATACAACAAGTGTAGCCGAATTCCCCTTGCGAGGCTCTGGACTAACTCCCCTTGATTCCCCTTGAAATGGGTTGAGGTGCTATGTGAAGCTCTTGTTGGATGAGTATAAGTTAGGCGCACACACACAAGCAATCCAAGCAATATGAAATATGTGCACACACATCAAGCCAAGCAATCAAGGATAAATTACAATATGAAAGATGCAAGGCAACACAAGCAATGTATATAATATGAATGCTATGAAAGTATGATGCTTGTATGAATGATGCTTGCACAAAGTAAAGAGAGTAAGGGTTAGAGAGACAATGGATCAAACGCTAACACAAAGATTTGTTTCGAGGTTCGAGCACCTTGCTCTACATCCCCGCCTACACCACCGTGTAGGATTTCCACTATCTTAACTCCCACCGAGGGAACCTCTACCGAAGAGGATTTCTACAACTCAAGGAGTACCGAACTCCTCTCTCAATACAAACCACAACACCTCACACTAGAGGTGTCAACCAACAACCACACCTCTACCTAAGAGGCTTACAAACACAATCCCAATCACCTCACACTTGAGGGATCCAAACCAATACCACTCCGATCACCTCTACCGAAGAGGGATTCACAAATAAAGGAGGGTTACAACACAAGAGGTTTACAACAACAACCTCAAACACTTCTCTTTCTTTCTTTTCCACAAAACAAAGATCCTAATAGTTTAGGATAGAAGATATAGCTCAAGTTGTGGAAACAATGTGTTTTGGAAAACAAGAACTCAAAGAAAACACTTGGGAAATTTCTTGTAAAAGATAAAGAATGAAAGCCAATACAAAAATCCCAAATTCCAATTTCTTTGATTTTTCCAAAACCCAAAAACACAAAGAATAAATCTTGTTAGCACTTAAAACTCTTTTAAAACTCTTTTAATCACTTTAGAAAACTGGTATTTTTCTTCTTGAAAAACCTAGCCAAAATCCCCAAAGAGATGGGTTTATATAGCCCCTAGGAAAAACTAGCCGTTAGGCTGATGTGGCAGTTCTGACAGCCACCGGTCGACCGGTCCGGTCGACCGCCAACGGTCAAAAATGTGACCGTTGGGCAATAGCGGTCGACCGGCCCGGTCGACCGAAAATTCCCGAGAGCAGAGCTCTCAACTCGGTCGACCGGTCCGGTCGACCGGCTCTGTGCCTAACAGACGTGCACGTCTGTGCACGTCGGTCGACCGACCCGGTCGACCGGCCACTTGGTGCGGTCGACCGGTCCGGTCGACCGAACTGGCCTGGCAGGCACAGTGCAGATCTGCACAGATACGGGATTTGAAAATAGGTCTTTTCACTCAATAAAAATCCCATGAAATCACAGTAAATCCACTAAATAGTTTTAATCACAATAAAAACTGTTTTTCTAAAAATATGTTTTTCTAAAACTTATTTTTCCATAACTTCACAAAGTACAAAAACAAGATATTTTGAACTTATTAAAGCATAGTGTGTATGGATATGATCCACTACACAATCATATTGAAATATCTATGGTTTTGATATCTAGCATATAACAAGGTTTTGGTTTAAAGGATATGCATGATAGAAATACCAAAACCAACTCTTGTATTTTTATCATAAACAAAACTTGTATTTTATCATACTAGATTTTTCCAAAACATGAATAGGATAGTCAAAATAAGTTTGTCTATAAGTTAAGCATGTATGTATAAATAGAAAACATCTACTATACATATAAATCTTGAAACTTGTTTTGATCAAACTATTCATGAAACCACACATCAAAACATAAAACGTGTGTGTTTGTGCACTTGAGCATATCAACTAAACTAAGCTTTACAATATGGATCTAAAACACTATCTAAACTAGATACCTAAGTCTTCTTGTCGATCTTCCATCTTCAAGTAGACTCGGTCCAAACTCCGTGATTCTCCAAGTGCAAAGGTATGATCTTTAAGCTTTGGCACCGGAATCACCAAGAATAGCTTCTAATCATCTTGTTGAAGCTAATCACCAACTAATATCCTGTTAATGATCTGAAACTTAGAAACACAAGAATATTAGTAAACATAACTACATGAGTGTTGATCATCATCAAAACTAGAGTGGAAGGCCATTGGGCCAACAGCTTTAGGCGCCGTTTCAAATTAATTTGAAACGACAGCCTGTGCTCTTTTCGAGGCGTCATTTCAGGCGATCATCGGCCTATAAAAGCCCGATCGGGCTGAGAGAGAAAGTCATCACATCTCTTTGAATTTTCCAGAGCATTTGACTCTTTTTCTTCTTCCTTCTTCTTTACTTGAGAATTCAAGAACCTCCACTGTTCTTCAATGGCTCCCAAGAGACGAGCGGGAAAAGAGGTTGCAACCTCTGTAACGGAGGGTCCTTCTCCTCCTCCGGTCATCGAACGACTAATCGCCGGTCCCTTTTGATCAGAGATTGCCATCTCTCTCTTCAAGCTGATTTCTGGCTATCTTTAGATGAAATCAGGACGATCAATAATGATCTTGTGATTTTAGGGAGTTCAATTCCTTGAATTTTCTTTGATTTCTTGATCGGGAATCCAAGAACTGAAGAGTTCTTCTTTAAGCTTCCATGCGAAGCTATCCTTAGGCGGTTCACATCCTGTTGAATGACAGGATGCGAAGTTGTCCTTTGACATGTAACTGAAGAGGACCTTGATACCCCTGAAATAGTCTTTGGACCATAATACCCTTATGACGAAGTTAACCCTTGGGGCTTTGTTGCATTCTGTTGTTCGAGACTAAGCTTCTAGAGTGAAGCTAACACTTGAATATTTTCCTGCATCCTGCCTTCGTGTGGAATGCGGAGTTACGCTACAGCTGCGAAGCTAAGCTTCGGGGCGAAGCTATCATCAGGCCAGCTTCACTCGGAGAGCGAGGCTATGCTTTGTCAAATTTTACTTTCTTGTTTTAGCCCTTGTTTGGCTGATGAACTAATCATAGTTTTTCTTTATTTTTGCAGTGCACTATACTCCTGGTCCTTTGAACAGTCTCTTCGGCACAGCCAGGTGGTTAGACGGCAATGTCAGCCTACAGTTCCAAGGGCAGGCTTCACTTTTCAGCGAGCGAAGCTCTCCTGCTCGAGATACACTTATTTAGGTGGGGATCAACGCACCATGAGGAGCATCTTAACAACTGCTCCCCTTGAAGATTCTGACCGAAGAATCTATCAGAAACCCGGCTTCATGTTTGGAGACGCGACGCCAGACCATGATCGCCAGCTGCTAGCAGGAGAGGGGCAGTGGATTTTTCAATTGGATGGCGGGAAGTTCTATCTTCCGTCTAACAAGCGGCATTTCCCTTGTCTTTCTTCCAATGCGTGACGAAGGCTCGGAAGATGCAGTGGCAAGTGAGTCGGAGTACTGACTCCGTTCACGTAGGAAAATTGATACTTCCCTCACCTGGTTACACAAGGATGGGGTCTCCTCGCTGCATAATGGGTCTACACCCTGGGAATGTACTGCCAGACATCCCAGTGGGAGAAAATCCTGTGGTGGCACAGACCTTTTGCAATCAATTCTTTAAAGTTCATGGGAACTACCCAGCCACCGATTTCAGGACCCCAGGGTGGATTCACCCTCCAAGCAAGGTGGAGGGATTTGACTCTATATGTCCTTTCTTATTTCGAGGAGGATCTGGAGAGGCTGAATCTTTATGAAGCCGTCAGGACGACCTGCTACGGCATTCAGATGAGCGTAGCGAACTTCTACGCCATCTTTGAATTATATTGCCCGGCTACAGGGACCTTCTTCATCCCTATTGGTGAATTAGGCATGGCTCTGCATGAGATGTGGGAAGTCTCTGCTCTGCCCTTGGGATCTTTCCCATACGAAGAGTACTTCCCGTGTGAGGCAGAATTGGCACTTCTGGAGAAGCAGGAGCCTGCCTTGTTTGAGACCTACTGGGAGTTAATGTGCCATTTGTACATTTGCTCAAGTATGCATGGAAGCAATAAGGGAACTTCATGCAGCTTGAAGAGCTGGGGAGATTATTTGATCCCCGATATGGAAAACACTCCTGAAGCGGCTCATTGTGGAGTTGCTGACGAAGACATCTTTCACCGATGCAAAAGCATTCTCAGAGGGATCTGATTCTGGAAGAAGAGAGCGGCCCCTATGAAAAAGGCGATATTCTTTGGAGTTTCCACCATAAGGCTCATCAGCTGACGTCCCGGAAGGCCCTACTGGCTAGTTTCTTGACGGTCTGGTTAAAGAGGTGTGTGGTGCCGTCTTCTTCGGGCGACGTCATTCATCCGACTGTCTTGCTGCCTGCCGTTTGTCTAGTCCATGGTCATTCTCTGGGACTTCTTCCGGCCATAGTGTGTTGTATTCAGAAAGGACTTCGTGTATTAATGGAGGCTTTCTGTAGGCCACCAACGACGAAGCGGGGAAAGGGGACTATTTTGCCCTGCGACGGACCAAACCCCAGAATAGGTCTGCCATATACTTATTTGATGGCATGGTTTGCCCTTCACTGTCCCTCCATGATCGAAGCTGGAGAGGACCCCCCAGAAGGTGTTCGAATGGCGCTTCTCCGTTGATTCGAGGGATGTTCATGGCTGAGGACTTACGTAGCTGCGGTCCGTAAGTTACCGAATCGCTATGACGTCTATAGCCTTTTCCGCTGCTTCCCCTATATTCAAGATCAGGCTATGGAGAGGAGTTCAAAGACGTGGGAGAAGGACAAATGTCATTGAGCTGGGAAATTTTTGAGTGGCTGGTCAGCATTCGACCCTCACATTTATTGTACAGAAGCGAGGGACATCTGCTACTTGGAGCCTTATGTTCCAAGTTGGTTTGCCTGTCAGTTTGGATATGACCAACTGTACGTGGGAAACCAAACATCAATCTGGCTTTCATGGGGAGCCTCATCGATGGAGCTCGTACCTGACGGTTCTTCATTGCAGGCTATACCGAGGCGTGGTTGTGCATGCCGCTAAGCACTCCGAACCTCTGATGACCCTGGGATTCTGTCAGTGGTATGCAACCTCAAACTCCACACCCCTCGGATTCTCTGTTAATTCTTCTGGTGTGAAGTTAATTTCTCAGCGGTTGAAGCGGAAAGTCACTGAGAAGGGTGAGGGTAAAAGGGTTCGCGTCCCAAGCCTCGGGGAGTTTATTGCCATTGATGACTGTGAAGCCTCGGATGCAGGGAGTCCTCGCTTCGAAGCGGATATAGGTGCTGAGACTCCAGCAGCTGCTTCTGGCGTGGTGGGGACGGCCCCCGTAGAACATGCCGATGTTGAATAAGTGGAAGAAGAAGATCCCGAATTCCACTTCAAACGAAAGCGGGAGGGTGGATCTCGCATGAAGCGGGTGGTGAAGAAGCCCCGTCGCCAAGCTCCTACAGTTGTTATAGAGGGCGAACCATCTGCATCGCTTCCTCCTCTTGCCCTATTAGCAATTGAATTGTCGGCTCCTAAACTGACTATTGGTGAAGCCGCTCGGACCTGGGTAAGATCAGCTTCGTCCTTGTAATATACTTTATATGCGTTCCGGACAACTCATTATTTGCTTTGTGATGCAGGAACTGAGGCGGTGAGAAGCCCGAGAGCTGAAGCTGTTGGAGAACAAAAGGAGCATTATGATCCCTTGTTTACTTATAAGGAGGGCGATGAGGCTGGCTATTTCACCGTCTCAGAAGGATCCGGAGATGACGCGGCTGATGTCATTCCTTCGGGCGCCGGGACTTCGAAAGAAAGTTCTGAAGCTTCTAGCTCCTTTGAGTGGACCACGGAGGGTTCGGCAAGAGAAGGTGGGTCTGCTATTCGTGTTGACTCCGCCAAAGATTTTCCGATGTAGCCCGTAGAGACTGATGTAGCCGCTAAGACGATTGAGGCGACATTATCTTTTGGTACGGTTTTGACCTTTTTGACTCTTGCTATTTGTTGTGCCTTGCCTAAACAAAATCTTATCGCAGGTGTTCCGCCTCTGGGTTCGTCGACTTCAAGAGAGCCCACCCATCTTCCTGAGGGATCCAGGGGTGAAGTAAGCACTTCAACCACGGCGGATGCTGCTGAGTTGGATGCTTTGTATGGTGACCTGCCCTCTTATCAGCCTGAACCAGTCAGAGGAACAGAGATTGAGGGGACGGTAGTCACGGAGGCAACCTCACTTCCAACTATATCAACGAGTGAGGTGCCATCAGTTTCGCCAGCGCCATCTATCTTGCCAGGTGCAGAGCTAAGGGTGATTACCAGTCCTACTTCCCCAACACTGGTGGTTGAGCCCGCTCTTCCAAAAATAGTCACTAGTTCAACCTCGTTGTGGCTAGTGTACTAGTTTCGATGAAGACTCCTCCGAGATCACCGATGACCTCTCAGGTTGCTGCAGCCAGTGCTTCTACTATTCCTTCCACAATGGTGTCAATAAAGCCGGTGGAATCTTCAGAGGCTGCCCGTCTGCCAGGAGTGATTGAGGCCGAGAATGAATTCGTAGCTGAGCTAGTCGATAGCTTTTATAAGGGCTTGAAGCGATCCATCAATTTGATTTTGAAAGGCTCGACTACTTCATTCTCTGCTTTGAAGGTGGTCCTCTCCTGAAGCTTTGAGAGTATCCGATACTTTGGAGGGGATGACCAGGCCGCTGCATTGGAACTCCTGGTAGACAAACTTGAGAGGGATGTAGACGAATGGTGCCGTCTTAGCCATTCGAACCTGGAGTCTTCGGTTAGCGAGCAGCTTGCGCACCTTATTGCTCAAATGCATGAAGCCTATATTGCCGCTCAGGAAGCTGCTAAGGCCATTTCCTCTGACTTGAAGTCCTTGGAAACAAGGAAGGTAAAGCTTGGGGACGCTATAGATGCTTCTAACAGTGCTCTTCTTAACGCTGAAGATAAAAATGAAAAGGCTAAGGAGATGATCAGGAAGGCAAATCTTCTCTTATCCAAGGCTGAACCAGTGCGTCTTGAAGGGACTACGCGGCTTGAGTAGCTTAAGGCTCAGAGTGACGAACTCTCCTGGCAGGAGTAAGCTCAGAGGGTAACCTTGATTGAGGTTGAAGCTCGCTTGGCTCAGACGACGAGTTTAATGAGGCTGAGCTAAGGTCGCAGGCGCTTGTCCGGGCTACTGATGATAGGAAGAAAAGGCTGGCCTTTCTTGAAGAACGGATCAAATCTTACGAAGCACCCTTATGGCTTGTAATATATGTGCCTTCATGTATCCTTCTTTTCGGAATCAATAAAAGTAATCGTATTTCCAACTTGTTTTATCTCTTGAATTGTTGCTTTCAAGTTGCATTGCAGCCATTTGATAAAATAGTCCTTACCGGACTGAATAATGAGACTTGGCTATCTGCCGGTTCAGAGGTCGCAATGACGTCACCGGTTGAGAAGCCACCAAGCTCGAAAGTAGTCCTTGTCGGACTGAGAGGTGAGACTTGGCTATCTATCGGTTCAAAGGTCGCAATGACATAACCAATTGAGAAGCCACCAAGCTCAAAGTAGTCCTTGTAAGACTGAAAGGTGAGACTTGGCTATCTGTCAGTTCAGAGGTCGCAATAACGTAACCGGTTGAGAAGCCACCAAGCTCGAAGAATCCTTGATGGACTGAAACTTGTCTTTTGTAAATGTCAACAAGTTCGAAGGTAGTCCATGATGGACTGAAACTTGTCTTTTGTAAATGTCAACAAGTTTGAGGGTAGTTCTTGACGGACTGAAACTTGTCTTTTCTAAATGTCAACAAGTTTGAGGGTAGTCCTTGATGGACTGAAAGGTGAGACTTGTCTTTTGTAAATGTCAACAAGCTCGAAGGTAGTCCTTGACAGACTGAAACTTGTCTTTTGTAAATGTTAACAAGTTTGAGGGTAGTCCTTGACGGACTGAAAGGTGAGACTTGTCTTTTATAAATGTCAACAAGCTCGAAGGTAGTCCTTGACGGACTAAAACTTGTCTTTGTAAATGTCAACAAGTTTGAGGGTAGTCCTTGACGGACTGAAAGGTGAGACTTATCTTTTGTAAATGTCAACAAGCTCGAAAGTAGTCCTAGACGGACTGAAACTTGTCTTTTGTAAATGTCAACAAGTTTGAGGGTAGTCCTTGACAGACTGAAAGGTGAGACTTGTCTTTTGTAAATGTCAACAAGCTCGAAGGTTTGATGGGATTTGGAAAAAGGTCTCGTTTTCATTGCAAAAAACGAGGAGATCACTGTCATAGATTTAATGTTAACGTAATAGCGAAATGGATGGAAAGATCTGCATATGTGGTCTTACCATTCTATGGATGAGAATTGGTAAGTGATTTTGGAGAGGGAATCAAATGGGAACAGGTCCGTTAGGATTTTTAGCAAATCCCCAGCTGTCAACGAGTTTGATATGCCTTTATCAACTACCGTTTGAGTTGGGCTAGCCATGCTATTCCCCTCAGCATGATGAGTTATCGAGGACTTACGTTGGGCTTAAAGGCCAACATTTTCGTCTATCCTTAACCGTTAAGGATGTTGAATCATTTAGTTAACGTATGTGTAACCTTGATTCTCCTTTGAGACAACCAGTGTATGACTAGGTTCCTACTGGTTTATGGTGCATGATCTTGTTTGGAAGAAGAGAGAGGCTCTCTTTGCGTGTACCTTAGATATGGAGGTCTTGATCAGAGGTGTAGTGTTAACTTGATTATGAGAAGGATCCTTAATCAAGATAATACTTCTTTAAGAACTTGCCATTAATCGGCATCATGAGTAAATCACCATCTGAAGTCATAAGGCGGTATGCTCCGTTTGAATAGACTGTTTCTATTACAAATGGTCCTTCCCATTTAGGCTGAAATTTACCTTTGGTTTTGTGTGTCATGATCATCGGTCATCTGACGGCTAAACCAAACTCCTTTCTGGAAGATTCTCTATTTGACATTCTTATTGAAGGCTTTTGAGATTCGAGCTTGATACAACTCGATGTGCTGCTGAGCTTGTAATCGCTCTCATCTAGGGCTTCGAGCTCTTGAAGACGCAGCCGATCATTGTCTTCTGATGTGATTTTAGTGGTCAGAGCCACTCTTAATGACGGCATCTGAATTTCCAATGGAATGACTGCTTCACACCCGTACGCCAGGGAAAGAGGCATATTGCCTGTAGGGTACGAACCATGGTTCGGTAGGCCCAAAGACATTCACCATGCTTTTCGTCCCAATCTCGCTTATTCGAGGAGACGAACTTCTTGAGTAACTTGATAATTATTTTGTTAAATGCTTCCGCCAAGCCATTAGCGGCGGATTATAGGCAGTTGAAGCCACATTCTGAATTCAGTATTTATCGCAGAACCGATAGAATACTTGGCTTATGAATTAGGGACCGTTATCATAGATGATCCGCCTAGGGACACCAAATCGATGGATGACATGGTGTTTGATAAAATTAACCACGTTAGAAGTTTTGACTTCAACCAGTGGTATGGCCTCTACCCACTTTGAAAAGTAATCGGTTATTGCCAGGATAAACCGGTGACCTCTTGTCGAAGAGGGGCTGATTGGCCCTATGACATCGATTCCCCATGCTTCAAATGGCCATGAAGCAACCGTTAGGTGGAGCAACTCCGGGGGCTGATATATGAACTCTGCATGGATTTGGCATGCTTTGCATCTTCGTGCATATTGGATGGCATCGGCTATCATGGTTGGCCAATAGTATCCAAGCCTATGCAACCTGTCTTTGAGCTTTGGACCTGGCTGATGAGCTCCGCATATGCCATCGTGTGCTTCTTTAAGCACTTCTTGCACCTCTGAATTAGAAAGGCAACGGAGGAGGACACCGTCATATGAACGACGGTAAAGTGTCTTCAGAGTTGGGTCGTAGTAGAAACGGAGAGACCTTCGTCTAATAGATGCTGCTTCTTTAGGATCGTCTGGCAGCAGACCATGTAAGGCATAGTCGATGAGAGGAAATCGCCAATCTCTCGGCTCAAGATCCGTCGAGACATAATTGGCTTCTCAGGTTCTTAACATATGCGTAAAGTATACAAGGTGTCGAGTTGCCACTGTGAGGTGATACTCGGTGTCGACTGTAAGGGCTAGTGTTGTTGCTAATGCAGCAAGAGCGTCTGCCTTGGTATTCTGAGATCGAGACACGTGCCCGATGTAGAAATCTTCAAAGAAATTAGCCAATTCGATGACCGTGTGATAATAAGGCACCAAGTCTTCGTGACGGACCTCATATTCGCCTTTAACCTGATTGATAATCAGTTTTAAATCGCCGTAAGCTTCAAGGTAGCGTACCCCCATTCCATGGGCGAGCTGAAGGCCAATAAGTAGAGCATTATATTCCGCTACATTATTGGAGTATGATTCAGTTAGAGAAAACGCTCTGGGAAGGACATGATTCTGTGGGGAGATAAACACAACCCCCACTCCGGCGATGGTCCTGCCTTTAGGACCTATTCGAGACGCTCCATCAAAGAACATCTGCCAAACTTCATCCTCTGAAGTTACATTAGACTCGAAGACTTCATCCGGAATATCTTCGTGAAGTTTTGAGTTCTCCGGGACTGGATGAGCAGCCAAGAACTCTGCAAGGGCCTAACCTTTAATCGCCTTTTGAAGGATAAAGATCATATCATATTGAGATAAAAGAAGCGCTCATTTAGCTAATCTCGAATTCAATGATCCTGGCTTCGTCATGAGAAGACGCAAGGGATTCACTCTAGAGATGACATGTATGGTTTGGCCAACCAAATAATATCGTGTCTTCTGAACAGCAAAGACAAGAGCTAGGCACTCCTTCTCGATAGGATTATAGCGATATTTCGCCCCTATCAGAGTCCTGCTCAGATAATAAATGGCCTGTTCGTGGCCATGGTCGTCCTTCTGAGTGAGAAGGGCACCAAGAGAATGGTCCATAGCTTTTACATAAAGCAAGAATGGTTTTCCTGCTGTGGAAGCTACTAAGACTGGAGGTTTTGTGAGATATCTCTTAATGTCTTCATAAGCTTCCTGACAAGCTTGATCCCATACGAAGGAAGCACCCTTTTTCATGAGTCAGGTGAAAGGTTGACAGCGACCTGAGAGATTTGCGATGAATCTTCTAATATAAGCCAGTCTGCCTTGTAAACCTCTAAGCTCTTTGAGATTCCTCGGTGGATGCATGCTCTGAATGGCTTTGACCTTGTTTGGGTCAAGATGAATTCCTTTTGATGTAACGATAAACCCAAGGAACTTGCCACTCGAAACTCCCAAGAAGGATTTTGTTGGATTCATTTTCAGTTGATGAGCCCGCATTATGTCAAACATCGTTCTCAAGTCACGAAGATGGTCATCGTTGTTGCGGCTTTTGACAGCAATGTCGTCGACATAGCATTCTATCGTTCTTCGGAGATGATCGCGAAAGATTGTACTCATTGCCCGCTGATAGGTTGCTCCGGCATTCTTCAGCCCGAAGGGCATCACAGTGTAGCCGTATACCCCCAAGGGTGTTCGGAACGAAGTATGCTTCTCGTCGTCGGGGTACATTTTGATCTGATTGTACCCTAAAAAATCATCCATAAAAGACATTATTTTGAATCCACATGTATTGTCAATCATGACGTTGGTGATGGGCAGTGGGAATTCGTCTTTTGGACAAGCTGTATTGAGATCACAGTAGTCGATGCAGATTCGTATCTTCCCATTCTTCTTGAGGACGGGAACAATATTAGCAACCCAATCTGGATGTTGTTCCTCCCGTATGAAGCCACATGCAATGAGCTTATGGATTTCGGCTTCAATAGCCTCCATAACGTTCGGGCGGAACCAACTTTGCTGCTGCTTGACTGGCTTGGCGTCGGGTTTGATATTCAGACGGTGCATTGCTACTTGCGGATCAAGTCCGGGCATGTCTTCGTAGTTCCATGCGAAGACGTCTATATACTCCTTCACGAGTATTATCAATTCTTCCTTTTCTGTAAGTGGTAAGCTTTCACTTATAAAGATGGGCTTAGGGTGATCTTGACTACCCAAGTTGACCTGTATCACCTTATCTTTAGTAGGTGGGTCGTGTAGTTCGAATCGCTTTTCCCATTGGAGATCTAATTGCTGAGCCCATAGTTCTCAATTAGTAGCTTCTGCTGGCTCCAATTGACTGCTTGAAGTCATATTAACAGTGAGATTCTCGAACATCACTCCCACACTGACATCTGAGTCCCACTCAGAAGAAGAGGCAGAATATGATGGAATTGGTTCGTCGTCTTTGCCTTGAACTGTTGCTGGGGAGGTGGGTGTAACGTATCCCAACCCCCTGCGTGTATTATCATAGTAGTTTACAGGTTTCCCTTTTGGTACAAAGTTACACAGCAAGCTACGCCTTCCTTTTCCGAAATTCAGGCCTTCCCCATGATTTAGGTCGTACCCCATTTTCTTCATAATATGGTGTGCTGATCGTGCGTAATGGAAGAATTGTGGGGTGTCCAAGTCTGAACTTGAACCTGTGGCTGTGGACCCTCGTGGTTGGGTTCTACCGAAAATTATCGGTGATTGACCTTCTTTGGATGGAGGCATCACTAAAGCGGCCCCTTCTATAGATTCCACGGGTGTACCGGATGTACTCGGTCTATGTAAAGGCATGAGCAGAGAGCTATCCGTGATGGATTCAAACAACCCAATACTCGCAGAATAATCAAAAGAAATATTATCATTAATTACCCATTCACCCTCATCTTCAGAAGGAGTGTTACATTGGAGGTTATTAAGACATGCTATAATTGCTTCGCCACTCAAAATGGCTGGCATGTCAGCTTTAGATTCTGAATTTGCTTCATTACCACTATCATCATCATCTGGCAATGGTTCTTTGGATGCTTCACCGGTCTCTTGATACGGGAGAGCGTCAGTGAAGTAATTTTTCACCCCTTTGAATGGTTGCTTCTCAGCGAAGACAGTTCATACTGTCGCGTCGTCTTCGACATACTTGAAGCATAGGTGCAGCGTGGAGGGAACGATCTAGTTGGCGTGAATCCACAGTCGTCCTAGCAGCAAGTTGTATGATGTGTCAGCGTCAATGACATAGCAAGTCACTTCTGACTTCAGGCTCCCGATTTGGCAACGGAGTCGAATTTTCCCAAGTGGATGACTGCTCCAGGCATTAAAATCGTATATAGTAGTGGTTGCGGACAACTATATAGTGGTATACCGAGGAAGTAGAGGAGCCTTTTGGGGATAATGCTGAGTGCAGACCCCGGATCAACCTATACCCTTTCAATGCATGTTGAACCGATATATCCGGTGTAGTACAGAGGTCGATCATGCTTGTTATCCTTGAGAAGCATATCTTTCGCTGTGAAGGTAATAGCGGTTTCCTTTGATTGTGCATGATGGCATTCAGGGCATGGAGACTGAGCGTATATTTAGGGGTCTCTGGCATATATGTCAGGAATAATTCTGAATTAGCCAGGCATCCCTGAGTGCTTCTCTTGTCTCTTTTGATAGACGAAGTAGCTCGTGTATAGTAATACGAGCCGGGATATTAGCGAGCTAGGCCAATATGTCAAAACGAAAGGGCGTGTCAAGCCCTGGGCCTGAAGGCTTCTTCAGGACATGGTCGAACCGGACTTCTTTGGGCTTTTCCTTCCCCTTGGTTGGAATCGAAGCGGATGGTGGTACTTGTACTGACGTCGTTTGCTGTTGTATCTCGTCAGTAGCTTTCTCATACTATTTTAAGTATGATTTTCCAGATCGAGTACCCGTCGGCTGAGGTACATCGGCCTGCGTTGTGCAAGCGTGCTTTTCTTCTTCAGAATCGCTGAGAGAAGCTGACATAAGAGTGTCATCGTCTGGCAGGATGGAGATGATATTGCAAGATTTGCCCTTTGACTTGGACTTCTTTGAATCGCACTGTACGTCTTGGACAAGGTCTGGGTGTATCCACATGACTTCTCCTGTCTCCAATGTCAAGGGAACAAGACCTCTATTATCCTGAGCTTTATCCGCAAGATGTTTGACTTTCAGCCGTGGGGCAGGGACTCCCGTCAGGAACTGTGACCTTTGGGGTTTTGCCAAACTCGAGGGTCACCATATTGGCAGTGACTTTCTTCTGTTCTGTCTTCAATATCAAGACTCCAGCTTCGATCAAGGCTTGAATTCTGTCCTTGAGGACAAAGCACTTGTCTGTAGGATGGTGAATCATCCTGTGGTAGAGACAGTATTTGGGATCGTTCGTGCGTCTTATCTCATTAGGACGTCGAGCCTCTGGTAGCTTCATTTTATTCCCTTTGTGGAGTAAATGGAATATTGTGACCACCTGATCGTCTCTGAAGGAGTACTATTTTGGAGGAAACCTAGACTCCTGATTATTGAAGCCGCTCTTCTTGGCCTTCGACTGAGCATCCCCTGACAATTCAACGAACATATTCTCCTTCCCTTTGGCTTGAGAAGACTGCACCATGTCGCCGCGTCCTTTATTATTCATACCCCATTTGGCTTTAGGGGTGGATGGTTCAAACTTTTTAGCCGATTTTTCGGCTATCTCAGCTTGTTCAACCAGTTCTTTTCAAGTATGGGCTTTGATAGCACCCATGCGAACCTCTACTTGGTCTAAAAAGTTGTACCTGCACGTCTGTAAGAGCATGGGTAATGGCATCCCTGCTGGGCACATCAAAGATAAGTTTCTGAATCGCTCAATGTAGTCGCGGACAGATTCGCCCTTCTTCTGCACGGTGGAGAGGAGCTTGTCCATGGTTACCTCGGTATCGTCCTCATAGAAATGAGAAAGGAATCAGATTTCTAGGTTGATCCAAGAATTGACAGAGCCCAGAGGGAGACTTCAGAACCAGTCAAATGCTACCCCCTTTAAGGTGCCAATGAACAGCCTGGCCATGATGACATCATTGTCTATAACATTATCGGTCTGAGACCGGAAATAGTAGATGTGCTGGTTTGGCGAGCTCTTTCCATCGTACGTATGTAACGTTGGTAGTTTGAACTTCAGTGGGTATGGCACTGAATCCCACTCCAACGAGTAAGGACAGACTGTCCCTACTTTCTTTAATTCATCCCTCTGAGTTAGGGATGCGATTTGAGCTTGGAGGCCCTTAAGGACTTCAGCTTCTAAAGAAGAACCCTTCTTGGACTTTTCTGTCTTTGGTTGGTCATTGCTAAGATGTTCTTCCTCATCATGGTTGCTCCCGGTATCATTGTTATTCCGGTTATTGAGGAGTTGAGCGAGCATCTGTTGAATGTTGTCCAGAGCTTCTTGCTGGGTTTTGAAAGTTTGCTCCTGAGCTTCCAAACGTCGACGAAGGTCATCGTTACCATTGTCAGCCATGTTTACTGATGCTGTCTGTTCGCACTGACCTGACTGTCGCCAAGGAGGTATACCCACTATCTTCATCCTCTTCATCAGATGATTGGACTAATCCTCCCTTTAGTTCCAGCGAGGCTACTGCCATTGAGGAAGAAGGCTGTTCTTAACTGTAGGGTATCGCCACCCTAAATCTGGTGTTTCGGAAGACACCCTCTTCATGCACCAAGACTTCGCCTAAGCCTGGGCTGTAATCTGAATCTGGGGAACTGTAGGGAGTATCGCCGGACGCTTGTCTGCCCCTGCGCAGCTCTCGTCCTCTTCCGGTCATGTTGACAGATGCAGAGGGTAGATCTCGCAAGACGCTCCTTTTATGATGTTTCATCGGGGCTTGTACCGACAACCGATCGAAAACTGATCGTCGGCCTGGAGGAGTGGCGAGGATGGGTCCTAGCCGGCAATGAACTGAGTGGACTGTCACCAGCTGACATCCCACTTGTTGACAACAGGGAGTAGTTCGGAAAGATTCCGAATTCCGTTTGTTTGTCAAGAATTCTGGCAAGTCAGACCCAGTTGGGCCTAAATGATCCAGCACAGAGGCTCTTTTGGATCTCGCATAGGACGATGTCCTGCTCCTTTTATCCCCGCAGAGGGGATTATCACTAAATAATGCTTCATTTCTAGCTTCGTGGCTAAGAACCTTGGAAATGCCCTTGGGCGCTGAAGCTGCATAAGCAACGCTATCAGCACTTAGGGACAATCTCTTAGCTCCGCCACAAAGCGAGAGCTTAGCGCTTGAAGAACTGGGGAACGAAGCACGCTGTGGTGCTTTATCCGCTATGCTGCTGCGAACATCATGCATACGCTGAGGTATAGTAGCTTCGCTCATGAGAGCGAGGCTGGTGCGAGCTGTTGATTTTGGGTTGGGCGAAGGTATAGTCGCCGCTGTAACTTCGCGGCTGGCAGCATTGTTGGAGCAGGCAGGCATCTTGCCTTTTTCTTCACGAGAGAGACGCACTTGTGGCGTAGCTACGCCTGAGGCTTTATTCAGAGCCTTCTGCTTTGGTCTCCACATCTGCTTTGATAAGGGAGACTTAGGTTCGAAGGGAACCTGACTAGCCACACGCGAGGCTGAGGGGTGTTGGCAGAATTCTGCTCCTAGTTTCTATTCCGAAACCCTGGTCATGGAGACCTTTCTATGTTTTCGCGCGCGAAACATTTGACCACCCCCAGAGAGGACTTCTTCAAATTTTCCTTGGTCGAAGTGAACGACTAGGTTCTCGATAGCGATAGGCTTGCACTGTGGGCCTGCTTCTTTGTTGCGCCAGAGGACCGCAGTAGGCTCACGAGAGCCTTGTCTGTCTCCGCAGAGACTTACCTTGAAGATTTAGCCAGAGAGGCTCTGGTTGCACCGGCTTTCTTGGATTCAGAGATAGACCCGAAGGTCTGTTCATCGCGTTACGACACTTGATTCTCAGCAGTGGAGAATATCATCCCCAGCGGAGTCGCCATCTTGTTTTCCATTGATTTGTAAAAGGGAAAGCTTACAAAAAAGGGTCGAGGAGCTAAATTACAAGTAACACAAAAGATTACAAGTAGATCTGCTCTGAGTATCTAGAGAAGTGTGTCGATAGGAGTCTGATTAGCGCGCGACCACTTTGTCCCTTTGACGATGCGAGCGATGAGATTCCCTTCTCGCCTGGTTCGGGGAATCGGAGAACAGAAGGTTGGTAGAACCCTCTTGTTGCTTCTCAAAACCGTCTTCGCCTAGGAATTCCTTCTCGCCTGGTTCCAGAGATTCCTTGAGAAGAAGGTATTTGGGTATCAGCACCCTGATTAGAGAAGTGATTCTCTGAAGTCTCTAAATTCTTGGAAGCAATAGAGTAAATCTCTGTTTGTGCGCGGTGCGTCCTCTCGAGAAGTCTGCCGTCTCTCTGGAGCGTATCGCATGTGTCCTCTCCTTGTGCCCCTGGTGGGCTATTTATATGGAGAGCGGGGGTATAATTGTCCCTAGAAAATATAGAAACAGATTGAATCAAATCTGTTTAAATCTGAAAAGTAGCCTTGCTGCGAGGCTAGAATCAGCTTCTGCGAAGCTAGAAGTAGTAGGTTGTATTGATCCTCTTGATCTGTTTTGATCCTTTCCATATAATTGAAAGATTTCCCCTGATCCTCTTACTCATTTTAGGAGAGTCAAGAAATTATGGTAATCAACTACCAAATTTGATCTCAGATTTGATCTTGATTGGATTTGATCTTGATGTGAATAGATTTGATCACATCTGGAGATTTAGCTGGTCAAAGGTTAACCATAGCAGACCCGCAGCGAAGCTGCCCGCGTTGAGCTCACAGCGGAGCTGGAAGGCGCATGTGGCGAAGTCAGAAGACAGCTCTTCAGCGGAGCTAGATATCGTCTGTGGCGAAGCTACCGAACATCCTTCTGCTTCAAGCGAAGCTAACTCTCTGCGGAGTTAATTGAGTTCTTCAGGCGAAGCTATAAGTTAGCTTCCTGACGGAGCTGTGAATGGCTTCAAGGCGAAGTGTGTGATCTTAGCCTCTCAAGCGAGGCTGTCCCTTTGGGCTCATGTGATGCTAAGTGCTAGCATCTTAGACCTGCTGAGGTCTGTTTAGAGACAATCTGGGCTTACTGTCTGCTTCACTGGATCAGTAGAGTCCAAGTTGCTTCCTTGTCCCTCGGAGATGGGTGAAAACTGGTCGTCAGCTTATCTGTTGCTTGTCTTTTGTAAATGTCAACAAGTATAGAACTGATCGTCAGCTTGTGTAGCGCTTGTCTTTTGTAAATGTCAACAAGTTTAGACATTGTTCGGACCAATAAGAATCTTGTCTTTTTTAGAGTGTCAATACTTAATGCTGCAACTCGTAAGGACCATTTTTCACTTCCCTTCATTGATCAAATGTTTGAACGTTTGGCGGGTCACGAGTATTACTGTTTCTTGGACGGTTATTCGGGGTATAACCAGATCCCTATCGCTCCTAAGGACCAAGAAAAGACTACGTTTACTTGTCCATTTGGGACATTTGCTTATCGTCGAATGCCCTTCGGGTTATACAATGCCCCAACAACGTTTCAACGTTGCATGTTGAGTCTTTTCTCTGATATGGTAGATCGATTCTTAGAGATCTTTATGGATGATTTCTCCATCTACGGAGATTCTTTCACTCACTGTCCCACCATTTAGAACTCGTCCTCCAACGTTGTGCTGAGAAAAATCTGACACTGAACTGGGAGAAATGCCACTTCATGGTAAAACATGGAATTGTCTTGGGTCATGAAATCTCTAAGAAAGGAATTGAAGTGGATAGAGCCAAAATCGAGGTTATTGCTAAGCTTCCCATGCCCAAATTCGTTAAGGACATTAGATCCTTCTTAGGACACGCTGGTTTCTACTGAAGATTTAACAAGGATTTTAGCAAAATTGCTAGGCTCTTGACTAATCTGTTAGCTAAAGATGTTTCCTTCACTTTTGATGCTGAATGCCTAAACTCTTGAGAGAAGCTTAATAGAGAGCTTATTTCTGCACCAATCATATCTGCACCGGATTGGTCTAAGCCGTTCGAAATAATGTGCGATGCTTCAGATTTTGCCATAGGCACTGTCCTAGGACAACACATTGATAACAAGCAGCGTGTAATTTACTACTCTAGTAGGACTCTCAACGATGCTCAATTGAACTATACTACGACTGAGAAGGAATTCTTGGCAGTAGTGTTTGCCTTAGAGAAGTTTCGTCCCTACCTACTAGGGTCCAAAACCACCATTTTCACCGATCATTTTGCGCTTAGGTACCTCATGATGAAGAAGGATGTCAAGGCCCGACTCATTCGTTGGATCCTCCTTCTTCAAGAATTCAATCTTGAGATTCGAGATAAGAAAGGCGTAGAAAATGTCATTGCTGACCATCTTTCACGGATCCCTAATTCTCCATGCAACGAATTACCCATAAATGAGGATTTTCCTGATAAATTTCTCTTAGCTATCTGTAGGGAACCTTGGTTTGCTGATATAGTGAATTACTTAGTCACAAACCAAACTCCATCTCATTGGTCCAAAAATAATGTATACCGATTCTTATCCCAAGTCCGGTATTTCTTTTGGGAGGAACTGTATCATTTCAAGTACTGTTTTGACCAAATTATTAGGAGATGCATTCCCGATGAGGAGGTTAAGAGTGTTCTATCTTTTTGTCACGAACTTGCATGCGGTGGACACTTTGGTCCCCGCAAGACTGTTAAAAATGTGCTACAAAGCGGGTTTTATTGGCCCACTTTGTTCAAGGATGCTTATGAATTTTGCAAGACGTGCCTAGATGCCAAATGGTAGGAAGGATTTCAAAATGAAATATGATGCCCCTTAACCCAATTCTAGAAGTAGAACTCTTTGATGTTTGGGGCATCGACTTTATGGGTCCATTTCCTAATTCATTTGGAAACTAATACATATTGGTTGCTGTGGATTATGTGTCCAAGTGGGTAGAAGCCATTCCTTGTAAAACTAATGATAACAAAGTTGTCATAAAGTTTTTGAAAGAGAATATTTTTTCACGCATCGGAACCCCTCATGCGATCATCAGTGATAATGGCACTCACTTTTGCAATAGATCTTTTGAAGCTCTTATGCGAAAGTATGCCATAACCCATAAGTTGTCCACACCTTATCATCCTCAAACTAGTGGGCAAGTTGAGGTTTTCAATAGACAAATCAAGTTTATCTTGGAGAAAACTGTGAACCAAAACCAGAAAGATTGGTCCATCAAATTTGTAAATGCTCTATGGGCCTACAGGACCGCTTTCAAGACGATTCTAGGAATGTCTCCTTATAGGTTAGTCTATGGCAAACCTTGTCACTTGCCCGTTGAGTTAGAGCACCGAGCCTTATGGGCCATCAAGCAGTTGAATTTCGACTTGACTAAGGCCGGTGACCTTTGGAAATTACAAATTTTCGACTTAGAGAAATTGAGAAATGAGGCCTATGAAAATGCTAGGATCACTAAAGATAGAGTCAAGATTTTTCATGGTAAGCATATCATAAGTAAAACCTTTGTCCCTGGACAAAAAGTCTTACTCTATAATTCTAGGCTTCATCTTTTTCTAGGAAAATTGAAATCAAGATGGACTGGGCCATTCGTTGTAAAAATCGTGTTTCCACACGGTGCAGTTGAGATCAGTGACACCAAGAATGGAAATGACTTTAAGGTAAATGGTCAATGCCTTAAACCTTTCTTGGAATCGGTGCCGGTAAGTGAAACGGCAATGGGTCTTTTTGACCCAGTGTATCGGTAACTTTCCTCCTTTCCCTTTTATTTCATGCATTTATACATTTCTTTCATACATTAGGGACAATGCATGAGATAAATGTGGGGGAGGGTTCTAACATGACTGATATAAAAAAAGAAAAAATATATAAAAAAACTTTTTTAAAAGGGGTAGAAAAATATTTTCATATATTTTTTTGTAAGAAATTAAGTCAATTTTAAGGAATAGGAGAATCATAATTAGGATTTCTTACACTTGGTCAAAATAAGATAACTTGTTTGATTTTTAGGGTCAGGAAGAAAATTTGTGAAAGTAATTTAGTCTTGATATTTACCTTGATGACATATGCACACTAAATACACTTACACACTTAGGGTTTAAAAACAGAGACACTTATGCCTTATAAAAAAAATATATTATGAAAAAGAAAAAAAATAAGTCTAACTATTAATTAGCTAGGTGCTTTGGCCTAAGCAAGGCTTAGTATTTATGCAAAAGGTAATTAGAAACGTTTGAAAAAAATGTGTATATAAATGCTCTGATTAAGCTGGGTATTTATGCCTCATGAAGCATAAGTATTCACGCCTAAAAGGGGTACATCTTATGAATAAAAACCTTAGTTTCGTGGCCTTATCTGCTCGAGTGTTTAAGTCCTTAGGGGTGTTTTCTCACCTGGTGCCCTAAAACTGTCCGGTTTGGGTGTCACCGACTGAAGGCTCGTTACATGGGCAGATTAGAAAGCCTAATGAAATTGAGGAATAAATTCCACCAAAAATAAATAAGGCATAGGAGTTAATGTTAAAGAACCCTTAGTCAACTTCACAGTCACGATGGTGCATGTGATTGGTCACTAATGTTGCATATTTAATGTCACATTTCCATACTTATTTTAGAATAAAAGCCTGCATTGTCCTAATTATTTGTTTAATTTATTTGCAGGCCCAATCCTTAAGGAGATGAAGAGAAATAAGCCCAAAAGCCCACCAGAATTCTGAATTAAATCAGAGTTAATTCGTACACATAAAATCAGGGCAAAATCAAGAGGTTGAAACCGGTTGAGAAGAATCCTCTCAGAATCGATCGGTTAAAGCCAAAAATCCAAGGCCATTTCATCAGAATCCAGAGCTCAAACGACAAAACCAACAAAGGATAAAACCAGAAGAAACCCATGGGGAGACCCACCAACAGGGTGTGGCCACCTGGCCACACCCTTGCCGCGAAAACGCGGCTTTTGCTGCGTTTCTGCGGCAATCTTGGGGAGTTAGGGGGAGCGTTTGCTCCCCCGACCTCCCCGGGATCTTGGTGGTTGGGTATTTGCCTATAAAAGGCCATTATCTGCGCTGAAAATTGGACGTCAATACAGATTAGGATTTAACTTAGTTTTCATTTCTTAGTTTAGGTTTTTAGTCTTTCTTTTTATGTAATTTTAGTTTTCATTTATGTAATTCAGTGGAGATCGACTTTCATCGAAGAACAAGACTAAAGCTAGAGCTGGAGTGACACCGGTGTAAGACTTATTTCTTTTCTTTGATTGTAATGAAATCGAATCGGTGTTCTTTTTGTGTATGTACTTCTATTTAGTCTTCTTCTTCTTCTTCGTTTCTATTTTACTTTTCTTTTTCGTACAATCGTCTTCCAAGTGAGTCTAAAAGCATCGAAAGAGCCTTGCCATTGTGAGTGCCACCGATAGCTCATGACGATGGAATAGAGTCTCTCTCTGTATCATTTCATTCTTGAAGTAGTCTTGATGATGTAATGTGGACGAAGACCAATACTCGAATCTTATGGGCTATGCGCTGAATGCCTCCACTTCAAGGTAAAATCGTTGCTGAAAACTCGAGGTAAGCTTTTGACGAAAAGAAGGTAAGCAATTGTTTTTATTTCTTTTCTTTTATTTTTGTAAACTAAATCACAAACACCACTTCCTCCAAATCGTTTTCATTCTTCTTTCCACTTCATTTGTACTTTGTCGCTTTCTTTCGTTTTCTGATTTTTCACCTTCTTCATCTCCCGCTTTCTTCTTAACTTTAACAACTTTCTTTTCCATTTTCTTAACTTTAAAAACAGAGAAGAACTTTCTTTTGTTTTCTTAACGATTTCAATAAAGAACTGTAACGCTTCCATCCCAAACCCTCCTTGTGGATCACGACCCGCATAGCCACTTGCTATAGCGGAAGAATTGAGCACTTGCACATTCCTTTCTTAAGTTCTATAATCTCGTATTTTTTGTGCAGGTTTAGCTTCAATCAAATTTTGGCGCCGTTGCCGGGGAGGGTAAAACGGTTTTTAATGAAATCTGAATTTTTATTGCAAATTTTTTAGAACTAAACGAATTTTCTTCTCTGTTGCAGGTTACAGGGCAAGCAAAGCAGAAAATTATTATTGCAGTGACATACAAGTGGCCTTGGGCCTCTGCTCTAGAAAGCAGACCCATTGCCCTCTGAATTGCCGCGTTTCCACGGCAAAAGCCGCGGATCCGCGACAATAAAGAGATGACTACTAACAGATTTTTGCAGGGCTGCTAGCTTTGCAATTTCTAGTTTGCTGCAATTATTTATTTTTTTTATATGCCATCACAAAAACCTGCTAATAATCAACAGTAAAAAGTTTGTTGCAAAAGTTAAAAATTAATTAGACGTTTGCATTTTAGGCACGCGTTCTTTTCAATTCATTTAATTTTTACTGTTGAAGAGTGCTGGAGCAAGGTATGTTGCATTGCATCTAGAATAGGACTATCTCTTGGTTGATTTATATCGCTTAGAGTGCATCTTATTTATCTTGTACACTTGCACAAAATTGATTTTAAGGGCACCAACCCAATAACAAGATAAGGTGGGGATTTAATCACCCTTCCTTAGCCCAAAAATCAGAATCCAAGCACTCACTAACCCAAGCCTAACTTAAAATGAGTAGACGTTAGCCCTAGGGACATCTCGGACTCAATTAGGAGATTATCCTAAGGGCGAAAGGTGTTGGAACTTGACTCTTGCCAAGTCAGTATCTAGGAAAGGGATTAAAGGCCGAAAGCCCGAAGGTTGGTGGTTATTTAATTAAGGAACGTCTTTTGACGGAAAACCTCCCACCAACCTTGCCCTGACCTGGCTGATTAGCTTGTGGTCAAAGTCTACATTAAACCTCCCGTGGACAGTCTAACCAGTTAGGAGTCGTCTAGGTCTAGGTCTACCCTAACTTAGGTTAGAATTTTTTCTTTCTTGTGTGTTTATTTGTTTGTTTTTTCTTTCTTTTTGTTTGTATTCCATTGTGTGATATGGCTTATAATAATAATTTTTTCAACTATAATAATAATCCATATTACACATCAAACTCTTTTTCGGATATTACCAACCCGGCATATCATGACTTTAACCAACCTAGTGTGCCGGATTGGTCTTATCCGAATCAATATAACCCATACCCCCAATCTAATAACTATAGTTTCCATAATGATTTCAACTCTTCACCGAGTCAGTGGGGATTCACCTCCCCCGAGCATAATTTTCAACCACCTTGTCCTCCTTCTCCACCTAGTCCACAATATGTCCAAGAGTCATACTCAGTTCCACCAGTCCAAAATAGAAAACCATCAATTTTGGAACGGAGTATGCGTGAGTCCAAACAACAATCACAAAATCTGATGGACTCACGATTTCACTACCACTTCCAAGACAATTCTTCATCTTTTCATCAAAATAATGAACCCATCAACTATGAAAAGATGCTAGAAGCCATGACTCATGCTCAAAATGCTAGAAATCGTGACATAGATATGATGGTCGAATCTCTACGTTCCCACCGTCCTGATGTCACTTACCATTCTGTTAGAGCCGAAGAGTCATGTTGTTTTGGAAATCAAAATTCTATTTCAGAACAACCATTTGAACTTGCCCAAACTCCAAATTTTGAAAAAGATATTGATAGTTTGGCTAGTTTTCCTTTTCCTGAAATAGAACTTGAAAATGATTATGATCCTGAACCCCAACTTAGTGATTCAATTCTATTTCCTGATTCGATTATGACTCCGGTATCTTCACCTGACTTCAATCTTTTCCCGGAGTCAACATTGGATCCTGTACCAATTCATAAAGAAATTGAATCACCCATCTTTGAGGATCATGTTGAACTTGACCAATTATACACTTTTGAAGATGCTATTGACAAATTGACAAGTTCTCAATTTTTTGATATTGAACTCAATGAGATATGTGACCTAGATTCCCAAATCTGTGATCCAGTTCAACTTTCTGAATCAATCTTGACTCCCGTTTTGTTACCAAACTTGAGTAATATTTTAGAGTCAGTTTTGATTCCTCCACCTATCATTCCTGAACTGGAATCACCCAAATTAGGTCACATCCCATTGTTAGAAAATACATGTGGACTTGAGTTTCAACTTCTTGACTTGGACCCGCTTCTTGAACCAATTTCGACTCCTGAACCTTTACTTGACTTAAGTCACCTTCCTGAGTCGGTATTAGTTCCTGTCCTTCCTGAGCCCAAGTCAACCGTTCTATCATTTCATACTCCATTCTGGAACGAGGTGGTTAACAAATTTGACTCCGAAATCAATTATGGAATATGGAAATTAGATGGGGTCAAATATTTAATAAAGATCCTTCATGGATTTATCTTTTTAATGGGTTATATTAAAGATATTTCTGGTGGGTTCCTCTGAGACCCAAGAAAAATTGATTGGGCCATATTTCGTGGACCAATCAGACCACCACCGGAACCACCACCTTAAGGTAATCTTTTCCTTCCCTTTCGTCTTTTTCATGCATCTATGCATTAATTCATACATTGAGGACAATGCATGAGATAGGTGTGGGGGAGGGTCTAACATAACTTTTCTTTTTGTTAAAAAAAAAATTGACATTTTTCTTTACTTTTAAAAAACTTTTTGAAAAATAGAAACAATATTTTGACTTATTTTTGTAAGAAATTAAGTTAATTTTAAGGAATAGGAAAATTCAAATTAGGATTTCTTATACTTGGTCAAAATAAGATTATTTGTTTGATTTTTAGAGTTAGGAAGATAATTTGTCAAAGTAATTTGGTCTTGATCTTTACCTTGATGAAATATGCACACTTCATACACTTACACACTTAGGGTTCAAAAACAAAGATTCTTATGCCTTATAAAAATATATATATATATAAACAAATCTAATTATTGATTAGCTAGGTGTTTTAGCCTAAGAAAGCCTTAGTATTTATGCAAAAGATAATTAGATGAGTTTGAAAAAAAAAAAAGAAAAAAAACAAGTCTAATTATTGATTAGCTAGGTGCTTTGGCCTAAGCAAGCCTTGGTATTTATGCGAAAGATGATTAGATAAGTTTGAAAAGAAAAATCCTCTGATTAAGCTGGGTATTTGTGCCTAATAAAACATAAGTATTCACGCCTAAAAGAGGTTCATATAATAAAATCCTTAGTTTTGTGGCCTTGTTTGCTCGAGTCCTTAAGTCCTAGGGGTGTCTTCTCACCTGGTGCCCTAAGACCGTCTGGTTTGGGAGTCACCGATTAAAGGCTCGTTACATGGGCAGATTAGAAAGCCTAATAAAACTAAGGAATAACACCAAAAAAAAAGTATATATATAAAAATAAATAAGGCATAAGAGTTAGAGTTAATGAACCCTTAGTCAAAATTTTCACATTCACAAGGTGCATATGACTTAGGGTAAAGTAATAGACTAGATGAGAAGCACAATTTGACTCCTTACTTTGATTGATAACAAATTTTTGAATAGAGAATAAGTTTAGGAATGAAAAATTCGGCTTTCCTATAACTTATAGATTGCTTAGATCTTACAATCATATTTCAAATATTTTTCTTTTTCAAAATACTTTTTGAAAATACTAACTCTTTATTTCTCTTTCTTTATGGATTTTGTGGGTGTAATCCGCTGAAAATCCTCACGAGACAAAACTCGTCCTCTAGGGGGAACCTAGAGGTTTAACGGCTTGTTGCACATGCTCAGTGCAATCGCGCGACCTGCGAAAGTGGTCTAATAATCCTTAGTATAATTTAGTTGTTTTGCTCGAGGACGAGCAAAAGATAGGTATGGGGTGTGATTGGTCACTAATGTTGCATATTTAATGTCACATTTCCATACTTATTTTAGAATAAAAGCCTGCATTGTCCTAATTATTTGTTTAATTTATTTGCAGGCCCAATCCTAAGGAGATGAAGAGAAATGAGCCCAAAAGCCCACCAGAATTCTGAATTAAATCAGAGTTAATTCGTACACATAAAATCAGGGCAAAATCAAGAGGTTGAAACCGGTTGAGAAGAATCCTCTCAGAATCGATCGGTTAAAGCCAAAAATCCAAGGCCATTTCGTCAGAATCCAGAGCTCAAACGACAAAACCAACAAAGGATAAAGCCAGAAGAGACCCATGGGGAGACCCACCAACAGGGTGTGGCCACCTGGCCACACCCTTGCCGTGGAAACGCGGCTTTTGCCGCGTTTCTGCGGCAATCTTGGGGAGTTAGGGGGAGCGTTTGCTCCCCCGACCTCCCCGGGATCTTGGTGGTTGGGTATTTGCCTATAAAAGGCCATTATCTGCGCTGAAAATTGGACGTCAATGCAGATTAGGATTTAGCTTAGTTTTCATTTCTTAGTTTAGGTTTTTAGTCTTTCTTTTTATGTAATTTTAGTTTTCATTTATGTAATTCAGAGGAGATCGACTTTCATCGAAGAACAAGACTAAAGCTAGAGCTGGAGTGACACCGGTGTAAGACTTATTTCTTTTCTTTGATTGTAATGAAATCGAATCGGTGTTCTTTTTGTGTATGTACTTCTATTTAGTCTTCTTCTTCTTCTTCGTTTCTATTTTACTTTTCTTTTTCGTACAATCGTCTTCCAAGTGAGTCTAAAAACATCGAAAGAGCCTTGCCATTGCGAGTGCCACCGATAGCTCATGATGATGGAATAGAGTCTCTCTCTGTATCATTTCATTCTTGAAGTAGTCTTGATGATGTAATGTGGACGAAGACCAATACTCGAATCTTATGGGCTATGCGCTGAATGCCTCCACTTCAAGGTAAAATCGTTGCTGAAAACTCGAGGTAAGCTTTTGACGAAAAGAAGGTAAGCAATTGTTTTTATTTCTTTTCTTTTATTTCTGTAAACTAAATCACAAACACCACTTCCTCCAAATCGTTTTCATTCTTCTTTCCACTTCATTTGTACTTTGTCGCTTTCTTTCGTTTTCTGATTTTTCACCTTCTTCATCTCCCGCTTTCTTCTTAACTTTAACAACTTTCTTTTCCATTTTCTTAACTTTAAAAATAGAGAAGAACTTTCTTTTGTTTTCTTAACGATTTCAATAAAGAACTGTAACGCTTCCATCGCAAACCCTCCTTGTGGATCACGACCCGCATAGCCACTTGCTATAGCGGAAGAATTGAGCACTTGCACATTCCTTTCTTAAGTTCTATAATCTCGTATTTTTTGTGCAGGTTTAGCTTCAATCAGCATACGACATAGGGTAAATTAATAGACTAGATGAGAAAAACAATTTTACTCCTTACTTTGATTAATGACATGTTGTTGAATAGTGACTAAGTTTAGGAATGAAAAATTTGATATTCCTATAACTTATAGATTACTTAAAGCCTTACAAATATACTTCAAATATTTTCTCCTTTAAAAAATATATTAAAAAAAATGCTTTTCGAAAATACTAACTTTTTTATTTTTCTTTATGGATTTTGTGGGTGCAATCTACTGAAAACCCTCAAGAGACAAAACTCGTCCTCTAGGGGTAACCTAGAGGTTTAATGGCTCGTTGTACATGCTCAGTGCAATCGAGTGACCTGCGAAAATGGTCTAATAATTGATTAGAATTAGTTTGATGTTTTGCTCAAGGGCGAGCAAAAGATAAGTGTGGGGGTGTGATTAGTCACATATATTGCATTTACATTATTACCTTACCATACTTTTTGGCTAATAAATCCTATTAATAAGTCTTATTTTTCTTTGTTAAATGTAGGCCCAAGTGCTAAAAGAAAGGAAAGAGAAACAAGCTCAAAAGCCCACCAAATTCTGATTTAATTCAAAATAAATTCGAAATGAAGGAATCAGGGTAAAATCTTAGCATATCAAGAGGTTGAGAAGAATCCTCCTTGAATCAAGCGATTGAAGCCACAATCAAAGGCTGTTTCGTCAACTTTTGAAGCAGAAACAAGAAAACCAGTAAAAGATACAGGCAAATCATCCAACTAGAGATCTCCACCAGTTGGGTGTGGCCACCTGGCCACACCAGAGCCGCGTTTCTGTGGCCTTATCTGCGTTTTCGCAGCTTGTTAGTGTCTGTTGGGGGAGCGTTTGCTCGCCCAATCTTCCTGGGATCCTACCCCTTTGGTTTCTCCCTAAAAATACTAGTTTTAGCAAAGGAAAATAGAACGAGGACTAGGATTAGAATTTGTATTTATTTTCTAAGAATTTAGGATCTTTGTTAGCTAGCACAAAAGTTGTAATCTTATTTTTTAATTTGTAGTCCAGTATTAAAACTTGTGAGAGAGAGGAATTGAGTGTTTGTACTTGAAGATTGAAGTGACATCAATACAAAAATCGAGCCGCTTTTTCTTCCACTCGTATTACGGTATAGCTTGCATTGTTTATTTGCTTTCTTCATTGTTTTTCATGAGTAATTAAACGGTTTTCTGGGCTCACTATTGTAACTCTCTCTAGTTCTTCTTCTCTTCTGGCTTTTAAAGAAAAAGACCCAATGAATCATATGCATGCCTTACTTAAAAGTCTTTCTTTTTAAAAGTGTTCTTGAAGGCACATGAGGATGGGTTTGGATCGTTAAACTCTTACTTCTTTCATGAACGTTTCTTGAACTGTTTTTACTTCATTCTTACTTCTTCGCACTTGATGATTTAACATTCAATTCTAAACGATTTTTCAAAGAAAAGATTGAACTCTTCCAACCATCTTATGTGCTTTACTTCAACCTTTCTAAAATCCACTTTAAGTTTTGCTTATGATCACTTTGAGGTACTTAGGATTTCAATAGAAGAATTAACTTTAGAATAGTGAAATAGTGAGCCCAGATTTTCTTCCTTATTATAATCATCAAAACAATCTTCGAACTTTTTTTAAATCACCTTCTCCAAAACCTTTTCTAAAGTTGCAATTTCTCTTTTAATCATCTCTTTCTTTTCATTCTCTTTTCCATTAAAAAACGAACACAATTCTTTGTTTTTAAACGATTCACTGAAAAGCTTCCATCGCATTCCTCCTCGTGGACATGACCCGTTAGCCACAAGCTACACGGTAAATTCTTAAACTCTTTGATTGTTCTTTCATTTTAGTAATCACTCATAGAAAGTCCATTGTTCTCCTCCCAGCAATGGTGGCTAGGATCCAAAGTGGGTTACGAGCGCTAATGAGAAGCTTCTGTCAGGTAGAAGCAATCGTAGATGCAAAGGGCAACCCAGTCAATTATTCCAATGATCATCCCCTGGTTAAGACTCCCAGTCTCAGGGTTGAGCTTCCATACACATATCTGATGGCTTGGTATGTGATACATTATCCATCACTAATGTCCGCCGTCTTTGCCTCAGAAGATTTTATACCTTTCGTGCAGCAGTTGGAGAGTTCGAGCTGGCTATAGTACTACATGTTCTGAAAGTACACCTAGAGGGGGTGAATAGGTGTAAGGCTAATCTAATGAAAAATAATGCGAAATTAAAAACTTATTGCAACACACATAGTGTAACCAAAGAGTGTAGCCGAATTCCCAGTGAAGGGCTCTGGACTATCTCCTCTAAATTCCTCTAAATAAGAGTTGAGGTGCAATATGAAGCTCTCTTGGTTAAACACAAGTATGGGCACACAATCAAACCGAGCATATAAATATGAATGAACAATATGAATGAATGCAAGGCACAAAATAAGAGAAAGAGAGTTAGAGATAGTGGATCAAACACAAACACTAAGATATGTTTCGAGGTTCGAGCACCCAGCTCTACGTCCCCGCTTTCACACAGAAGCATTTTCACTATATCGTCCACACAGAACTTTTCACATAGGGAACCTCCACTGAGGACTTGGGCAAATACAACTAGGAGTACACAACTCCTCTCTCCAACAATACAACCTCTCATTAGAGGCAAGACACAACACAAATCACCTCTACACTTAGATGGATAGGCACTTAGCCAAACAAATATCAACCTCACATAAGAGGGATAAGGCTCAAAGCCACAACTCAATAATCACCTTACACTTAGAGGGATATCAAACACAACCTCCACAATCATCTCTACACAAGAGGGATATCAACACAATCACCTCTCACTAGAGGGATGTCACAAAGTAAGGAGGGTTACAATACTTGGTGGTCTCTCTCAACAACAAATCAAATTTTTTCATAAAAAAAGATCCTAATAGATAGGATAGATATGATAACTCAAGTATGAGAAAATAAAGAGTTTGAAAATCAAAAACACAAAGAAAATACTTGGGAAAACTTCTAGGATATAATGGAATGAAGAACAAAAATAAATCCCAAAGAATTCTATTTTTCTTTGATTTTTCAACTCTTTAAAACAAATGAAGATAGATCTTTTGAACCTAAAAACTATTTTAATACTTGTTGTTAAAACACTTAAGAAGATTGAAATTTTTGCTCTTGAAATTCTTGTTAGAAACCAGCTCAATTTAGGGGTATTTATAACCCTCAAAAATTTCTGCCCGTTGGCAGCAGGAAAGCGCAGTTTTGCCCTTCCGGTTGACCGCGCGGTCGACCGGCCCAACGGTCAAATTTCTGACCGTTGTGCCTCAGTCGACCGCCCGGTCGATCGGACCGGATATAGAGAGCAGCAGCTCTCTGCCGGTCGATCAGCCGGTCGACCAGGGCCATTTCCAAAGAGCAGAGCTCTCTGGACGGTCGACCGCCCGGTCGACTGGCCCACCAGCCCAGGCTGCGTGCACGTCCTATGCACGTCGGTCAACCAGACCGGTCGACCGACTCTGCTACAGCTGACCGGTCCGGTCGACCGGCAGACAGCCAGGTCAATCTTTTTAGGATTAAAAACTTGAGTTTTTATTATCAATTAAATCCCATAAAATCCCATAAATTTCACAAAAATTAGTTCTTATTAGATCTTTGAAATGCAAATATGTGTGACAAAAATTCAACACATATTTCAAATAATTTGAACCATTTTTGTGAGATAGAAAATTTGCCTTAAACCAAAATTCGTATTTTTCAAAACTTGGATTTTTGAAATGGAAATCCGATTTTTTCAAAACACATGTAAATACAAAAACATAATATTTAAACAACTTTAAAGTATATAGTATATGGATAGAATCTATTATACATAAAAGATATTATATCTATGTTTTTGACTTGAAAACCAATATCGGTTAAGCCGAAAAATCAAAACATGAAACTTTAAACAAGTGTTTGTGTTATGAACTTGAGCATATCAACACTATCAAATCTTTATACAAGATCTAAATATAATCTTAAACTAAACAAATCGATGTCTTCTTGTAGAACTCCGTCTCCAACTTGACTCAATCAAAAACTGATCCAACGAGCTTTACTCCAACTGAGTAATAGATGCGATCTTGACGCTCGAGCTCTTGAATCAACATGTGAAAGCTTCAAAACATCTTTGTTGAAGCTAATCACCTACTAATATTTTGATCAAATATCTGAAACTAAATATCACAAGATTATTAGTAAACAATAACTACATGAGTTAATCATTATCTAAACTAGAGTGAAGGGCCTATGGGCCAACAATCTCCCCCTTTTTTATGATGACAAAACTCATGGAGTTATATATGCATAGATTAAAGTTAAGCTTCATAGAAGCTCCCCCTACACTCATGCATAGCAATAAACAATAAAAATATGCAATGAATGCTCAACATAAATATACATAAACATGATATTTGATACCAATAAAATAAACATACTCTTGATCCCAATTTTAAAATAAAAATCTTCTTAAAAAATGTTGCTCTTGATACCAACAAATGCTCTTCATACCAACAAAAGATACCCTTGATATAATTGGTAAACGATAACAAATTTAAACAAACATACATATAAACAAACATGCATATATCAAACATGCATATAAACAAGCATGCATATATCAAACTCCAAAATATCTCTCCCCTTTTTGTCAATTCATCAACAAAGGAGTATAAACAATAAAGGGCATAAATAATATTTTCTCCCTTTTTGAAATAATCAAACAATAAGGTATATATGCTATATACATTCATGAAGAGGAGAGACGTGAAGTTAACTCCCCCTGCATGTATGCATTTATATGAAAAGAGATGACAAAACCCTACCACATAATGCATAATATGTAATGTATAAAAGGAGATGTGAAGCTCCTACTACACACGTGTACCACATATCAAAGAAAGGTCAATCACTTCAATATGATATACACTCAATAAGAATCTATATATAGAGAAGATGTTAAGCTTCCCTTACATATAAGCAATATAAATCAAAACATTATGATACCAATTGAAAATAAACAAAACATTTTGAAGAAACCAACAAAAAATTTTGATATCAATTGAAAGATATAAACATATAGAAAATCTTTATACCAATTGTAAAAATTAGTACCAATTGAAAATATTTTGCACTTTTGATACCAATTTGAAAAACATAAACCGATCCTTTGGTTAAACACTAAAATCATTTTGCAATAGAGAAACCAAATAGAGAATAATATCAATTTAATATTCTTGATACCAATATTGAAAATGAAACATATACCAGTTGAAAATAATTTTCTTTAGGAGCATAGAAAACCAAATGAAAACTAAGATATTATTTTTCAACATAAAGAGTGGGAGTAAGATACCAATTGCAAACAAAACCAATTGAAAGGTAAAACATGAATTTTCTCCCCCTCTATGAAATACTAATGAAAATGATGTATAAACTTATATAAGATACTAATTGAAAAAATAATTGTCATTTAGGACTAAATCAAGCTTAGCATGGCAAAATTTGTGCTCAAAGATATAAAGATATAACAAGCACAATCAAAAAAAAAAAACACACACACACACACACACATATATGAAAATGTAAATACCAATCTAAATTGATATTGTTTGAAGTTGAAGCATACAAATATAGAAACAAATATAAGTATACAAATAAATATCAATTATGATATCAATTGAAAATATGATGAGGATCAAGTGTATAACTCATAAAGACCACCCTATTCATGCACATGTTAAAATGATTTTCAATTTGAGCATACGAGGCATGGTCGCCCATCCAACCCCCTTAAAGGGTAGGGGTTTTCAAAAATAAATTTGAAAATAAGTTTAACATATTTGAAAACTCTACCAAAATGAAGAATACGAACTAGTTTTATGATAAAATTGTAAACTAGTACGAAATCCTTCAAGTAAGGAATAAAACAATAGCATATCCATGAAAACATAAAAATTACACAATCATTAACAGTCAAATAGAAATAAAGCTCATATAATCTCATGAAAACAAATCATGAGTAAACATCAAATAATGTGAGTGTACAAAGTCATGTAATCAACAAAATCATGGAATAAGGCACTTAAGCTCAATATGAAATTCCTTAAAAAATCATCAAAACTAAATTTACTTCAAGGTATATGTATGTTTAGTCTAAACTAGAGGTATACATACATATGTAAACATAATTGAGTCTATAAAGAGATTTTGCATGAAAGGCAAATGACTCAAGGGTTATACATGTATATCCAATAGTTTTGGCAAAATAAATATATACATGAAGTTAAAATATATTGTCATAAAACATGTGCAAAAATAGGGAATACAAGTAAAAATGCATGAATCATCAAAACTAGGTTATATTAGTACCTCTAATGGGTACAAACGAGCATTTAAGTACAAACATATAATAATCTATTTGTGGCTCATTAGTTGTACAAGCATATGCACAAGTTTTAATGAAAAATTACATCTAAACATGTAATCAAAACATGAAGCATAAAATGAGACATAAATCAGTATAATCATTACGTAAATGCACACGTCTTAGATTCATAATATACACAATAGTTAAACTATGGTGAGAACACAAAAATAATAATCCATATGAACATGGGTGTATCTCAAATACTAATCATGTATATCACAAATCTAATTATCATGACATTTAACATAATAATCATAAAAACATGACATGCTAAAAATGAATCATATGAAGGCATGTAAATAAAAAATCATATAAAGGTATGTAAACATAAATGGGAGTTAGAGATCGTTATCAAAACCTAGAGGGCACAACTCCATATCTCCAAACCAAGGTGGTCCTCCCACCAAACTCCCCTTGAAAGTGATGCATCCATAATTGTCACCTTTAAGCTCAGAGCGCATCCACCTCATGGCACCAATACTCTCACGTCAAGTGAGAGTCCACACCTACATCAAATAAAATAGGAGTGATCTTTGGTACCCATACTCTTTTGAGTCCATGGGGGTTAGCTCCTTTCCTAATCCAAACAAACTTATTTGCTAAATTTACATCATGTACTCTATCATAACAAAAATTAGCAAGGTGGACCTTACGTCCACAATGTGTACATGTGTACACATGAGCATACATTGTGTTATGAGTGTGAACATGAGGAGCATGTGTATGTCATGGTTTGCGTGCATGCATAGGTGGAACTTGTTTCTTGTGAAACATGGATTCCAAACGTGTGTTGTTCATGGCACATTGGCTCAAAATGGAGCCCAAACAATCAACACTCTTCTTTAAAATATTGATATCATTTGCAATAATAGCAGAAGAGGTGGAGCATACAATAGAAACACTAGAATGAGAAGCTACACTAGCATGGCAAACATGTGAGTCTAAATCATTTTTTAAGTATTTGTTTTTATTTAAGCAATCTTCCAATTCTTTTGAAATCAAATCAATTTTATTTTTTAAAAAATTATTCTCGTCTAAAACAAAATCAAGTTTTGAAGTTAAGGTCTCATTTTTCTTCAAAACATTTTCACAATCATTTTTGCTTTTCAAAATTTCATTTTCTTTTAGAGCAAGATCAAGTTTGGATTTCAATGAATCCCTTTCATTAGAAATCTCCACTTTCTCTTGCAAAACCAAATCAAGTTTAGAAGACAAATTTTCATTTTCTTCTTTTAAAGTAAAACTTTTCTTTTTCAAACTTTTATTCTTCGAAATTCATCTTTCACAGCCTTTAGCTATTTCATAATTTGAAGCATGTGCATCCATACACTCATTGCAAGAAGAACTAGAACTATCATCTAGTTGAGTATCCGAATATACTTCAAGGGAGTCATTCCCTTAGACCATAAAGTAACGTTGTTCAGATTCTTCTCCACGAGATTCCTTCTCCACAATATTTGGCATTTGAAGCTTAGAGGAAGTCAAAGTGTTCCACACTACAAAAGCGAAATTACAATGAGAAACCATCAAAAGATATTCTTTGTTAAGTATGCTTCTAAGTGCCATTAGGGCTTGTGCATTGGTCTCTATATGCTTGCTATTACCAAGATAGGAATTCTTAGTAGCGGCAAGGAAAACATGCAAACTTAGGATTTTTAGGTACATGGACATCCTAGCCTTCCAAACATCAATGTTGGAAGTGTCATACATAGGAGGGGTCATGAAGTCACGAGTGTAAACTATATGTCTGCAAATGCAAATGTAGATTAGCTAACCAAGATCTCACTCCTAGGTGGTTAAACCTAATAACAGGAGCATAGACTCTGATACCAATTAAAAGTACAGGTAGAGGGGGGTGAATAGGTGTAAGACTAATCCAATGACAAATAATATGGAATTAAAAAACTTATTACTACCCACTTAGTGTAACCAAAGAGTGTAGCCGAATTCTCGGTGAAGGGCTCTAGACTATCTCTTCTAAATTCCTCTAAATAAGAGTTGGGGTGCTATATGAAGCTCTCTTGGTTAAACACAAGTATGGGCACACAATCAAACCAAGCATATAAATATGAATGAAAAATATGAATCAATGCAAGGCACAAAATAAGAGAGAGTGACTTAGAGATAGTGGATCAAATGCAAACACCAAGATATGTTTCGTGGTTCGAGCACCCAGCTCTACGTCCCCGCCTTCACAAGAAGGATTTTCACTATATCGTCCACACAGGACTTCCCACACATGGAACCTCCACTGAAGATTTAGGCAAATACAACTAGGAGTACACAACTCCTCTCTCCAACAATACAACCTCTCACTAGAGACAAAGATCAATACAAATACCTCTACACTTAGAGGGATAAGTACTTAGCCAAACAAATATCAACCTCACACAAGAGGAATAAGGCTCAAAGCCACAACTCAATAATCACCTCTATATTTAGAGGGATATCAAACACAACCTCCACAGTCACCTCTACACAAGAGGGATATCAATACAATCACCTCTCACGAGAGGGATGTCACAAAGTAAAGAGGGTTATAACACTTGGTGGTTGATTGTAAAATCAAAGAGTTAAGAGAATTACCGTGTAGTTTTTGGCTAATGGGTCGTGTGCACGAGGAGGAATGCGATAGAAGCTTTTGGTGTTTTGTTTAGAAAGCTAAGAATGGTGTCTTCTTTTAAGTTAGAGAAGAGAGATGATTAAAAGAAAAATTACAAATTTAGAGAAGGCTTTGGAAAAGGTGAATTTTGTATAAAGCTTGAAAAGTGATTTGTTAATTTTTTTAATAAAGAAGAAAATCTGGGCTCACTATCTCACTACTCAACGATGTGTTCTTCTATTGAAATCATTAGTGCCTCGACTTGATCATAGGCAAAAACTTAAGATTGATTTTAAAAAGTTTTAAGAAAAGCACATAAGATGGTTGGAAAGATTAATTCTTTTCTTTAAGAAATCATCTTGAATTGAATGTTAAATCATCAAAAAGTCCAAGTATGAGATAAAAACAAGTTCAAGAGACATTTTTTTTAAAAGAGATAGAAGTTTAAAAATCTAAACCCATCCTCATGTGCCTTCAAGAATACTTTCAAGAAGAAAGGCTTAAGTGAGGCATGCAAATGATTCATTGGGTCTTTTTCATCAAAACCATTCGAAAAGAAGGGGGATCAGAGAGAGGAACAATAGTGAGCCCAGAAAACTGATTTAGTTACTCATGGAAGACAAAGAACAATGCAAGTAAATAAAACAAGACATACCGTAAAATGAGTGGAAGAAAATGTAGCTTGATCCTTATATTGATGTTACTTCAATCTTTAGAATACAATCACTCAATTCCTCTCTCTCACTAGTATTTGCACTGTACTACAAATTACAAAACAAAGATACAACTTCTATACTATCTAACAAAGAGCATAAAGCCATAAAAACAAAAAAAAAACTAAATCTAAGTTTCAATCCCTTTTTCTATGAAAAATACAATATTTATAGGAAAAAACCAAATGGGAGGGGACGTATAAAGATTGGGGGAGCAAACGCTCCCCCAACAAACATCAAACGGCCACGAAAATGCGATTTTGGCCGCGTTTTTGCGGCCATCGTGTGGCCAGGTGGCCGCACCAGGTTGGAGGATCTTCTTCGTTTGGTGATTTTCCTTTATCTCCTGCTAGTTTTCACGTTTCTGCTTCAGGATTTGACGAAATAACCTTTGATTGTTGGCTTCAACTGTTTAATTTGGGATGATTCATTTCAACCGGTTTTCAACCTCTCTGATTTGCTAAGATCTACCCTGATTCCCTAATTTTTGAATTTATTCTGAATTAAATCAGAATTTGTTGAGCTTTTGGGCTCGTTTCTCTTTCCTATCCTTTAGCAATGGACCTGCATTTTATAAAGAAAAATAGGACTTATTCATATGATTTATTTAGATAACAAGTATGGTAATGTGACAATATGTATGTAATATATGTCACCGATCACACCCCCACAAGTATCTTTTGCTCGCCCTCAAGCAAAATATCAAAAACTAATCTTAATCAATTATTAGACTACTTTCGTAGGTCACTCGAGTGCACTGAGCATGTGCAACAAGCCATTAAACCTCTAGGTTACCCCTAGAGGATGAGTTTTGTCTTATGAGGGCTTTCAGTGGATTGCACCCACAAAATCCATAAAGAAAGAGAAAAAAGTTAGTATTTTCGAAAAGCATTTTGAAAAGAGAAAACATTTGAAGTATATTTGTGATAGTTTAAGTAATCTATAAGTTATAAGAATATCAAATTTTTCATTCCTAAACTTAGTCTCTATTCAAAAACAAGTCATCAATTAAAGTAAGGAGTCAAATTGTGTTTCTCATCTAGTCTATTACTTTACCCTGAGTCATATGCACCATCGTGACTGTGAAGTTTGACTAAGGGTTCTTTAATATTAACTCTTATGCCTTATATTTATTTTTTGGTGGTGTTTATTCCTCAATTCCATTAGGCTTTCTAATCTGCTCATGTAACGAGCCTTTAGTTGGTGACACCCAAACCGGACAGTTTTAGGGTACCAGGTGAGAAAATACCCTTAAGGACTTAAACACTCGAGCAGACAAGGCCATGAAACTAAGATTTTTATTTATAAAATGTACCCCTTTTAGGCGTGAATACTTATGCTTCATGAGGCACAAATACCCAGCTTAATCAGAGGATTTATATATATATATATTTTCAAACTTTTCTAATTATCTTTTGCATAAATACCAAGGCTTGCTTAGGCCAAAGCACCTAGCTAATCAATAATTAGATTTGTTTATTTTCTTATACATACATACATACATACATACATACATACATATATATATACATATACATATATATATATATATATATACATATATATATATATATACATATATATATATATATATATATATATACATACATATATATATATATATACACATATATATATATATATATATATATATATATATATATATATATATACATACATATATATATATATATATATATATATATATTTATAAGGCTTAAGAGTCTTTGTTTTTGAACCCTAAGTGTGTAGGTGTATAAAGTGTGCATATTTCATCAAGGTAAGGATCAAGACTAAATTACTTTCACAAATTTTCTTCCTAACCCTAAAAATCAAACAAGTCATCTTATTTTGACTAAGTATAAGAAATCCTAATAATGATTTTCCTATTCCTTAAAATTGACTTAATTTCTTACAAAAAATATATAAAAATATTGTTATTACCTTTAAAAAAGTTATATATATAAATTTCTTTGTTTTTCTTCTTTTAGTTATATTAGTTATTATGTTAGAACCTTCCCCCACACTTATTCATGCATTGTCCCTAATGTTGAAAAAAATGCATAGATGCATGAAATAGAATGGAAAAGAGAAAAGTTACCGATACACTAGGTCAAAAAGACCCATAGCCGTTTCATTTACCGGCACCGATTCCAAGAAAGGTTTAAGGCGTTGACCATTTACCTTAAAGTCATTTCATTCTTGGTGTCACTGATGTCTACTGCACCGTGTGGAAACACAGTTTTTACAATGAATGGCCCAGTCTATCTTAATTTTAATTATCCTAAAAAAAGATGAAGCGTAGAATTATAGAGTAAGATTTTTTGTCCAGGGACAAAGGTTTTTCTTATGATGTGTTTATCATGAAAATCTTAACTCTATCTTTAGTGATCTTAGCATTTTCATAGGCCTCATTTCTTAACTCTTCTAATTCAGAAATTTATAATTTTCGGAGGTCACCGGCCTTAGTCAAGTCAAAATTCAACTGCTTGATTGCCTATAAGGCCCGGTGCTCTAACTCAATGGGTAGGTGACAAGCTTTACCATAGACTAACCTATAAGGAGATATCCCTAGAATCGTATTGAAAGCGGTCCTGTAGGCCCATAGGGCATCTACAAGTTTGGTGGACCAATCTTTCTGGTTTTGGTTCAAGTCTTCTCTAATATAAGCTTAACTTGTCTGTTGGAAACCTAAACCTGCCCACTGGTTTGAGGATGATAAGCTGTGGATAACTTGTGAGTGATGGCATACTTTCGCATAAGAGCTTCAAAGGATCTATTGCAAAAATGAGTGTCATTATCACTGATGATAGCACGAAGGGTTCCGAAGCGTGAAAAAATGTTCTCTTTCAAAAACTTTATGACAACTTTGTTATCATTAGTTCTACTAGGAATAGCTTCTACCCACTTGGACACATAGTCCACAACAGCCAATATGTATTGATTTCCAAATGAATTAGGAAATGGACCCATAAAGTCGATACCCCAAACATCAAAGAGTTCTATTTCTAGAATTGGATTGAGGGACATCATATTTCGTTTTGAGATCCTTCCTACCATCTAGCATCTAGGACACGTCTTGCAAAATTCATAAGCATCTTTGAACAAAGTGGGCAAATAGAATCCACTTTGTAACACTTTTTCAGTAGTCTTGCAGGGACCAATGTGTCCACCGCATGTAAGGTCGTGACAAAAGGATAGAACACTCTTAACCTCCTCATCGGGAATGCATCTCCTAATAATTTGGTTAGAACAGTACTTAAAAAGATACAGTTCCTCCCAAAAGAAATACCAGACTTGGGATAAGAATCGGTACATGTCGTTTTTGGACCAATAAGACGGAGTTTGGTTTGTGACTAAGTAATTCACTATATCAGCATACAAAGGTTCCCTAAAGATAGCTAAGAGATTTTCATCAGGAAAATCCTCATTTATGGGTAATTCATTGCATGGAGAATTACCGATTCTTGAGAGATAGTCAGCAACGATATTTTCTACGGCTTTCTTGTCTCGAATCTCGAGATCGAATTCTTGAAGAAGGAGGATCCAACGAATGAGTTGGGCCTTGGCATCCTTCTTCATCATGAGGTACCTAAGCGCAGAATGATTGGTGAAAATGATTATTTTGGACCCTAGTAGGTGGGACGAAATTTCTCTAAGGCAAATACTACTGCCAAGAATTCCTTCTCAGTCATAGTGTAGTTTAATTGAGTATCGTTGAGAGTTCTACTAGAGTAGTAAATCACGTGCTGCCTGTTATCAATGCGTTGTCCTAGGACAGCGCCTATAGCAAAATCAGAAGTATTGCACATGATTTCGAATGGCTTAGACCAATCTGGTGCAGATATGATTGGTGCAGAAATAAGCTCTCTCCTAAGCTTCTCTCAAGAATTCATACATTTAGCATCGAAAGTGAAGAACACGTCTTTAGCTAACAGATTAGTCAAGGGCCTAGCAATCTTGCTAAAATCCTTGATAAATCTTCGATAAAAACCAGCGTGTCCTAAGAAGGATCTAATATCCTTCACGCATTTGGGCATGGGAATCTTTGCAATAACCTCAATTTTCGCTCTATCCACTTCAATTCCTTTCTTGGAGATTTCATGACCCAAGATAATTTCATGTTTTACCATGAATTGGCATTTCTCCCAGTTCAGTGACAGATTTTTCTCAGCACAACGTTGGAGAATAAATTCTAAATTGTGGAGATATTGAGTAAATGAATCTCCATAGATGGAGAAATCATCCATGAAGATTTCTAAGAATCATTCTACCATATCATAAAAAAGACTCAAAATGCAACGTTGAAACGTTGCTGGGACATTGCATAAGCCGAAAGGCATTCGACAATAAGCAAATGTCCTAAATGGACATGTGAACGTAGTCTTTTCTTGGTTCTCAGGAGCAATAGGAATCTTATTATACCCCGAGCAACCGTCTAAGAAATAATAATACTCATGGCCCGCGAAACGTTCAAGCATTTGATCAATGAAGGGAAGTGAAAAATGGTCCTTACGAGTTGCAGCATTAAGCTTCCTATAGTCAATGCAAACTCGGATCTTCGTGGGAAGTCGAGTTTGGACTAACTCTTTGTTCTCGTTTTTCACTATGGTGAAACCGGATTTCTTTGGAACCGCGTGAACAAGACTAACCCATTGGCTATCAAAAATGGGATAGATTATCCCTTTGTCTAAGAGTTTCATAATTTCAGCATGAACAGCCTCTTACATTATAGGGTTTAACCTACGCTGCGGGTCTCTTTTAGGTGTTGCATCGTCATTGAGATGAATGCGATGTTGAACTATAGTTGGACTTAATTCTTTTATATCAGTCATAATCCAACCAATGGCTTTCCTATGTTTTCTTAGAATTGCTTTAAGATCTTCTTCTTCCCGATCATTTAAATGGGAGGCACTGATGATAAGAAAGGTCTCTCGTTCACCTAGATAGACGTACTTTAGATGCGCAGGTAAGGCTTTTAATTCTAAAGAAGAGGAAGGCTCACTGGAAGGATTAGTCAAAGTTGTTAGCTCCATAATTTGTGAAATAGGGTTCGAGGCCCAATTCACATCAGACTTAACAACCTGATCAAGATTAAAGTCGTCAGACTCTAACCCGAAGTCACACTCAGTTTCTAGTTCTAATTCTTTCCTATGTTCACTTGTTAAGTTCTCAATGAGATTGACTTCAAATGTTTGGTCCTCAACATCACGGGGTTGTTTTCCTAGGTTGAAGACATTTACTTCTCTAGTCATGTCTCCAAAGGTTAACCTCATGGACCCATTCCTACAATTAATGATGACATTGGCAGTAGTAAGGAATGGTCGCCCTAGGATAATAGGAGTTTGAACCCTATGATTGGACACAGGTTGTGTCTCTAGAACTATAAAATCAACAGGATAAATAAACTCTCCGACCTGGATAAGGACATCATTAATCTTCCCTTTTGGAGCTTTTACTGAACGGTCAGCCAGTTGGATAGTGACTCGAGTTGGACTAAGATCGCCCAACCTGAGTTGTTGATAAACTGAGAATGGAAGCAAGTTGATACTTGCCCCCAAGTCAAGAAGTGCACGATTAATCTCGGCTTGTCTTATTGTGCAGGCAATGGTGGGAGTACCTGGATCCTCGTACTTAACAGGGATCGGACCCGATAGTAGTTCACTAATGTTAGTGGCTAAGAAGAACTTTTTAAGTACATTAGTCTTTCTCTTCTTGGTACACATGTCCTTAAGAAACTTAGCATAGGATGGGACTTGTTGGATGGCATCAAGAAGTGGCACATTTATCTTCATTTGATTAAATATCTCAATTATCTTGTCCATGTGTGGAATTTGCTTATTATTTTTCAGCCTATAAGGAAATAGTACTATAGGCTGGTGCACCTGACTGGTTGACTTATCTTTCTCAGATTCGTCAGATTTGGAAGGATTTGGTATAGATGAGGTGGATGCTTGATTTTGGTTGTGCTGAATGGGATTAGATGGTATTGACACATGGTTATCAACTTTCTTTCCCGACCTCAATGTATGAACATCATTACATTGATTCATTGATTGATTCTCAGCCAAATGAGCTTATTGAGAATTCCTAGGATTCGTTATTGGCTGACTAGGTAAGGTACCCTTTTGTCTCTCATTCTGTGGAGTGGCTAATTGGCTCATTTGAAACTCTAACCTCTGTATAGTTTGCATGTGAGAATCTTGGTTTTTTATGTATCTTTTCATGTTTCTCTCAAAGTCGGTCATTCTTCTTTCTAGTGGAGGATTCTGGAAGGAAGATTGTGGAGCTTGGTTGGGAAAGTTTTGTTGATAATTTGAAAAATTAGGTGGATGGTTGGGAGAATTATTATGAAAATTGAAAAAGTTGGGTTGATGATTTGAAGAGTTATTAGCATGATGGAAGTGGCTTGCATGATTTGACCATGAGTGATCATTGTTATTTTGGCTCCATGAGAAATTAGGGTGATTTCTCTAGCCAGGATTGTACGTTGGTGCATAAGGATTATTGTTCGGCCTTGAAAAGGCCGCATTCATCGGTTCAGGGTATTGTTGCTGAGCATGAAATAGAGGATACTCTTCAAACACATGATTCATGGCTTGACAGTAGGTACAGCCCGTAGTTGAAAATTAATTTGGGCTGACTTGATTGACTAGACTCGGTTCCTCAGTTTCTAAAGCTTCTAGTCTTCTTGCTAGGTTAGCTAACTTAGCCTCATTAGCTATGGATGATTCAATTGAATGGAGAACTCCTTTTGAAAGAGATGGAGTTTGGATTCCGAGAGGTTTCACTAGTAAGTTCCCATTGATGGTCTTTTCAGCTAGGTTTTTATATAAATCCCATCCTTCATTTTCATCCTTCTGCAAGAATCCCCCTTGGCACATACTTTCTAAGAGGGTTTTGGTAAAATAGTCTAAATCATCATAAAGAATTTGGCATTGTCATCATTTCTCTATTCCATGATGAGGACATTGGACAAGGAGGTCTTTAAAACGTTCAAAGTACCTCCAAAACGGTTCACTAGATTCTTACTTGAATTGCATGATGTTCTTCCTAATGAGAGCAGTCTTATGAATTGGATAGAAATTCTTCAAGAAGTCCTTGATGAAACTATCCCAAGATGTGATAAAGCCGGCCGCTAAGCTATAAAGCCATTTCTTGGCTAAGTCCTTAAGAGCGAAAGGGACAAATCTCAACCTAATAGCATCATCTATAAGGTGTGAGATTTTCATCATTAGACATACTTCCTAAAATTCACTTATGAAGAAGTAATCATCTTCGGACTCTAAGCCATGAAACTTAGAGAGTGTGTTAATGAATTGAGTCTTGAGCTCAAAATTGTACTCACCAACCGATGGAAGTAGAATGCAAGATGAAAGTGAGATTCTAATGGGATAGAACTTAACCTGCGATGATGTTGGTTGAGCCATAACCGGATCTGGTCTTGGTTCAAACTTTGGTGGCGATGTGTTTCTCGTCAACCTAGATGAATTAGGGTCTCTTGACCACACTTGCATACATAAACACAGTCACAATCAAAAATAAATTTACAAATAGTCAATAAGAGTAATCAACCAAGCCGAATCTAAGGTTCCCTTGACCTAGATAACTCCTAACTGGTTGATTGTCCACAGGAGGTATAATGCAGACTTTGACCACAAGCTAATCAGCCAGGTCAGGGAAAGATTGGTGAGAGGTATCCGCGCAAAAGCGACGGGCCTAATTAAGCCAAACCACCAGCCTTTTTTAAATCACCTAGAGGGGGGTGAATAGGTGATAATGCTAATCTAGAACATAAATGCGGAAGCTAAAACAAATTTTGCAATCACACTTAATACAACCAACAAGTGTAGCCGAATTTCCCGTGAAGGGCTCTGGACTAACTCCTCTTGATTCCCCTAGATATGGGTTAAGGTGCTATATGAAGCTCTTGTGGTTAAGTATAAGTGAGGCACACACACAAGCAAGCAAAGCATATAAGGATGAAATAGCAATGTGAATTAATACAAGGCACAAATGTAAGCAAGTATGAATGATATGGCAATATGAATAATGTTATGCACAACACAAATAAAGAGAGAGGGTTAAGAGACAATGGATCAAACGCAAACACAAGGATATGTTTCGAGGTTCGAGCCCCTAGCTCTACGTCCCCGCATTCACCGAGAAGGATTTCCATTCCACTAAAGGAGTACCGAACTCCTCTCTCAACCTTACAATGCCACCGAGACAATACAACCACAATCCACCTCTACCGAAGAGGGATAAGGCCCGTAGCCAACAACAAACACAATCACCTCTACCGAAGAGGGATCCAAACAATACCACTCCGATCAACCTCTACCAAAGAGGGATACAACAAAACAAGGAGGGTTTACAACAAGTGGTCTCTTTCAACCACAACCACAATCTTTTCCACAAACAAAAGATCCTAAATAGATTAGGATAGAAGATATAGCTCAAGTATGGAAAAACAGGTGTTTTGATCAAAGAAAATCTCTTGGGAAAATACCAATTTGATATAGAAATGAAGAACAAGAAACCAATTCCCAAAAACCTATTTTCTTTGAAAATAACAAAACACTTTAAAACAAACAAGATTGATCTTTTAGCTCTTTAAACACTTTTTAAAACTTGTTTTTAAAACCAGAGAGTAGGGAAAAATTAGCTCAGAAAATCTTAGCCAAAACCCCTAAGAAATGGGGTATTTATAGCCCAAACAGAAAACTAGCCGTTAGGCTGATCTGGCAGCCTGACAGGCTTGCGGTCGACCGGCCGGTCGACCGACAACGGTCAAAAATATGACCGTTGGAGCAATCAGGTCGACCGCCCGGTTGACCGCCCAGATACAAAGAGCAGAGCTCTCTGGTCTGGTCGATCGCCCAATCGGCCGGCCCACTGTGCTGCCAGACGTGCACAGCTCTGCGCACGTCGGTCGACCGCAGGGTCGACTGGACCTTGGTTCGGTCGACCGTGTGGTCTGCCGACCTGGCCTGTCAGACACTGTTCTGGGTCAGAAACTGGGGTTAAAATTATTTCTAAAAATTCTTTATAAACTTCTAAAAATCCCCAAAAATAGTTTTACCATTTTGCATTGATATATAAACATGTGATAAAAATTTCAACTCAAATATCAAGCAATTTGAACTATTTTTGTGTTTTATCATTTTTATCAAAAACTAAAACTTGTATTTTATCAAACTAGTATTTTTCAATACATGAATAGGATATCAAAATTAGTTTGTTTAAGATATGAAGCATGTATGTATATCGAACACATCTAATATACATAAAAACCATTTAAACTTGTTTTGATCAACTATTCATGAAAACAAATATTGGTTAAACCAAAATCGAAAAACCAATATCCAAACATAAAACGTGTGTGTATTGTGCACTTGAGCATATCAACTATACTTATCTTTACGCATGGATCTAAAACACACTAAACTATGGATACCTAAGTCTTCTTGATAATCTTCCATCTTCAAGTCGACTCGATCCCAAACGTGATCCAACGAGCATGGCTATGAAAGATTTTGACGCTCGGGCTCGGGAATCACCAAGTGAAGGCTTCCAAACTCCTCTTTTTGAAGCAATCACCAACTACTATCTTGTTACATGATCTGAAACTAAAATCACAAGATTATTAGTAAACATAACTACATGAGTTAATCATCATCAAAACTAGAGAGGAAGGCCTTCGGGCCAACAATCTCCCCCTTTTTGATAATGACAAAACTCATGGAGTTATATATGTATGGATTAAAGTCGAGCTTCAAGGAAGCTCCCCCTTAACTCATGCATAAACAAATAAACATAATGAATATGCAATGAAGGCTCTTAAACATGAATGCATAGATATGCATAAACAATAAAAGGCTCTAGATACCAATGAAATGTTCAAAAATAAAACATGCTCAGATACCAATTAAAATTAAACTAAATTAAACTTAATATATGTAAAACATAAACATGCATGTATAAAACACAATCAAACTCAAAATCTTTCTCCCCCTTTTTGTCAATCATCAAATAAGGGGTAAAAACCAAAACAAAACAAAGTCTTCTCCCCCTTTTTAATACAAAGAAACAATCATCAATAAGGGGTAAATAAAGACAATGTTCTCTCCCTTTTTGTCTAAAACAAAAACAAAACCAAATAGGGTTACAATCAATTAAGATATCAATTGAAAATATGTCAAAGTAGCATCTTGATACCAGTTAAAAGTAAACATAGATCAATAAAATAAATGGTATATGCTATATACATTCATGAAGAGGAAGATGTGAAGCTTCCCTACATAGATACATTACATGAAGGAGGGATGACAAGTCCTAATTCACATAACGTACACTATGCAATGCATAAGAGGAGATGTGAAGCTCCCCTTACACACGTGTACTACATAAAGAAGAGATTGTCAAGCTCTTCAATACAAGATACACTCATCTGAATTTATATGTAGAAGAGATGTTAAGCTCTCCTTGCATATAGGCAATACAAATCAAAACTTTTGACTATTTTCTTTATACAAAATTTTGAATTTTCTCAATTGAAAATCGAATTTTCTCAATAAAACAAATTTGATACCAATTAAAAGTATTATTCTTTTTAAACATATGATACCAAATTGAAATTATTATTTTTTATTCATAAAGCAAGGGAGTGAAAATCAAATACCAATTGAAATACAAAAACAAATTTTCTCCCCCTTTATGAAATACCAACTAAAACAATGCGTAGGCTTGAAATGAGATATCAATTGAAAAGCAATTGAAAAACTAATCAATTGAAACAAAATTGAAAATCAAGCTTAGCATAAACACAAACATATATATGTATAAAAAATAGATACCAATAGAAATTGATATTCTTTGAAATGCAAGCATACATATACGAAAATATATGAGTATACAAAAAAATGTCAATATTGATACCAATTGAAAGAATCCAATGATACCAATTGAAACAATAATAATATCAAGTGTATATCTCATATTACCTAGCCTTCCAACACATGCTTATGTTAAAAAGATTTTCAATGTAAAGCATACACAAGGCATGGTCTCCCAACCAACCGCCCTTAGATGGTAGGGGTTTCAAAATTAGGTTTGAAAAATATAGTATGTTTGAAAATCTCTACCATAAGAAGAATATCGCAACCAGTTATATGAAAAATTTGTAAACTAGTACGAAATCCTTCAAGTAAGGAATACATCAAAAATATTTTTCATGAAACAAATGTAAATCACATGGCACTAAAACACTCAAAATCTATTAAGCTTATACATACTCATGAAAACACAATCATGAGAAACATTTTAAAAGAGGTGAGTGTGCAAGTGTTATGTGAAACATATAATCATGAAAATTGGCAATTAAGCTCAATATTTCTTAAAACACGAAAACATGAAAATCATCAAAAACTATTTAATCTTCAAGGTATATGTATGTCCTATACAAATTAAGGTATACATACATATCCAAACACAATGAGTCCACAAAAATATATGCATGAAGGCATGTGGCTCAAAAGGATATACATGTATATCTAATAGTTTGGACAAGATAGACAAATACATGAAGTTTAAACATAAATACATGAAAACATGAATACCTAAATTTTTCATTAAAACAAATTTCATTTCAAGGTATATGTATGATTTGTCAACACAAGAAGTATACATACATATCCCCAAACACAATTGAGTCCAAAAAATAAAGATTTGCATGAAAAGCAAATGACTCAAAGGGTATACATGTATATCTTAAAGTTTGGCAAAATAAACATATACATGAAATGAAAACTCATAAAACAAATCCAAAAATAGGAATACAAGTTTAAAATGCACGAATCATCAAAACTAGACTATACTAGCACATCAAATGGGTTCAAATAAGCATTCAAGCTCAAACATATATAGATTATATGCACAAATATATACCTAGTCTTAATGAAAACTAACATTTAAACATATATTCAAATCATGAAGCATAAAACGATAAATAAATCATCATGATAAGCATAAACATGATTATTATGTAAATCCACATGTTATTAGAGCTGATAAACATGATAGCTAAACAAAGGTGAGAACACTAAAATAATGGTCCATATTAAACATGGGTGTCTCAAAAGGCTATACATGTATGTCAAGGGTCTAATAAACATGGCATAATAATCTATAAACATCAAACATGCTAATAATGAATAAAATGAAAAGCATGTAAACATAAATAATTAGGAGTTAGGAATCATTACCGAAACCTAGAAGGCAACTTTCCTTATCTCCAAAACATGGTGGTCCTCTCCACCAAACATCCCGTGAAAGTGATGCATCCAAATAGTCTCCATGAAGCTCGGAACGCATCCACTCCAAAGTACCTCTACTCTCACGTCATGCGAGAGCCCACACCTACATCATAAACAAGAGGGGTGGTCTTTGGCACCCATATCCTTTTGGGTCCATGTGGGTTAGTACTTCTCTAACCCAAACAAAATTATTTGCTAAATTAGAAACATGCAATCTATCAAAACAAAATTTAGCAAGGTGGCCCTTACGTCCACAATGTGTACAAGTGTACACATGAGCATACATCGTATTATGGTGTCCATGAGAAGCATGCGTATGCCGTGTATGGTGTGCATGAATAGATGGAACTTGTTTCTTTCGAAACAAAGATTCCAAACGTGTATGACCTACTACACATTGGCTCAAAGTGGAGCCCAAACAATCAACACTCTTCTTAAGTATGGATATATCATTTTTAATCAAAGAAGAAGTGTGGCATGCAATAGGTGATGTCGGTGAAGCATGGCAAACATGAGAAACAATATCATTTTTCAAAAATTTATTTTTATTTAAACAAATTTCTAATTCTTTTGAAATAAAAATTATTTTATTTTTCAAAGCAACATTCTCCTTTAAAACAAAATCAACTTTTGAAGACAAATTTTCATTTTTCTATAAAATTGATTCACAATCATTTTTATTTTTCAAAAATTTATTTTCTTTTAGTGCAAGGTCTAGTTGAGATCTCAATGAATCCCTTTCATTATAGACCTCAACCTTCTCTTGCAAAACCTTGTTAAGTGTAGAATGCAAACTTTTATTTTCATTTTCAAGGCCTAGAGTTTTCTTTTTCAAAATTTTATATTTTTCAAACAATTTTTCACAAACAATAGATAACTCTTCATTCAAAGCATTGGCATCCATATAATCATGATCATCAAATGAAGAGCTAGCATCATCATCATCTAAGTGGGATTCCGAGTATACCTCAAGGGAGTCATTCCCTTGGACCGTATAGCATTGTTGTGGCTCGGATTCATCTCCACTAGATTCGTCCTCTTGTTGGATTTGCATTTGAAGCTCGGAGGTGGTGGTGGTTGTCAACTTGTTCCACACTGCAAAGGCAGAATCAAGATTAGAAACATGCATAAGATATTCTTTAGGTAGCGTGCTTCTAATGACCTCAAGGGCTTGTGCATTGGCCCCTATATGCTTGCTATCACTAAGGTAGGATTCCTTGGTAATGGCAAGGTGAGCCTTATATCCTAGGGTTTGTAGGTAAATGGACATCCTAGTCTTCCAAACAAGAATGTTGGAAGGGTCAAACATAGGTGGGGTCATGAAGTCCATGGATGTAAACTATATGTGTGCAAACAAGCAAAATGCAAATGATAGAATAGCAAACAAGGATCTCACTCCTAGGATGTTAAGCCTAAGTATTAGGAGCGTAGGCTCTAATACCAATTGTAAATCACCTAGAGGGGGAGTGATAGGTGATAATGCTAATCTAGAATATAAATGCGGAAGCTAAAACAAATTTTGCAATGACACTTAATATAACCAACAAGTGTAGCTGAATTCCCCGTGAAGGGCTCTGGACTAACTCCTCTTGATTCCCCTAGATATGGGTTGAGGTGCTATATGAAGCTCTTGTGGTTAAGTATAAGTGAGGCGCACACACAAGCAAGCCAAGCATATAAGGATGAAATAGCAATGTGAATTAATGCAAGGCACAAATGTAAGCAAGTATGAATGATATGGCAATATGAATAATGCTATGCACAACACAAATAAAGAGAGAGCGTTAAGAGACAATGGATCAAACGCAAACACAAGGATATGTTTCGAGGTTCGAGCCCCTAGCTCTTGTCCCCGCCTTCACCGAGAAGGATTTCCAATCCACTAAAGGAGTACCGAACTCCTCTCTCAACCTTACAATGCCACTGAGGTAATACAACCACAATCCACCTCTACCGAAGAGGGATAAGGCCCGTAGCCAACAACAAACACAATCACCTCTATCGAAGAGGGATCCAAACAATACCACTCCGATCAACCTCTACCAAAGAGGGATACAACAAAACAAGGAGGGTTTACAACAAGTGATCTCTTTCAACCACAACCACAATCTTTTCCACAAACAAAAGATCCTAAATAGATTAGGATAGAAGATATAGCTCAAGTGTGGAAAAACAAGTGTTTTGATCAAAGAAAATCTCTTGGGAAAATACCAAATTGATATAGAAATGAAGAACAAGAAACCAATTCCCAAAAACCTATGTTCTTTGAAAATAACAAAACACTTTAAAACAAACAAGATTGATCTTTTGGCTCTTTAAACACTTTTTAAAACTTGTTTTTAAAACCAGAGAGTAGGGAAAATTAGCTCAGAAATCCTTAGCCAAAACCCCTAAGAAATGGGGTATTTATAGCCCAAACAGAAAACTAGCCGTTAGGCTGATCTGGCAGCCTGATAGGCTTGCGGGCGACCGGCCGGTCGATCGCCAACAGTCAAAAATATGACCGTTGGAGTAATCCGGTCGACCGCCCGGTCGACCGCCCAGATACAGAGAGCAGAGCTCTCTGGTCCGGTCGACCGCCCGGTCGGCTGGCCCACTGTGCTGCCAGACGTGCACAGCTCTGTGCACGTCGGTCGACCGCAGGGTCGACCGGCCCTTGGTTCGGTCGACCGTGCGGTCGACCGACCTGGCCTGTCAGACACTGTTCTAGGTCAGAAACTGGGGTTAAAATTATTTCTAAAAATTCTTTATAAACTTCTAAAAATCCCCAAAAATAGTTTTACCATTTTGCATTGATATGTAAATATGTGATAAAAATTTCAACTCAAATATCAAACAATTTGAACTATTTTTGTGTTTTATCATTTTTATCAAAAACCAAAACTTGTATTTTATCAAACTAGTATTTTTCAATACATGAATAGGATAGTCAAAATAAGTTTGTTTAAGATATGAAGCATGTATGTATATCGAACACATCTAATATACATAAAAAACCATTTAAACTTGTTTTGATCAACTATTCATGAAAACAAATATTGGTTAAACCAAAACTGAAAAACCAATATCCAAACATAAAACGTGTGTGTATTGTGCACTTGAGCATATCAACTATACTTATCTTTACACATGGATCTAAAACACACTAAACTATGGATACCTAAGTCTTCTTGATGATCTTCCATCTTTAAGTCGACTCGATCCCAAACGTGATCCAACGAGCATGGCTATGAAAGATTTTGACACTCGGGCTCGGGAATCACCAAGTGAAGGCTTCCAAACTCCTCTTTTTGAAGCAATCACCAACTAATATCTTGTTACATGATCTGAAACTAAAATCACAAGATTATTAGTAAACATAACTACATGAGTTAATCATCATCAAAACTAGAGAGGAAGGCCTTCGGGCCAACACCTTTGGGGTTTCGCCCCTCAATCCCTTTCCTAGACACTGATTTGGTAGGAGTCAAATTCTAACACCTTTCCCTTAGGATATCTCCTAGTGAGTTTGAGATTTTCCTAAGGCCAACGTCTATTATATTTTATTTAGGCTTAGGTTGTGCGTGCTTGGAGATGGTTTGTGGGCTAAGGAAAGGGTAATGACTTCCCCACCTTATCTTGAATTGGGTTTCGCCCTTAGAATTTATTGTGCAAAGTGTACAAGATATAGAAAAGTAACATTCAAAAAGCAAATATCACCCAAGAATGTTTCCTAAATTATATGCTATGCATACGTACCTTGTCTCCAGCTATCTTCAACAGTAATTGTAAAATAAACATAATTAGACAAATGCCTAGAATGTAAGTCTAAACGTTTTTTTAGCAACTAACAATCACTCAAATTACTATTGGATTAAAACAGGAATTGTGAATAGCAGATATAGTAAGAATATAGCACACAAAAACTTAATTTTTGCAAGCAATATGTCTTGCAAAAAAAGAGTTTCAGTAGTCCAACAAAAATTTCAACTTTTGCACTAACAATTTCTTAAAATTTTGTTCCTTACTTTCGAGAGTAGGGGCACAGAATACCAAGTCTTCTCCTGCAAAGTTTGAATGTTAAATCTGAATCTTGATGTCCCTGAAACAAGACACCAAACTTGTTAAAAAATAAATACACCGTTCCATCCCCGGCAACGGCGCCAAAAATTGATTGTAAAATCAAAGAGTTAAAAGAATTACCGTGTAGCTTTTGGCTAACAGGTCGTGTCCACGAGGAGAAATATGATAGAAGATTTTTGGTGTTTTGTTTAGAAAGCTAAGAATGGTGTCTTTCTTTTAAGTTGGAAAAGAGAATGAAGAGAACAGAGATGATTAAAAGAAAATTTGCAAATTTAGAGAAGGCTTTGGAACAGGTGAATTTTGTATAAAGCTTGAAAAGTGATTTGTTGATTTTTTTAATAAAGAAGAAAATCTGGGCTCACTATCTCACTACTCAACGATGTGTTCTTCTATTGAAATCCTTAGTGCCTCAACATAATTATAGGCCAAAACTTAAGATTGATTTTAGAAAGTTTTAAGTAAAGCACATACGATGGTTGGAAAGGTTAATTCTTTTCTTTAAGAAATCGTCTTAAATTGAAGGTTAAATCATCAAGAATTTTAAGTATGAGATAAAAACAAGTTCAAGAGACGTTTTTTTAAAAGCGGTAGAAGTTTAAAAATCCAAACCCATCCTCATGTGCCTTCAAGAACACTTTCAAGAAAAAAGGCTTAAGTTAGGCATGCAAATGACTTATTGGGTCTTTTTCATTAAAACCATTCGAAAAGAAGAGGGATCAGAGAGAGGAAGAATAGTGAGCCCAGAAAACTGATTTAGGTACTCATGAAAGACAAAGAACAATGCAAGTAAATAAAGCAAGACATACCGTAAAATGAGTGAAAGAAAATGTAGCTTGATCCTTGTATTGATATCACTTCAATCTTCAGAATACAATCACTCAATTCCTCTCTCACTGGTATTTGCACTGAACTACAAATTATAAACAAAGATACAACTTCTATACTATCTAACAAAGAGCATAAAGCCTTAAAAATAAAGAGAAAAGCTAAATCTAAGTTTCGGTCCTTTTTTCTATGAAAAATACAGTATTTATAGGCAAAAGCTAAATGGGAGGGTATGTATGAAGATTGGGGAAGTAAACGCTCCCCCAACAAACATCAAACGGCCGCGAAAACGCGGTTTTGGCTGCGTTTCCACGGCCATGGTGTGGTTAGGTGGCCACGCCAAGTTGGAGGATCTTCTTCGTTTGGTGATTTTCCTTTATCTCCTGCTGGTTTTCCTATTTTTGCTTCAGGATTTGACGAAACAACCTTTGATTATTGGTTTCAACGTCTTGATTTGAGACAATTCATTTCAACCGATTTTCAACCTCTCTGATTTGCCAAGATCTGCCCTGATTCCCTGATTTTGAATTTATTCTGAATTAAATCAGAATTTGATGGGGTTTTGGGCTCGTTTCTCTTTCCTATCCTTTAGCAATGGGCCTGCATTTTATAAAAAAAATGGGACTTATTCATATGATTTATTTAGATAGCAAGCGCGAAAATGTGACAATATGTATGTAACATATGTGATCGATCAGTGGTCTCTCTCAACCACAAACCAATTTTTCCCACAAAAATAGATCCTAATAGATAGGATAGATATGATAACTCAAGTGTGAGAAAATAAAGAGTTTGGAAATCAAAAACACAAAGAAAGTACTTTGTAAAACTTCTAGGATATAATGGAAATGAAGAACAAAAATAAATCTCAAAGACTTCTCTTTTTCTTTGATTTTTCCAACTCTTTAAAACAAATGAAGATAAATCTTTTGAACCAAAAACTCTTTAAAAACTTGCTATTAAAACATTTAAGAATATGAAAATTTTTGCTCTTGAAATTCTTATTAGAAACCAGCTCAAATGAGGGGTATTTATAACCCTCAAAAATTTCTGCCCGTTGGCAGCAGGAAAGGGCAGTTTTGCCCTTCCGGTCGACCGCCCAGTCGACTGGTTCAACGGTAAGATTTCTGACCGTTGTGCCTCTGGTCAACCGCCCGGTCGGCTGGGACTGCATACAGAGAGCAGCAGGTCGACCGGCCAGTCGACCGGGGCCATTTCCAGAGAGCAGAGCTCTCTAGACGGTCGACCGCCCGATCGACCGACCCACCAGCCCAGGCTACATGCACGTCCTATGCACGTCAGTCGACCAGACCGGTCGACCGACTTCTACTATGGTCGACCGGACCGATCGACCGGCAGACAGCCAGGTCAATCTTTTTAGGGATTAAAAACTTGAGTTTTTATTATCAATTAAATCCCATAAAATCACATAAATTTCACAAAAATTAGTAATTATTAGATCCTTGAAATACAAATATGTTTGACAAAAATTCAACACATATTTCAAACAATTTGAACCATTTTTGTGAGATAGAAAATTTGCCTTAAACCAAAATCCGTGTTTTCCAAAACTTGGATTTTTGAAATGGAAATCTGATTTTTCAAAGTACATGTAAATACAAAAACATGATATTTAAACAACTTTGAAGCATATAGTATATGGATAGAATTTAATATACATAAAAGATATTATATCTTTGTTTTTGACTTGAAAACCAATATCGGTTAAACCGAAAAGCCAAAACATGAAACTTTAAACAAGTGTGTGTGTTGTGAACTTGAGCATATCAACACTATCTAATCTTTACACAAGATCAAAACATAATCATAAACTAAACAAACCGATGTCTTCTTGTAGAACTCTGTCTCCAAGTTGACTCGATCCAAAATCGATCCACGAGCTTGACTCTAACCGAGTACTAGATGCGATCTGGATGCTCGAGCTCTTGAATCAATATGTGAAAGCTTCAAACACCTTTGTTGAAGCTAATCACCTACTAATATCTTGATCAAATATCAAAACTAAATATCACAAGATTATTAGTAAATAATAACTACATGAGTTAATCATCATCAAAACTAGAGTGAAGGGCTTCTGGGCCAACATGTTCTACATCCGAAAGATGATTCTGAATGGGGACAACCATCAATTGAATAGGTGCTTCCCCGAGATTCACGACGCATCCTACAGGGATAAGTTTGCAAACCTCGTTGGCTCAGATGGATTCACCCGATTACCTTCTGGCGTCTTCTGGTTGTTGATAAACATCCGACCTAGATATTTGATTTTTCGACAAGGGAACTCCTATATAGTAGAACCTTACATGCCCTGTCGATTCGCCAGGCATTATGGTTACGACTAATTGTACGTCTGTGACCCCAACCCAATCCTTCGCTTAATGGGAATTTGTTTGAAGCTGCCCGGGTGTGGTACTACAGCATAGCTGGAGGAATCGCAACTGTCTTCACCCTTCCTCACAAGACGCCCAATTCTTATGCATGTCTTGGCTTTTGTACGTGTTATTTCATGGCAAATAAGGTGGCTAGGTTTGAAATAAACACCTCATTATAAAAGGCATCAAATTCGTGTATAAAGCCAAGGAAGGGTCTAAGGGTTGCGTGATGCGAGGGATGACCGAGTACCAGGAGGCCGAGAAGGAGGCTGAAAAAAAGGCCAGGAAGGAGGCTAGGAGAACAGGAGCAGCCTCGGGGTCAGAGTTTGGAGCAGGAATGGCTGAGGAGCAACCCACTTGAGGACTCGACAATCTGTGTCCAAGCATCCTCAAGCTTCTGCTTCCCAAGGTGAGCCTAGCCAGAAGAAGGTAAGAAAAGGATTTGAGGTTGCGGTTTCAGCCCAGATGCCCGAGGTACTCCCCTCAGGTATGGAGGAACAAGAAGAAGAAGAAGAAGAAGAGGCAGCTTCCTCTCTTCCTCCCCAGGGTTTGCGCAACAGGGGTCTTGCAGTCTTCACAGAAGCAGAGCCTGCAGGCCAATCCATTATGGCCGAAGGGCTTGTAGTTGCAGAATAGCCAGAAGGAGTGACAGAGAAGGCTGAAGTTGAAGTTCCATCTCAAACGGGAGTTTCAATCCAGCCGTCAGCTTTCTCAGCTCGAGAAAGAGTGAAGGTGCAACAGTCGGGCTCCCAGTGCCTTGATGACGGCCTCTCGAGTTGTGGTGCACAGTCCTACCACTGGACTTCTCATTGGTAAAGCTCCAGTCACTGAGGTCTCCTTTGTCCAAGTGTCAATTCAAGTGTCATTTTTGAGTCTGAAGAACACGGTGACTATTTAGGGGACGAAGTTGACTTTGGCAATGAACTTACTCTTCCTGACACCAGCAAATTTTCACACATTTCTGAGGAAGAGACGCAGGTGAATATTCCCGCTATGGTCCTGCCATTGGGAGAGGTCACCACCACTGAGGGATTTCTTCTATCCCCCTGTTCTTTTTTTTATATGAACATTGTTTTAGCACTCGTCTGACTGTTATTTGCAGGAGCTGCCACCGGTGTCGGAGCTGTAACGTCCTCTCATATTGAGGAGATGATTAAGGAGTTAGTCCAATCGGAGGACCTCGAAGTTCCTGCTACTGGCATAATCTTTGAGAGTATAACCACCATGGTCGGGGAACTCTCATCTCAAAGTAGCCCGCTGAAGGATCTATCGTCTTCAGATCCTTAGCTGGGTAAGAGAATAAAGATTCTCTATATCACTTATTGTCATTGTTATTGCTAACATCAATGTTATAACTACAGAGAGTACCGAGGTGGCTCAAGTGGGAGAGCCCGTGACAAGCAGTGGCACTGAGGACAGCATATTTCAGACTTCAATGGTTGAACAAAGTACTGTGAAGTCTGTCCCTGCAGTTGTCGTCTCAGAGGCTTCCACCGTAACAATTCTGGAGGTGTCGGTCAGGACCTCAGCATTGACGAAACTTGCTGCTGGCCTCGTCTCTACACCAAGTGAGATGGCTTCTGCCTCTGCGAACATTGTACATACAATCATAGAAAGGGGGTCCGGGAGTGCACGAACAGAGCTGACTCCAGCCATGGACATCATGGAAGAATTGAATCATAAGATGGTACAATAATTCTTCACTCAATGAGGTCCTGCATCAAATTGGTTCTTTTTGGGAGAAGTTCCTTCGAGTTTACCCGAATGCTTCTTGAAAATTAGATCGAAAACATCTGTCATACTGGAAGCTTGGAGCAAGGCATATCTGATGCTAGTCGAACAGCTGGGGATATGCTTGAAGGAACTAAGGATCCTGAAAAAGGCTGGTCCGGTGAACGAGACTGGCTAATTTTAAATAAGCTCCCCACTGCTCAAGAATGCGAGCGAAAAGAGATGGAGGAGCAGATGGCTGAGGAGGACCGTCACCTCAATGACTTCCTAGCCAGTTATCAAAGTTTGGTTAACGACTCCAGATAATCTAAGGTCATCACCAAGAACGCAGAGCAAGTTATAGCCACCCCTCGGGCAGCTATTGCTAAGGCGCAAGCCTTGATTCAGGTAAATGAGCAGAACCTTACTGTTGCAAGGAAAAGGCTGGAGGAGTTAGAGGCTGCCAAGAAGCGGATTCAAGAAGATTTTACTGCTTGTTCTTTCAAGTTAGAATCTCTTCAAGCACAGTTGGCTATGAAGAAATTCTTATCAGAGGAAGAATTGAGGGTTCAAGCTTGGGCAGAGGTTGAAAAGGCTCACCAGCGTGAGATGCAGCGCCTCCGGGATAAGATTTACTCTTTGTCTGAGCGAGATTAGCCCCCTCATTTTATTATTGTATATTTTTTTTGGAACACTCCATTTGTTAAATAAGAGATTATTTGTATCACCTTTATCATTTTGATAACAATAATATAAGTTATCAAAATTTGCCTCATCTTTATCCCTCCTTTGTATTTCAGAATCAGGTCTCACTTTATCCCTCCTTTGTATTTGGGAACCAGATCTCATGTTTATCCCTCTTTTGTGTTTGACAATCAGACGGACTTTTTGTTGCGTAGGAGAACGCAGCTCTCATAGACGCGGCTCTTGACCAATGTGGAGACGTAGTCCTTAACCATTTACTGGGACACGACTGTGGGTTGTAGAAAAGAAACTCAGGCAACACTGAATTATTGATGAGATGCGATCCTAAATTGTAGGGAAAACGCGACCTTGAATTGTTGAGAGATACAACTTTAAATTGTTAAGAGGGCACGGCTCTGATTCACTTAGAGGACGCGGCTATGAATTGTTGAAAGGATGCATCCCTAAATTGATGGGAGAAAATGACTCTGAATTGTCAAAGAGACATCGCCCTAAACTGTTAGGAAAGACGCGGCTCTGAATTGTTAGAAAGACGCGGCCCTGAACTGCTAGAGAAGACGCAGCTCTGAATTGTTGGAGAGATGCAACCCTGAGTTGATGAAGGGACGCAACCCTTGGCCATCGAAGGGACACGTTCTTCCATTTATTGAGGGAACACCTCCCTCAGCGATCGAAGAGACGCGGGCTTCATTTTGTTGAGGTAACGCAGCGCTCAACTTGTTGGAGGTGATGCTGCTTTTGTTTGTGAATGGACACGGACTTCAAAACGCGACCCTTGAAGCGTCACTTGAAGTTATAGAGACGAGGTTCTGATGACGCGACTGTCTGTGCATGAAGATCTTGCTTGATATTTCGAGGCAGAGCCGGCATTGACGGTTGGGGACGCGTGTTCGGTATTTAAAATCCAAGCATGGTTAGAATTTCCTAGGACAAAAATCCACGTGTCTTATTCAGACTGGATTTGAGATTCGCGCCACAAATTAAGGCTATTAATTGGCCTTTAAGAACGTCTTTGAATTTTATGCTGTTAATTAATGCCATTAGCGAGCCTATAAATAGGCCATGAGCCTCTTAACAGTCATTCGTCTTGACTGTTTTCCTTCACGGGCATGTGTTCTGAAGAACCTTTAGAGTTTTTAGACTGTCTTCTTCTCCAGGCCTGCATCTTGAAGAACTTTCAGAGTTCTTTGAACGAACCAAAAGCTATGATGCTTTCTTGTAATCTTCTTCGAAGATTATCACTGTTAAGTGATTTCAAAATCAAAAGGCGTCGCCTCAGGTGTCTCGATGGATGATGTCCTCCCTCTAAAGAACTCTTCTTCAAATAGAAAATGGCCTTTGCTATAATAAGACTTTATTTTCTTATGGCTCTGAGATCCAATCGTCCATGTTCTATTTCTTGATCTCTTCCTAAAACTTTTGAAACTTTTTTCTTGAAATTTAGACAATCAACTTGAGATCCCTGTGTCCATGCTCTGCAAATGTGATCTTCGCATTATATTGATGAAACACAAACTTGTAGATTTTCGAGTCCCAAGTTCTTCAAACGCGAGCATGGTCAACTCCGCGTTTTGAGGCTTGAAATGCGGGTTTTGTATATGAGACTCGCGTTTGGAGTTCATGACTTAGAAAATTTTAGAACTTTTGTCTGCTCTTTTGAAGTCTCTAGGCGCAAATATAGTGAACTCTGTGTTTTAAAAGCCTTATACGCTCTTTTAAAATCTTAGACGCGAGTGTGGTGAACTCTGCGTCTTATAGTTTTAAACGCGGATCTATAATGTCTGCATCTGGAGTTCAGAACTTTAAAAAGTTATAAGGCTCACGTCTATGCCTTTAATATATGCCCTGCATTTCAATCATCAAACGCAAGTCTAATATCGGGCTTGCATTAAGATCCATATTTTCTATCTTTGCATAGCGTGGTAAACTCTGCTTTCGTGAGATTCGCGTCAGGAGTTCATGACTTTAGATCCGCGTCTGTGTTTCTGGATTCATGTTTTCTGTTTTTGCAGAAATTTAACCCTCGGGTCTTTCTTTCTTGCAGGTTGTGGCCATATCGTTGGTGCTAGTTCCATTGTCTTTGCCGCATTCATTAAGGTAGACATGAAACAATCAATTCGTTCGATTGGTAACCACTTGAGGAGTCAGAACTTCTGTCCAAAGGTGAGGAAGACTCATGTGGTTCTCGATACACATCAAGACATTATTGGACATGTGTATCAATAAGGTCTCGGATCCTTCCTGATCACATGGCACATTTGAAGGTCACAGGAAAGAGGACGTTACTAGAAAGGCCTCGGGTCCTTCCTTCACCAATCTTGTTCAAAAAAGTGATAGCATGAAAAAAACCATGCTCATTGGATGACTTTCTGGTGGCGGAGCTTTCTATTAAGTGAAGGATTATGGCCTCATGAAGACCTTCGCACCAGTTAGTCGGGTGGAATCAGAATGCTCCCTTGCATTCCGACCTCGAGAAACACCATTGTTCTCAAGAGGACAGGAAGTTGATCTGCTGTTCCCGGCCATAGTCAAGAGGTCAAACTTTGTGTATCTTCAATGTTTCAAGGAGTGAGTGCAACCTTTCGCTGAGCAAGAGGGACTTCTTTGTACTCTTTTATTATAACACTAAATCTTATTGGATAAGAGAGGCCTTGTATTACTTTCATTTTTTTTTTGATTATCAATAAAAGTGAAATTTTTTTCCTTCTTGTCTTGACTTCCTTTTTGTATTAAAAATCAGACAAGCAAAAGTAATTAACCTTTTTGTACTGCTAAGGCGCGAGCCTTAATCTTTGATTTGCTAGAAGGGTGACATTCTAACTTAGCAAGTCAAAGTTGAAAAATTCCATTTAAGGAATTTTAAAAAAAAGTTACTGTCAGAGGTGTGATATTAAACTTGACAGGAGTAGACTTGTCATCCTATGGATGAGAACGACAAGTGAAGTTTGCACTCCGCGGAGGATTGTGATTGAGTTCTCATCAGAGGTTTAATATTAACATAAGTAGGACTCATCTGGGGATTAGCGAGAAATACTGTTAAAGGTGTGATATCAACCTAACAGTGATTTTTAAGTGGACTTGCCCTTCTATTAATGAGAATAACAAGTAAGACTAGACCCGTTGGGGATCTATGTATCTCTTTACCGTCAGAGGTGTAATATTTACTTAACTGATTAGATTGAATCTTGTCAGAGGTGTGATATTAACTTGACAGGGATATAGTTAGAGGTGTACTGTTAATTTAGCTCCACAAGAATTTCAATTTCATTAGAAAAACTTAAGATACCACTGTCATAGGTGTAGTATTGAACTTAACAGTGGGAGTAATGTTAGAGGTGTAATATTAAACTTAGCACTAGTCATCTCGACTTCGATACGGAAGTTCGAGGGAAAGTCATTGTCATAGGTATATTTTTGAACTTAACAATGAACTTGATGCTGAGGTGTGATGTTAAACTTAGCATCGCTCGTCTCAGCTTTGATATGAAAAGCCTGAGAAAAGTGACTGTTAGAGTTTTAATGTTGAACTTGGCAGCAACTTGATCACTGTTTGAGGTGTGATATTAAACTTAATAGTAATCTGTCAGAGGTATAGTATTAACATGACTAGAAGAGTTGATTTGTGACATGAGCAATTTTGAGGACCTGTCATTCTATTGAGGAGAATTAGCAAGTGAAGTTTGGGTTGCCAGAGGTGTAGTGTTAACTTGACAATTTTGAAAACTTGTGACTCCATATAGGGGAGGGACAAGTGAAAGTTCATACTCGCTGGGGAGTATCAAAACTTTTTACTGTTAGAGGGTAGTGTTAACATAGCAGCGGTTGAGCTTGTGGACCTACCACTCCTGAGAGGGAATTGGTGGAGAACTTTGGTGGAGAAAAAGAATAAATTGTCAGAGGTGCAATATTAACTTGACGAACCCCAGAACCCCATTGGGGATTAAGAAAAATGGCTTGCTAGGGGTTTATTATTAACATGACTCACTGTTAACATGACAAGTCTGTGTTTATTTCATCGAGGAAATATACACAGGTATTTTTGTGGTCCTACCATTCCGTGGGAGGGAATTAGTAAGGGATTTTGGAGGGAAGATGGGACCAAGTCCCTTAGGATTTTTAGCAAACATTCAGTTATCAACGGATATGGTATGCCTTTACCAACTAGCGTTTGAGTTGGACTAGCCATGTTATTTCCCTCAGCATGATGAGTTGTTGAGGACTTATGTTGGACTTAAAAGTCAATATTTTCCTCTATCCTTAGTCTTCAGAGGCGTCAGATTTTGATAGATAAACTAGATAAGAATACAAGATTAAAACTGAAGTTTCACACTTAGTCTTTTCTTTGATATTTACATCATGCATTATGATGTAATCAATGTTCTGTCGGCTCGACAATGATCGACCGTAACGTGATCCATTAAAGAAGGAAGTTTTTCTTTGGTATTCTTCCAAATATTTTGGATCTGAAAGTTTTGATCAGAGGTGTAATGTTAACCTGACCATGAAAAGAATCCTGTTAAGGATAATACTTCTTCAATAATCTGCCGTTGATTGGCATCATGAGAGTACCGTCGTCTGGGGTTATGAGGCGGTATACTCCATTTGAGTAGACTGACTCTACTACAAGTAGTCCTTCCCATTTGGGCTGAAATTTCCCTTTTGTCTTATGTATCATCACAATGAGTCTTCAAATAGCTATGACAAGGTCATCTTTCTTGAAAGTCCGCTCCTTGACTCTCTTGTTGAAGGCTCTAAAAATTCGAGCTTGATAGACCTCGATTTACTATTTAGCCTGCAGGCGTTTATCGTCTAAAGCTTCTAGCTCTCGGAGTCATAGTCAATGCTTCTCCTCATTTGTCATCTCCACTGTCAAGGCAATGCATAAAGATGGGATCTGGATTTCTAGTGGGAGTACGACCTCTCATCCGTATACCAAAGAGAACAGTATAGCATTCGTCGGGGTTCTCATTGTTGTGTGATAAGCTCATAAGCATTCACCTAACTTATCATCCTAGTCGTATTGGCTCTTCGAGACAAATTTCATAAGAAGTTTTCCAATGGTCTTGTTGAAAACTTCTGCAAGGCCATTAGCGACTGGATAGTATACTGTTGAAGATAAACTCTGGATCCTGAACTTGTTGCAAAATCTTTGGAGTGCTTGGCTGACGAACTGAGGTCCATTATCATAGACAATTCGTCATGGCATGCCAAGCGGTAGACCATGTGATGTTTAATGAACTCAATCACATCAGATGTCTTTGCTCACTCAAAGGGATAGCTTCAGCCCATTTGGAAAAGTAATCGGTTATGGTTAAGATAAACTGATGTCCTTTGGATGAAGGTGGGCTGATAGGACCAATCATATCCATCCCCCATATTTCGAATGGCCAGGAAAAAATTATAGGGAGAAGATGTCCTGGTGCCTGGTGAATGAAGTCACCTATCCAAGTCTTTGGAGTCGATATACAAGTCTTGGACCAGGTTGGTAAGCTCCACACATACCATCATGAGCCTCTTTGAGTGCTTCCTGTGTCTCTTAATGTGACTAGCAGCGGAGGAGGATTCCATCATGCGATCAGCGATACAGTGTTCTTGTGATCGCATTTTAGTAGAATAAAGGGGCTTTCCTTTTAATGGTAGCCACCACTTTAGGGTCATAAGGTAAAATGCCATACAATGCATAGTCGATATACGAGAATTGTAAATCCCTGAGCTCTAGACCTGCCGAAGTCTCTAGAGTTTCTTTGACTTGAAGGTTCCCTGCTGGAATCTGATCATTTTCGAGGGTGAGTTTTAGACAGAACAAATCATAGCTGTAGACGAGTACTTTTTCTGCCGCTTTGACTGGAAGAGCCAAGGAAGCAGCGAGAGATACCAATGCATCAGCATGCGTATTTTGTTGGCAAGGTACATGGTCGATATAGAAGTTTTTGAACCTCTCTAACATGTGGATAGTTGTATTTTGATAGGATACTAAGTCTTCTTGTCTGACTTCGTACTCCTCGCGAACCTGGTTTACGATGAGCTTGGAATCACCGTATACTTCGAGATTTCTAACCCCAATCTCATCGGTGATTTGCATCCTGATCAAGAGAACATGGCTCAGTTAATGAGAATGCATGAGGGATTACGTAGTTCTGTGGGGAGACAAGTACTACCCCACTCCTGCTTCGATATTTCCTCGAGGAACCGTTCTTGATGCGCCATCGAAGAAGAGTTGCTACACCTATCCTTCAAAAGACGTCTGGGTCAAGCAAACTTCAGCGACCTCGTCTGGGAGATCTTTATAAAATTTGATCGCAATTGGATTTGGATGCTCAGCCAAAAAGTCTGCCACTGTCTGTCCCTTCATAGCTTTTTGCAACAAGAATTGCATCTCATATTGGGAGAGCAATATGGTCCATTTTGCCAATCAACCATTCAGAGATGATGGCTTCATCATAAGCAATCTTAAATGATTGACTTTTGATATGATGTGTATAGTTTTGCCCACCAAGTAGTGTCGCGTCTGCTGGACGGCGAATACCAACGCCAAGCATTCTTTTTCGATCGGGTCGTATCGATGTTCAGCTCCGATCATAGTTCTACTCAAGTAGCAGATTGCCTGCTCGTATCTCTTATCATTATTCTGAGCTAGTAAAGCCCCTGGAGAATGATCCATAAATCGAACGTATATTAGAAAAGGTTTTCCTAACACCAGAATAGTAAGGACAGGTGGATGCTTTAGATACCGCTTGATTATCTCAAACGCTTGTTGCCCAGCATCGTCCCAGATGAATGAAACACTCTTCTTCATAAATTTGATGAAGGCTTTGCATCATCCTGAGAGATTTGAGATAAACCTCTGGATATTTTCTAGTCGCCCTTACAATCCTCTAAGCTCTCTAAGATTCCTTGGAGGTTCCATTTCTTAGATGGCTTGGACTTTCTCTGGGTCAAGGTGGACTCCTTTGGATGTCATGACAAACTCGAGAAATTTACCGCTGGCTACTTTAAGGAAGGATTTGGTGGGATTCATCTTCAATTAATGCGCCCACATGATATGTAATACAATCTTCAGATCTTCTATGTGATCGCCTTTGGCACGGCTTTTCACTGCAATATCGTTTATGTAGCATTCCACCGTTTTGCGTATATTGATTGGTAGTGAAAAGTGCATTTTTATCATCATATTTATCATCACATTTTCATATTTATTCATATAATTCTGCACATTTACTAATATTTTATGATTTATTGTGTGCAGGCCTTGAGTTCTTATTTTAATAATAAATAAAGCCTAAAAGAAGCCCAAAAGCCCATATTCAAGCCCAAGTGCAAATATTAATTGTCAAAATTGCAAATACACAAGGGCCAAAGTGCAAATACAAAGAAGAGGGAAGGATAGACTTCTATTCAATCCTAAACACTTGCGGGATGAGGATAAAAGCTAAAAGAAGAGAAGGAAATTCGAGGAAAAGATTTGAGATCTAGGTAACTTGCTTCCCCAGTTATATCTAAATCCCAAGATAAAGAGCCAGGATCAAACTTTCAGAAGCAAAAGCCCAGATGGACGGACTAGGGGAGGCCACGCGCCAAAGCGCGTGGCCAGCCGCCACACTCAGGCCGCGGAAACGCGGCCCAAGCCGCGTTTCCGCGGCAGTATAGTCTTATCAGGGGACGAGTTTTCGTGGAGGAGTTGTGTTGGACTCTACTTCCTTCTGCACCTATAAATACCTCCTGCAGTGCAACCGAGAAGAGCGTCCAGAGGCAGAGCCAGAGGGCCAAATCTAGGGTTTTAGGTTTTCTTCTTTCTTCTAGTTTAGGTTTTCTTTCCTTTTCTTTTTTGTATCTTTTATGTAAGTGAGGGAGATAGCTATGTTGAGAGTGACACCGATGTATGCTTCTCTTCTCTTCGTTTGTTTCAAGCAATAAAGGTAATATTTTTCTTTTGTTAATTGCTTTTACTTTTCTTTTTGTTTTCTTCTCTTTTTCTATTTTTATCTCTGTTGGTTTGTGATGAGTATGCAAGTGATTTCTGAAGCACAAGTATAACAAGTCTTAGCGAGTGCCAACGATACTTCATGGAGATGTTCTACTCCTCAAGGTACGTATCAATTCATACTTGCCAAGGCTTGATGATATAATGCGAACAGGGGACTGAAATTGATCCTATGATTTATGTGTTCATGCCTCCAAAGTAAGGTAGAAAGTGTTAAGATTTCATATTTTTCTTCAACCAAACTGAGGTTAGTGTTTCTTCCTTTTATTTTCTTTTCTTTTATTCTTGTAGATTAAATCACAACACTTCTCCCAATTCTTTCTTTTCCGACTCATTGTAAAATACCGCTTTCTTTCTAAACTAACTTTAATTAATATTTTCTTATTTTCCTTTTAATAACTAAAAAAAAGAGAAATTTTTAGAGATAACTTACAAACGCTTCCATCGCTAGTCCCTCCCTGAGGATCACGACCCGCATAGCCACTGCTACTGCGGATTCAAATTGAGAACCTTGCACAACTTGTTCTAAATCTAATTCCTTTATTTTGTTGCACAGGTAAAACTTAATCAAAATTTTGGCGCCGTTGCTGGGGAAGGACGGTAAGTTATTCTCTAATAATAAAAAAATTATTAACTAATTCTTTTATTCTTTTCTGTTTGCAGGTTTGGAGAACAGAAAAACAACAGCAGAAGTGGACATATAGCAACTCTGTGCCTCTGTCCTCGAAGGCAGAGCAGCAGAGCCTGCTACTTTGCCGAGCAAACGCGGCAATAGCCGCGGATCTGCGGCAGTAGCAGAGGACTACTGACTGAAATTTTTGCAGGTTTCTGAAACTGGCAATATCTGTGAACTTCTCTGTTAAGTTTTGTTCTGTGATAACCCTGCTTACTGCTAATTAATCAACAGTAAAATACTTATTGTTAAAGATAAAAATTGATTAGACGTTTGCGTATTAGGCACGTGTCTTTTCAATTCCTTTATTTTTACTGTTGAAGAGTGCTAGAGCAAGGTACGTTCGCATTGCATGTAGAATAGGACTCATCTCTTGGTTGATTTTCATGCTTTGAGTGAATCTTATTTACATTTCTTGTACACTTGCACAAAAATATCTTAAGGGCATAACCCATTAACAAGATAAGGTGGGGATTTCATCACCCTTCCTTAGCCCAAAAATCATATCCCAAGCACTCACTAACCCAAGCCTAACTTAAAATTAGTAGACGTTGGCCCTAGGGACATCTCGGACTCAATTAGGAGATTATCCTAAGGGGGAACAGTGCTGGAAGTTGACTCCTGCCAAATCAGTGTCTAGGAAGGGGATTGAGGGCCGAAAGCCCGAAGATTGGTGGTTATTTAATTAAGGAACGTCTTTGACGGAAAACCTCCCACCACTCTTGCCCTGACCTGGCTGATTAACTTGTGGTCAAAGTCTGCACCCTACCTCCCGTGGACAGTCTAACCAGTTAGGAGTCGTCTCGGTCATAGGTCTACTCTAACTTAGGTTAGAATTTTTTCTTTTTTGTTTGTTTATTTGTTTGTTTTCTTTTTCTTTGTCGTGTTGGTGTGATATGGCATATAATAATAATTTTTCCAATTTTAATCCATATTACACACCTAACTATTTTTCGGATATTACCAACCCGGCATATCATAATTTTGACCAACCTAGTGTGCCGGAATGGTCTTATCCGAACGAATATAACCCATACCCCCCATCTTATGACCATAATTTCCATAACAATTTTAACTCTTCACAGAGTTCATGGGGTTTCGATTCCCCCGAGTCTAATTTTCAACCGACTTATCCTCCGTCTCCACCTTGTCCACAATATTCCCAAGATTCATACTCAGATCCACCCATTCAGAATAGAAAACCATCTATCCGGGAAATGATGAGTATGCACGAGTCCAAGCAACAACCACCATCAATCTTAGACATGATGATGCGTGAGTCCACCAACTCACAACTTCATCACGATTACACTTCCTTTTTCCAAGTCCAATCACAAAAGAGGCTTGAAGCCATGACTCAGGCTAGATTAGCTCGTGAGCATGAACTAGATATGATGGTTCAATCTTTGCATTCTCACCGTCCGGCCAATTCTGATATCGCTGACCATTCTCTTAGAGCCGACGAACCAAGTTGCTTTGGACAACAAGATTCTACTTCAGTGCCATCATTTGAACTTGCCGAAACTCCAATTTTTGATAGTTTGGAAGTTCTTCCTTTCCTGAAATAGAACTTGAGCATGAATATGATCATGATCTCCCACCTGATGATTCAATTTTACTTCCTGATTCAATAATGACTCCGGTGTCTCCACCTGATTTCACTTTTCCCGAGTCAACATTGGATCCTGTGCCAATTCATCATGAAATTGAGTCACCCATTTTTGATGATCATATTGAACTTGACCAATTTTACAAATTTGAAAGTCCCATGGATAAATTGGCAAGTTCTCATTTTTATGAAATTAAACCCAATGAGATATGTGACCTAGATTCTCAAATCTGTGATCAAGTTCAAATTCCCGAATCATTATTGACTCCTGTTTTGTTACCCGACTTAGGTAATCTTTTAGAGTCAGTCTTGATTCCCACACCTATCATTCCTGAACTTGAATCACCAATATTGAGTCACATTCCATTGTGGGAAGATTATTGTGGACTTGAGCTTCAACTTATTGATTTGGACCCACTTTCCGAACTTAGCCCGACTCCTGAACCCTTACTTGATTTAAGTTTCTTTCCTGAGTCGGTATTCGTTCCCGCACTTATGACGTCCAAGTCAATCATTCCATCTTTTCACTCTCCATTCTGGGACAAGGCGGTTGACACAATTGACTCTGAATATAATTATGAATTATGGAAATTTGATGGGGTGGAATTATTAAAAAAATGATTATACATACATTTTAGTGGGTTATATAAGCAAGATTTCTGGTGGGTTCCCCCGATTCCACAAAAAGTAGATTGGGTCGCATTTCGTGGACCAATTAGACCACCACCGGAACCACCACCTTGAGGTAACTTTTGCCTTCCCTTCGTCTTTTTCATGCATATATGCATTTATTCATACATTGAGGACAATGCATGAGATAAGTGTGGGGGTAGGCTTTACTAACATACTAACATAGTTAGAAACTAACAAAAATCTGCTTAAAAAAAAACTTATAAAAAGGACAATATCTTGACTTATCTTTTGAAAGAAATCTAAGTCAATCTTAAGAATTAGGAAAATCATGATTAGGATTTCTAAAAACTCGGTCAAAATAAATAAATTGTTGAATTTTTAGGTATAGGAGGAGAAATTGAATAAGTAGTTAGTCTTGATTTTTACCTTAATGAAATTTGCATACCTAATGCATATCTAGGATTCTAAGACGAAGACCTTTGTGCCTCATAAAAAAAAAATTCACTTATTAAGCTGATACATGTGCCTCAAGAAGCATAAGTATTCATGCCTAAAGGTGAGTAAATAAAATAAAGTCCTTAGTTTTGGGGCCTAGTTCACTCGAATTTGAGTCCGCGGGGTGTTTTCTCACTTGGTGCCCTAAAGCCGACTGGTTTGGGAGCCACCGACTTTAAGTTCGCTACATGGGTGGATTAGAAAGCCTAAGAGAACTAAGAAATATTATATGTATTAACACATCTAATAGTCAATTAGTTAGGTATGAGGGCCTCAAGAAGCCTTGATACTTACACGAAAGAAAATTAGATGAGTTATAAAAAAAATAATATTAATAATAAAGAGGCATGAGAGTCTAAGTTAAGAAATTCCTAGTAAAAATTCACAAGGATGCATATGACTTAGGGTAACGAAAAAGACTATACAAAAATTCAATTTTGACCCTTACCTAAAAAGGAAAACAATTTACTTTATAAAGACTAAGTTTAAGAATGAATAAAAATGAGGATCCTAAAAACTTATAGATTACTTAGTCCTTTCAAAAGTATTTCAAATATTTCCTTTTTATGGATTTTGTGGGTGTAATCCGCTGAAAACCCTCACGAGACAACACTCGTCCTCTAGGGTAACCTAGAGGTTTAACGGCTTGTTGCACATGCTAAGTGCAACCGTGATTCCTACGAAAGTGAGTTAGGTTAGATTAATTTTTCTTTTCTTTTTCTCTTTGATTTTTACTCGAGGACGAGCAAAAAGATAAGTGTGGGGGTGTGATTGGTAGTGAAAAGTGCATTTTTATCATCATATTTATCATCACATTTTCATATTTATTCATATAATTCTGCACATTTACTAATATTTTATAATTTATTGTGTGCAGGCCTTGAGTTCTTATTTTAATAATAAATAAAGCCTAAAAGAAGCCCAAAAGCCTATATTCAAGCCCAAGTGCAAAAGTGCAAATATTAATTGTCAAAATTGCAAATACACAAGGGCCAAAGTGCAAATACAAATAAGAGGGAAGGATAGACTTCTATTCAATCCTAAACACTTGCGGGATGAGGATAAAAGCTAAAAGAAGAGAAGGAAATTCGTGAAAAAGATTTGGGATCTAGGTAACTTGCTTCCCAAGTTATATCTAAATCCCAAGATAAAGAGCCAGGATCAAACTTCCAGAAGCAAAAGCCCAGATGGACAGACCAGGGGAGGCCACGCACCAAAGCGCGTGGCCAGCCGCCACACTCAGGCCGCGGAAACGCGGCCCAAGCCGCGTTTCCGCGGCAGTATAGTCTTATCAGGGGACGAGTTTTCGTGGAGGAGTTGTGTTGGACTCTACTTCCTTCTGCACCTATAAATACCCCCTGCAGTGCAACCTAGAAGAGCGTCCAGAGGCAGAGCCAGAGGGCCAAATCTAGGGTTTTAGGTTTTCTTCTTTCTTCTAGTTTAGGTTTTCTTTCCTTTTCTTTTTTGTATCTTTTATGTAAGTGAGGGAGATAGCTATGTTGAGAGTGACACCGATGTATGCTTCTCTTCTCTTCGTTTGTTTCAAGCAATAAAGGTAATATTTTTCTTTTGTTAATTGCTTTTACTTTTCTTTTTGTTTTCTTCTCTTTTTCTATTTTTATCTCTGTTGGTTTGTGATGAGTATGCAAGTGATTTCTGAAGCACAAGTATAACAAGTCTTAGCGAGTGCCAACGATACTTCATGGAGATGTTCTCCTCCTCAAGGTACGTATCAATTCATACTTGCCAAGGCTTGATGATATAATGCGAACAGGGGACTGAGATCGATCCTATGGTTTATGCGTTCATGCCTCCAAAGTAAGGTAGAAAGTGTTAAGATTTCATACTTTTCTTCAACCAAACTTAGGTTAGTGTTTCTTCCTTTTCTTTTCTTTTCTTTTCTTTTATTCTTGTAGATTAAATCACAACACTTCTCCCAATTCTTTCTTTTTCGACTCATTGTAAAATACCGCTTTCTTTCTAAACTAACTTTAATTAATATTTTCTTATTTTCCTTTTAATAACTAAAAAAAGAGAAATTTTTAGAGATAACTTACAAACGCTTCCATCGCTAGTCCCTCCCTGAGGATCACGACCCGCATAGCCACTGCTACCGCGGATTCGAATTGAGAACCTTGCACAACTTGTTCTAAATCTAATTCCTTTATTTTGTTGCACAGGTAAAACTCAATCATATATGCACATGGAAAATTGCATTCATAGCTCTCTGGTATGTCGCCCCCACATTCTTCAATCCGAAGGGCATGACAGTATAGCAATACACCCTAATAGTGTCCTGAAAGATGTATGCTTCTCATCGTCAGGGTACATCTTAATTTGATTGTATCCTAAGAATCAATCCATGAAAGACATCCGTTCGAACGCACACGTGTTGTCGATCATGACATCCGTGATTAGAAGAAGGAACTCATTTTTAAGACACGCCTCATATAGATCACGAAAATCAATTCAAATCCAGATCTTTCTATTCTTCTTGGTAATGGGGACGATATTGGCTACCCAATCAGGGTGTTGTTCTTCCCTAATAAAACTGGAGTGTATATGCATCTTGACTTCTGACTGAATCTCTTTCATTATCTCTAGGCGGAATTGTTATTGTTGTTGCTTGACGGGCTTCGCATTCGGATTGATGTTGAGTCATGCATAGTCACTTGAGGGTCGAGCCCAAGCATATCCCCGTAGTTTCAACAGAAAACATCTATATACTCTCGCATAATAGATATTAGATCTTCCTTCTCGGAGGGTGATAAGCTTTCGCTTATAAAGATTGGCTTGGGATTAACCTCATCTCTTAGATTAATTTGGGTTACCTTTTCCTCTGCGGGTGGTTCGCATTGTTTAAAGCGAATATTCCAGAGAGTATTTAGGTGTTTGATCCAAGGATCTGCATCTGACTGGATCATTTCTTCATCTCCATCTTCCGGGTGGCTTATTGAAATCATGTTTTCTAAATATTTTTTGAAGATGTTGCCGACACTGACATCTAACTCCCACGATGACGTGCTTAATGAGTGATTATGGTGTAATTGGCCCTTCAGACTCAGAGGCTGACAAGATTGGGGTTGATACATAGCTGACTGCTAAAAATCAAAGAACAATTAAAGAGTTAAGAAATTACCGTGTAGCTTGTGGCTAACGGGTCGTGTCCACGATGAGGATGCGATGAAAGCTTTTCGATGTTTTGTTTAGTAACAAAGAATCGTGCTCGTTTTTTAGTTGAAAAGAAGAATGGAGAGAAGGAAAATGAATAAAAGAGAAATTGTAACTTTGGAGAAGGCTTTGTAGAAGGTGATTAAAAAAAAACTTTGAAAATTGTTTGGTTGTTTTAAATATGAGAAGGAGAAGATCTGGGCTCACTAATTTTTAACTCAACTATGTACTTATCTCAAGGAAATTTGGCTTGCATCACTTTTATTATAAACCAAAAACCTTTAGTTCCTTTTAATGTCCAAGCAAAACAAATAAGATCGTTTCATTTAAATCTTGAGCCCTTTCATTACAAATTATTAAGAAGTGAATATTAAACCATCAAGCGCAAACAAGCAAGTATGGAATAAAAATAGTTCAAAGAGATTTGTGCTTTAAAAGTCAAAGTTTAAAATAAAGAAATCCTCATGTGCTTTCAAGAACGAAGTTTTAACTAAGATACTTTATGATTCAAAAAGTGTTGCTTTTATGAAAATCAGTCAAGAGAGAGATGATAGAAGAGGTTCATTAGTGATCCCAGAAAACGAATTAGCTACTTATTATGAAATGAAAACAAATAAGAGAATGATAAGCAAACTTTAACATACCAAATTCGAGTCGATTTGATCAAGCAAGTAGAAGCTCCTTTGATTGTCACTTCAAAGACGAATTGCACACTCAATTTCACTTTTCTCTCTGGTGTTTGTACTGAACTACAAATTATAAAACAAAAATACAACTTCTATACTATCTAACAAAGAGCCTAAATCTTTAAAGAATAAACAAAAATTCTAATCCTAGTCTTCGCTCCTTTTTCAGTACAAAACCCAAGCTTTTATAGGCAAAATATCAGAGGGCAGGGAGTGAGGAGATAAGTGGAGAAAACGCTCCCCTTATCTCCACCAATAAGTCGTGGATCCGCAGCTTGGGCCGCGGATCTGCGGCCTGGATGTGGCCAATTGGCCACATCCGGGTGGAGAATCTGATGGCGTGGCTTTGTGCTTCCTGTTGTCTTGTTGGATTTACTGTTGTAGATCCCTAATTTGATGAAATGATCTTGATTTGTTGCTTCAACCGCTTGATTTGGGAGGATTCATTTCAACCGGTTTTCAACCTCTTTGATATGCCAAGATTTGCCTTGATTCCCTGATTTCGAATTTATTCTGAATTAATTGGGCTTTTGAGCTCGTTTCTCTGGCTTATCCTTTAGCAATGGGCCTGCATTTTATAAAGAACAATAGGACTTATTAATATGATTTATTTAGATAACAAGCATGGAAATGTGACAATATGTATGCAATATATGTGATCGAGCAAAATATCAAAACTAATCTTAATCAATTATTAGACCACTTTCGCAGGTCACTCGATTGCACTGAGCATGTGCAACAAGCCGTTAAACGTCTAGGTTACCCCTAGAGGACGAGTTTTGTCTCGTGAGGGTTTTCAGTAGATTGCACCCACAAAATCCATAAAGAAAGAGAAAAAAAGTTAATATTTTTGAAAAGCATTTTGAAAAGAGAAAATATTTGAAGTATATTTGTGAGAGTTTAAGTAATCTATAAGTTATAGGAATATCAAATTTTCATTCCTAAACTTAGTCTCTATTCCAAAAACATGTCATCAATTAAAGTAAGGAGTCAAATTGTCTTTCTCATCTATTCTATTACTTTACCCTAAGTCATATGCACCATCGTGATTGTGAAGTTTGACTAAGGGTTCTTTAACATTAACTCCTATGCCTTATTTATATTTATTTTTGGTGAAATTTATTTCTCAATTTCATTAGGCTTTCTAATCTGCCCATGTAACGAGCCTTTAGTCGGTGACACCTAAACCGGACAATTTTAGGGCACCAGGTGAGAAAACACTCCTAAGGACTTAAACACTCGAGCAGACAAGGCCACGAAACTAAGGTATTTATAAAATGTACCCCTTTTAGGCGTGAATACTTATACTTCATGAGGCACAAATACCCAGCTTAATCAGAGGATTTATATATATAATTTTTCAAACTTATCTAATTATCTTTTGTATAAATACCAAGGCTTGCTTAGGCCAAAGCACCTATCTAATTAATAATTAGATTTGTTTATTTATTATTTTTATATAATTTTTTTTTATAAGGCATAAGATTCTTTGTTTTTAAACCCTAACTGTGTAAGTGTATAAAGTGTGCATATTTCATCAAGGTAAAGATCAAGACTAAATTACTTTCACAAATTTTCTTCCTAACCCTAAAAATCAAACAAGTCATCTTATTTTGACCAAGTCTATGATATCCTAAATATGATTTTCCTATTACTTAAAATTGACTTAATTTCTTACAAAAATATATCAAAATATTGTTCTTACCTTTCAAAAAGGGTTTTTTTTACTTTTTCTTTTTACATTTTACATTTTTTTTTGAAGTTATATTAGTCATGTTAGAACCCTCCCCCACACTTATCTCATGCATTGCCCCAAATGTATGAAAGAAATGTATACATGCATGAAATGAAATGTAAAAGAGGTGCATATATTATACAAAAATATGTACAACATCAAGTTTCTCCCATACCTAGATCTTTTTCAGTCTTATCTCTCTAACTCTCTTCCCGTCATTCTAATGGGTCCTCTTTATAGGGCATAGTGGGAGGCCAATTTTTCTGTCATTTTAGCTTTCTTCCTCCCCAGTCTCAACTTCTTTAGGTTTTCTTTCCTCACATTTCTACATTCATTATTTAAAAATTGATCGCCATCACACTTCTCAGTTGGAATTTTCTCACTATGAATGCCTAGGAATTCTAACTCAGTTCCATATATCTCCTCAAAGCTTAGGTCAACACTTTCCCCTAAAGATGTGTAATTAACCAACAGATCCCTAGTTGGTTCATCCAAACACATGAGTTCTTCTTCGAAGAGGTTTTCAAAGAGTATGTCAATCGGAGGTTCTTGAACTATATTCTCATGTGATACATTATTGGTTGGCTTATCGAAAGTGAAGACATTCAAACCAAGTTTTCCCTTTTTAAAGGGTACTTTAATATTAGGATCTCCGACATATGCCTTCTCATCAAGATAATCACATTCATTCTTAAATAATTCATTAAGAAATAGCAATTCATCTTCTATATCTTCACTCTCTTCATCACAATTATTTTCAACAAAGTTTACCTCAAATGTTTGATCTCTTATCTTACGAGGTTGTTTTTCTAGGTTGAAGGCATTGACTTCTCTAGTCATATCCCCAAAACTTAACCTTATGGACCCATTTCTACAATTGATGATGGCATTGGCAGTAGCAAGAAATGGTTGCCCTAGGATAACAGGAGTTTGAGCCCTATGATTGGAGTTAGACATAGGTTGTGTCTCTAGAACTATGAAATCAACAGGGTAAATAAACTCCCCAACCCGGATAAGAACATCATTAATCTCCCTTTTTGGAACTTTTACTGAACGATCAGCCAGTTGGATAGTGACTCGAGTTGGACTAAGATCGCCCAACCCGAGTTGTTAATAAATAGAGAATGAAAGCAAGTTGATACTTGTCCCCAAGTCAAGAAGTGCACGACTAATCTCGGCTTGTCCTATTGTGCAGGCAATGGTTGGACTACCTAGATCCTTGTACTTAACAGGGATCAGACCCGATAGTAGCTCACTAATGTTAGTGGCTAAGAAGACCTTTTTAGGTACATTAGTCTTTCTCTTCTTGGTGCACATGTCCTTAAGAAACTTAGCATAAGATGGGACTTGTTGGATGGCATCAAGAAGTGGCACATTTATCTTTACTTGAATAAAGTGAAAAGTCACCTAGAGGGGGGGTGAATAGGTGACAATGCTAATCAAAGGGCAAATAAAAAATTTAAAGCTACAACAATTACCAATCTAGATTCACAAGATGAATGCAAGCAAGTAAATATGACAATGATTATGATGAGCAAGAATAAGAGCAAGTATAGTAAAGTAAAGAGTGCAAGAAAGTAAACCAATCGCAAACACAAGGATATGTTATCGAGGTTCGAGCACCCAGCTCTACTCCCCGCCTTCCCCAGAAGGATTCTAGCTACTTCCACTATCACAAAGAACAATTACAACCGGAGTACCCAACTCCACAATTACAATCACAAGAATCTCTGAGTAGTCACAAGACCACAAACTCTCTCTTTCAAAAATCTCTTCCCTTACAAAGGTCCTTAGAGAATAATGAGTAGAATTGAAGCTCTTTTGTGTGTAAGGAAAAGAAATTGAAAACAGAGAAAATCTTTTGAAAACCCTTCAGAAAATTGAGAGAATTTAGCACAAAAACCAAGAACTTTTGAAAGCCTTAAACTTTTGAATTTTGTAGCAATAATTGTTGTAACCAATCTCTCCCCAAACACCCCTATTTATAGGAGAGGGCTAGGGTTTAGGGATAAAACATAATTACTGATGTTTAGGAGGTAATTAGTTCAGAATATATTAATTAAACTAATTTTAAACACAAAAAGACAAAAATAAACAGCTCTTTAAAAACTGCCCGTTACTGTTCAACGGCTAGCTCGGTCGACCGGTGCGGTCGACCGCTAGTTCAAAATTATGACCGTTACAGGCATTCGGTCGACCGACCCGGTCGACCGGAAAAACCAGAGAGCAAAAACTATAGTCCGGTCGACCGTGTCGGTCGACCGACAGACATGCACACGGATACGTGCATCTGCCAGAACCTCGGTCGACTGGGACGGTCGACCGGTAAAACCTGACACAGATTCGGTCGACCGGCCGGTCGACCGGAACTGGTCAAAAATCAGACTTAGAAAGAATTTAGAAAAAGATTAAGATTTTGATAAAAATACTTTTGAACAGGGATTAGTGTAAAACATAAATATATATCTGTAGGCAAAATCTTGTATGCAAAATATTTTTGTATAAATTATAGGAAAACATTTTGGATTGAACATGTGCACAAAAACGTGTGTGATAGAGCTTCAAACCTATCCACTATTCTTGAACAAACTTCTAAACTATAAAACTAAAAATAAAATTTGCATAGCAATCTTCAAATCTTTGAGCCATGCTATCCTTGCTAGAGCCTTCTTCTTCTATGATCCTTCCTTGATGTGCAATATGCCTTCATAGCTTCATGAACCTAGTTGCATAGCAATCTTCAAATCTTTGAGCCATGCTATCCTTGCTAGAGCCTTCTCCTTCTATGATCCTTCCTTGATGTGCAATATGCCTTCATAGCTTCATGAACCTAGAAGTTGTTGTAATAGCAAGCAATGGCCTCCAAAATTTGTATAAACCTGAAACTCATCTTAATAAACTTATTAGTACCAAATAGCTCATATTTGGTTTGTCATCATCAAAACCAAAAACAAATGGAGAGTGTAACCTTTTGGGCCAACAATCTCCCCCTTTTTGATGATGACAAAACAAATAGGCTATAAACAAAAATATAGGGGAGGAGAAAACTCCCCCTCACATTGTGCTATATTATTTAAACTTAAAACACAAGAATTCATAGAAAAGATATCAAATGAAACCAAATTGAAACAATACCAATAGAAACAATACCAATAGAAACAATATACAAAAAGATATCAAATGAAACCAAATTGAAACAATACCAATGGAAACAATACCAATAGAAACAATATACAAGATTTCTCAATTTCATAAAACACAAAACTCATATCAAAATTTATTAAAACCAAAACATATAAATTCATATGGAACCAAGACCAAATGAACTTATTTTTGTCCATGTAAACTTATTCTCCCCCTTTTTGTCATACATCAAAAAGGGTTATGAAAAACATGTCTATTCAATAATACAAACATTAAGTTCTCCACAAATAAACGAAAATCTAGCAAAATCAAGAGGTTTAGTGAAAATATCGGCTAGTTGTAAATCCGTGGAAACATAATCAATATCTATATCACCTTTCTCAAAATGATCTCTAAGAAAGTGATATCTAATCTCAATGTGCTTGGTCTTACTATGTTGATTTGCATTCTTAGTCATGTGTATAGTACTAGTATTATACAAAATATTTTTATATGATCAAAGTGCAAATCAAAATCAAGGAGAGTATGTTTCATCCAAAGGACTTGTGCACAACAAGCCCCCGCGGCAACATACTCCGCCTCGGCGGTTGAGAGAGCTACGGAATTTTGCTTCCTAGAGGACCATGAAACAAGACAATTACCAAGAAATTGACATGTCCCACTAGTACTCTTTCTATCTACTCTACAACCCGCATAGTCGGCATCCGAATAACTAGTCATTGAAAAATCTCTAGTTTTCGGATACCAAAGACCCATTCCAATTGTGCCCTTAATATAACGAATAATGCGTTTTATCGCAATAAGATGAGACTCTTTAGGACACGATTGAAATCTAGCACAAAGACACACACTAAACATGATATCCGGCCTACTTGCCGTTAAATATAAAAGACTTCCTATCATGCTTCTATATAATTTAATATCAACATTTTTACCTTGATCGTCCTTATCAAGCTTGGTTGTAGTTGCCATTGGAGTGTTGCAAGCCTTTGATCCTTCAAGCCCAAACTTCTTTACTAGCTCCTTTGCGTACTTGGCTTGGTTAATGAAGGTTCCGTCTTGCAATTGCTTGATTTGGAGTCAAGAAAGAAATTAAGCTCACCCATGGAAGACATTTCAAATTCTAGTTGCATTACCTTTTCAAACTCCTTGCACAAAAGCTCATTAGTAGATCTAAAAATTATATCATCAACATAAATTTGCACAATTAAAATATCATTATCAACATGCTTAGTAAAAAGAGTTGTGTCTACTTTGCCTTTAACAAAATCATTTGAAATGAGAAAACTAGAAAGCCTTTCATACCAAGCTCTTGGAGCTTGTTTCAATCCATACAAAGCTTTATCAAGTTTAAAAACAAAATTGGGATGAACATGATAAACAAAACTGGGAGGTTGAGCAACATAAACTTCTTCATTAATAAAACCATTTAAAAATACACTTTTTACATCCATTTGAAAAAGTTTAAAATTTTTAAAACATGCAAAAGCTAGTGTCATCCGTATGGCTTCAAGCCGTGCTACGGGTGCAAAGGTCTCCTCAAAGTCAATTCCTTCAACTTGAGTGTAACCTTGGGCCACTAACCTAGCTTTATTCCTAATGACATTTCCGGACTCATCCATCTTGTTTCTAAAGATCCACTTAGTACCAATTATTGGTCTATCGTGGGGCTTAGGAACAAGGTGCCAAACTTGGTTGCGCTCAAATTGATTGAGTTCCTCTTGCATGGCAAGCAACCAATATGGGTCCGTCTCGGCTTCGAGAATGCCCTTGGGTTCAAAATGAGAAATGAAAGCAAAGTTACCACATAGGTCATGGAGTTTGGAGCGCGTAGTGACTCCTCTAGATGCATCACCCAAGATGAGCTCCTTCGGATGATTTGTAGCGTATCTCCAAGCTTTAGGAAGCGGTTGAGAGCTTTCCTCCTTATCCTCTTGAACTTCACCAATAGGGTCTAGCTTTTCTTTTTGAGCGGGTGAGTCCTTCAAGGATAGTCTCTCCATGTCTTCACCTAATGGTTCAATCTCTACAACATTCTCAACAACCACATTAGATTCTTCAAATTTAACATGCATGGATTCTTCAATGGTAAGTGTAGATCTATTAAACACTCTATATGCTTTGCTAGTAGAAGAATATCCAACAAAGATAGCTTCATAAGCCTTAGCATCAAATTTACCCAAATTATCCTTAGTATTTAAAACAAAACACTTGCATCCAAAAACTTTGAAATATGCAACATTTGGTTTTCTAGAATGATACATTTCAAAAGATGTTTTAGAAGAATTTTTGCATAAATAAATACGATTCGATATATAGCATGCGGTGTTTACGGCCTCGGCCCATAAATATTGAGGGAGGTCATACTCACTTATCATTGTCCTAGCCATCTCTTGAAGTGTTCTATTTTTCCTTTCTATAACTCCATTTTGTTGTGGAGTTCTAGGACAAGACATTTCATGCTTAATTCCTTTTTCATCACAATAAGTCATGAAGAGTTAGTTAACAAACTCACCACCTCTATCACTCCTTATTTTCAAAATCGGAAAACCTTTTTCTTTTTCAACTCTTTTTCGAAAAATCTTAAAATGAGAAAAAGTTTGATCTTTATGTTGCAAAAAGAAAACCCAAGTAAAACGGGAGAAATCATCAACCAAAACAAATGCAAATCTACTTCCATTTAAACTCTTGTTTTAGTTGGTCCAAAAAGATCCATATGAATTAATTCTAAAGGCCTAGTTGACATGATATCCTTGATTGGTTTAAAGGAAGACTTGGTTTGTTTCCCAAGTTGGCACGCACCACAAATGCGGTCTTTCTCAAAATTCAAGCAAGGTACACCCTTCACCAATTCCTTTGAATTAATCCTAGAAATATGGTCAAAAGATGCATGTCCTAGTCTTCTATGCCAAAGCCAAGAATTTTCATCAAAAGCATTCAAGCATTTAGTAGAACAATCTAAATTAAGCATGTCAATAATATAAACATTATTATCACGAAAACCGGTAAGAATACAATCATTAGATTTAACATTAAAAATCTTGCAAGAAGAATCATCAAAAACAACTTTAAGTCCACGGTCACAAAGTTGGCTAATGCTAAGCAAATTATGTTTCAAACCATCAATTAAAACAACATTCTCAATAATAGGAGATGCACCAATTTGAATGTTACCTATACCGATGATAGTTCCTTTGGAGTCATCCCCGAAGGTGACGGTGCCACCTTCCATGTACCTTGATAGGGTTGTGAAGTTGTTGATGTCCCATGTCATGTGTCTTGAACAACCACTATCAAGGTACCACCGCTCCCTACGTCTTGGAGCTTTGGTGTGTACCTACATCAAACAATTTAAGACTTGATTTTGGTACCTACATTTTCTTGGGTCCTCTGGGGTTAGTGTCATGAACCCAAACAAGATTATTTGTTCTATTTAGTTGATCATAGCAAAACTTAGCTAAATGTCCATTTTTACCACAATATGTGCATCTATACACTCTACCATATTTAAAAGCATAGTGAGTGTGTGATTTGTGAGCATGAGAAACTTTAGCATGAGTGGTGTGAGCATGAGAATTCTTAGCTTGTGAAGTGTTAGCATGTGAAGTGTGCTTTTTAGAAAACATGTTCTCAAGTTTCTTGGTATTAAAAGCACAATCATTTAAAACTTTTTCAAAATCATTCATTTTTTATTTAAAGGAAGAAATTTCTTGTTCATCAATAATAGGAGATTTTGCTTTACAAGAAACTTTGTAGGCATTAAATTCTTTTTGTATAGAAATGAGATTTGAAGAAATATTATCCTTTTCTTTAGAAACCATAGCAAGTTCATTCTTAAGAAAAGCAACTTCTTTTTGTAATTTTATGCATTCAAGTTTCTTGTTATCATAAGTTTCAGAAAGTTCTACAAAAGCATGCACTAGAACTTCCTTACTTACATCATCATCTTCATCATCAAGGGATTGAGGGGTTACCTTGGGTGTGTTTGCCATGAAACACATATTAGCTTGATCCACCTCCTCTTCGGACTCGCTTTCCAAATCCCACGTAGCTTTGTAAGCTTTCTTTTCCTCCGGCTTCTTTGGCTTGAAGGAGGAAGTCATTTTCTTCTTGAACTCCGAACAATCTGCCATGATATGTCCGGGTTTGCGGCAATTGTAGCATATGATCCTCCGCTCCTCTTTGCCTTCAAATTTTCTCCGGAAGTTGAGTTTGTTCTTCCGGTACATCCTCTTGACGTTGCGAACAAGTAGAGTAAGCTCCTCATCTTCTTCTTCGTCATCTTCATCGTCATCATTGGTGGATGAAGTCTTGAAGGCTATGGATTTCTTCTTTGAAGTAGTGGCCTCTTCTCTTGCCTTCTTCTCCATCTCATGGGTCTTTAGGTTCCCAATGAGACTAATGAGGTCCATCTCGTCCTTGTCGTTCAACTCCTTCAAGGTGGTGGCCTTGATCTCCCATGATGAAGGAAGAGCCCGAATTACTTTCCGCACCTTTTGATCGTTGGAGATGTCATCACCTAAGGAAGAAAGACCATTAGTGATTTTAGTAAACCTTGTAGCCATACTATCAATAGACTCATCATCAAGCATTTTAAATGACTCATATTGGGACCTCAAGAGATCTATCTTAGCTCTCTTGACTTGTGAAGTCCCCTCGTGTGTGACCAATAAGTGTTGCCAAATCTCATAGGCGGATTGGCAATGAATTACCCGTGTAAGGTCATCCTCATTCAAGGCGGTTAATAGGGAGTTTTGGGCCTTGGAGTTAGCCTCATATAGTTTAAAGTCAAGGTCGGTCCAAGTGCTCTCATCACCATCGGGTGCTTCATAGGGTTTGGTCAAGGACTTGGCTACTAAGCTACCCAAAGATTGCAAAAATATAGTCATCCTAACCTTTCAAATTGGGAAATTGAGTCCATCAAATTTAGGTGGGGATTTAATGTTGTCGGCCATGTTTACTAGTGATGAATGGATGAAATGAAAATGTTGATTAGCAAGTTTTAAGGATCTCTCTATGGATGTTAAGCCAAACCTAGAGTCCAAGCTCTGATACCAATTGAAAAGTCACCTAGAGGGGGGGTGAATAGGTGACAATGCTAATCAAAGGGCAAATAAAAAATTTAAAGCTACAACAATTACCAATCTAGATTCACAAGATGAATGCAAGCAAGTAAATATGACAATGATTACGATGAGCAAGAATAAGAGCAAGTATAGTAAAGTAAAGAGTGCAAGAAAGTAAACCAATCGCAAACACAAGGATATGTTATCGAGGTTCGAGCACCCAGCTCTACTCCCCGCCTTCCCCAGAAGGATTCTAGCTACTTCCACTATCACAAAGAACAATTACAACCGGAGTACCCAACTCCACAATTACAATCACAAGAATCTCTGAGTAGTCACAAGACCACAAACTCTCTCTTTCAAAAATCTCTTCCCTTACAAAGGTCCTTAGAGAATAATGAGTAGAATTGAAGCTCTTTTGTGTGTAAGGAAAAGAAATTGAAAATAGAGAAAATCTTTTGAAAACCCTTCAGAAAATTGAGAGAATTTAGCACAAAAACCAAGAACTTTTGAAAGCCTTAAACTTTTGAATTTTGTAGCAATAATTGTTGTAACCAATCTCTCCCCAAACACCCCTATTTATAGGAGAGGGCTAGGGTTTAGGGATAAAACATAATTACTGATGTTTAGAGGTAATTAGTTCAGAATATATTAATTAAACTAATTTTAAACACAAAAAGACAAAAATAAACAGCTCTTTAAAAACTGCCCGTTACTGTTCAACGGCTAGCTCGGTCGACCGGTGCGGTCGACCGCTAGATCAAAATTATGACCGTTACAGGCATTCGGTCGACCGACCCGGTCGACCGGAAAAACCAGAGAGCAAAAACTATAGTCCGGTCGACCGTGTCGGTCGACCGACAGACATGCACACGGATACGTGCATCTGCCAGAACCTCGGTCGACTGGGACGGTCGACCGGTAAAACCTGACACAGATTCGGTCGACCGGCCGGTCGACCGGAACTGGTCAAAAATCAGACTTAGAAAGAATTTAGAAAAAGATTAAGATTTTGATAAAAATACTTTTGAACAGGGATTAGTGTAAAACATAAATATATATCTGTAAGCAAAATCTTGTATGCAAAATATTTTTGTATAAATTATAGGAAAACATTTTGGATTGAACATGTGCGCAAAAACGTGTGTGATAGAGCTTCAAACCTATCCACTATTCTTGAACAAACTTCTAAACTATAAAACTAAAAATAAAATTTGCATAGCAATCTTCAAATCTTTGAGCCATGCTATCCTTGCTAGAGCCTTCTTCTTCTATGATCCTTCCTTGATGTGCAATATGCCTTCATAGCTTCATGAACCTAGTTGCATAGCAATCTTCAAATCTTTGAGCCATGCTATCCTTGCTAGAGCCTTCTTCTTCTATGATCCTTCCTTGATGTGCAATATGCCTTCATAGCTTCATGAACCTAGAAGTTGTTGCAATAGCAAGCAATGGCCTCCAAAATTTGTACAAACCTGAAACTCATCTTAATAAACTTATTAGTACCAAATAGCTCATATTTGGTTTGTCATCATCAAAACCAAAAACAAATGGAGAGTGTAACCTTTTGGGCCAACATAAAGATCTCAATTATCTTATCCACGTGTGGATTTTGCTTGTTTTTTAGCCTATTAGGAAATGGTGCTATAGGCTGGTGCACATGACTGGTTGACTTATCTTTGTCAGATTCATCAAGTTTAGGAGGAGTGGGATTAGATGAGGTGGATGCTGAAATGTGATTGTGCTGACTAGGATTAGGCGGTGTTGACACTTGGTTATCAACTTTCTTTCCCGACCTCAATGTATGAACATCATTACATTGATTCAGAGATTGATCCTCAACCAAATGAGCTTGTTGTGAATTCCTAGGATTCATAATTGATTGACTGGGCAAGGTATCCTTTTGCCTCTCATGTTGTGGGTTGGCTAACTGGCTCATTTGACTCTCTAGCCTCTGTATTGTTTGCAAGAGGGAATCTTGATTCTTCATGTACCTTTCCATGTTTCTCTCAAAATCAGTCATTCTCCTTTCAAGTTGAGAATTCTGAAAGGAAGGTGGAGTTTGGTTGGAAAAATTTTGTTGATTGATTTGTCACATACATTGCATTTATGTTGTCACTTTACCACACTTGTATGCTAATAAATGATATTAATAAGTGTCTTTTTCTTTGCTAACTGTAGGCCCAAATGCTCAAGGAAATAAATTAGGAACAAGCCCAAAAGCCCACTTTATTCTGAATTAATTCAGAATAAATTCGAAGTGAAGAAGTCTGGGCTATATCTTGGTATATCAAGGGGTTGAGAAAAATCCTCCTTGAATCGAGGAATCAAAGCCAGAAAATCAAAAGCTGATTCAGTCAGCGGTTGAAGCAGCAATAAGAAAACCAGAAGGATATGCGAGAAGCCCTTCATACCAGGAAGCTCCCCCTCTTGGTGTGGCCACCTGGCCACACCAGGGCCGCGAAAACGCGGCCCAAGCCGCGTTTCCGTGGCCAACTGAATGTTGTTGGGGGAGCGTTTGCTCCCCCAACGTTCCCAGGACCCTGATTCTTTGGTTTTTGGCTATAAATACCTCTTTCAGCAGAGAAAAAGGCAGCGAAGACTAGGATTAAATTTTGCACTTATTTTCTTAGGATCTAGGTTCATTGTTAGCTAGAAAGAAAGTTGTAATCTTGCTTTTTAAGTTGTAGTCCAGTTTCATAAACTTATGAGAGAGAGGACTGAGAGCTTGTACTTGAAGGTTGAAGTGACAACAATACAAAAGTCGGGCCGATTTCTCTTTCACTTGCAGTACGGTATGCTTTATATTATGTCGTTGTTTTCTTCGTTTTCCATGGATAACTAAAAAGTTTTCTGGGCTAGCTATCGACTCTCTTTTGTTTTCTTCTCTTCTGTTTTTAAAAGAAAAAGTCCCGATGACTCATATGCATGCCTCCCTTAAAAGCCTTTCTTTTTGAAAGTGTTCTTGAAGGCACATGAGGATGGGTATAGATAGTTGAATTCATCATTCTTTCTTGAACTTCTTGTGAATCGTTTTTAATTCATTCTTGCTTCTTCGCGCTTTATGTTTTAATATCCGATTCTAACTCTTTCTTGAAGAAAAAGGACTCAAACCTTCTGCATCTTATATGCTTTACTTAAACCTTTCTAAAGAAAAAGCAACTTTAAGTTTTGTAAATGATAACTTGAGGGACTTAATACTTTAAGAGAAGGATGAACAATTGAGTAGGAAGATAGTAAGCCCAGATTTGATTTCTTATTATAAAACAACATCACAACTCTTAAAGCTTTTTAAAAATCACCTCCTCCAAACTCTTTTCTGAAAGTTGAAATTTCTCTTTTTCATCTCTTTTCCTTACATTCTCTTTTTCCTAAAAAAACGAACACAAATTCCTTGTTTGTAAAACGACTCATCAAAAAGCTTCCATCGCATCTCTCCTTGTGGACACGACCCGTTAGCCACAAGCTACACGGTACATTCTTAAACTCCTTGGTTGTTTTCTTTATTTTAGCAATCAATTTTTGGCGCCGTTGCCGGGGGGAACGGTGTAGTTGTTTTAACAAGTTTTGTGTATTGTTTCAGGGACTCGAAGATCAAGATCTAGCATTCAAGCTTTGCCTAGAAGACTTGAAAATTCTGTGCCCCTACTCTCGAAAGTAGGAAACAGAATTTTAAGAAATTGCTTTGCAAATCTGAAATTTTTTTGGGACTACTAAAAACTTTGTTTTGTAGGACATATTGCTTGCAAAAATTTCAGTTTTTTATGTCATATTTGTGCTAGTGTTTCTATCCAACATCCCTGTTTTTAAGTCAACAGTAAAATATTCGTTGAAAGTTAAAAATTGATTAGACATTTGCATTCTAGGCATAAGTCTTTTCAATGCTTTTACTTTACTGTTGAAGAGAGCTGGAGACAAGGTATGTATGCATAGCATATAGCATAGGCAACATTCTTGGGTGATATTTGCTTTTGAATGTTACTTTCTATATCTTGCACACTTTGCACGAATCAATTCTAAGGGCAAAACCCAAATCAAGATAAGGTGGGGAAGTCATTACCCTTCCTTAGCCCACAAACCATCTCCAAGCATGCACAACCTAAGACTAATTAAAATTTGATAGACGTTGGCCTTAGGGACATCTCGAACTCAATAGGAGATTATCCTGAAGAGAAAAAGTGTTAGAAATTGACTCCTGTAAAATCAGTGTCAAGGAAAGGGATTGAGGGCTGAAAGCCCGAAGATTGGTGGTTACTTAATTAAGGAACGTCTTTTGACGGAAAACCTCCCACCAATCTTGCCCTGACCTGGCTGATTAGCTTGTGGTCAAGGTCTACATTCTACCTCTTGTGGACAATCAACCAGTTAGGAGTTGTCTAGGTCGAGGTTACCTTAAACTAGGCTTGGTTGATTTTTATTGTTGACTGTTGTTTGAACTTGTTGTGATTGTGATTGTGTTTGTGTATGCAAGTGTAGTCGAGAGACCCCAATTCATCTAGGTTGACTAGAAACACATCACCACCCAAGTTTGAACCAAGATCAGATCCGGTAATGGCTCAATCCACATCACTACAGGATAGGTTCTACCCGATTAGGACCTCACTTCCATCGTGCATTTCACTTCATCGGTTGGTGAATACAATTTCGAGCTCAAGCCTCAATTCATCAACACACTCCCCAAATTTCATGGTCTAGAGTCCGAAGATGCCTACTTCTTCATAAGAGAATTTGAGGAAGTATGTCTTATGATGAAAATCCCACACCTTGTAGACGATGCTATTCGGTTGAGATTTATCCCGTTTGCACTTAAGGACCTAGCGAAAAAGTGGCTCTACAGCTTAGCAGTCGGTTCCATCACATCTTGGGATGGTTTCATCAAGGTCTTCTTGAAGAAATTCTATCCTACCCATAAAACTGCTCTCATTAGGAAGACGATCATGCAATTTAAGCAAGAACCTAGTGAACCGTTCTGGAGGTACTTTGAACGCTTTAAGGACCTCCTTGTCTAATGTCCTCACCATGGAATAGAGAAATGGCGACAATGCCAAATTCTCTATAACGGTTTAGACTATTCCACCAAAACCCTCTTAGAAAGTATGTGCCAAGGGGGTTTCTTGCAGAAAGATGAAGATGAGGGATGGGATTTGTATGAAAATTTAGCTGAGAAAACCATCCAATGGGAATCTGCGAGTGAGACCCCTAAGAATCCTAACTCCATCTCTTCAAAAGGAGGTCTACACTCCATAGAATCGTCCATCGCTAATGAGGCTAAGTTAGCTAATTTAGTTAGAAGACTGGAAGCTCTAGAGACGAAAGAACCAAGTCCAGTCAATCAAGTCAGCCCAAACCAATTTCCACCCCCGGGCTGCACTTACTATCAAGCCATGAACCATGTATTCGAGGAATGCCCAGTGTTTCAGGCTCAGCAATCCTATCACGAACAGATGAATGCGGCTTTTTCAAGGCCGAACAATAACCCTTACGCCCCAACGTACAAACCCGGCTGGAGAAATCACCCTAATTTCTCATGAAGCCAAAACAACAATGACCATTCACGATCCAATCATGCTAGCCACTTCCATCATGGTAATAATTCTTCCAATCATCAACCCAACTTCTCCAATTTCCATAATAATTCTCCCAACCATCCACCAAACTTTTCGAATTATCAACAGGACTTTCCTAACCAAGCTCCACAATCCTTCTTCCAGAATCCTCAATTGGAAAGAAGAATGACTGACTTTGAGAGAAACATGGAGAGATATATGAAAAACCAAGACTCTCTCATGCAAACCATTCAGAGGCTAGAAGTTCAAATGAGCCAATTAGCCAACCCACAAAATTAGAGACAAAAGGGTACCCTGCCTAGTCAGCCAATCACCAATCCGAGGAATTCCTAACAAGCTCATCTGGCTGAGGATCCTTCATTCAATCAATGTAATGCTGTGCATACATTGAGGTCAGAAAAGAAAGTCGATAACCAAGTGTCAACACCCACCAATCCTATTCAGCACAACCACAATCAAGCTTCCACCTCATCCAATCCAATTTCTTCCAATTCGGACGAGTCTGAAAAAGACAAGTCAGCCAGCCAGGTGCACCAGCCTATAGTACCATTTCCAAATAGGCTGAAAAACAACATGCAAAACCCGCACATGGACAAGATAATCGAGATGTTTAACCAAGTGAAGATAAATGTGCCACTTCTTGATGACATCCAATAAGTTCCTTCCTATGCTAAGTTTCTTAAGGACATGTGCACCAAGAAGAGAAAGACTAATGTTCCTAAGAAAGTCTTCCTAGCCACTAATATTAGTGAGCTATTTTCGGGTCCTATCCCTGTCAAGTACAAAGTCCAGGTAGCCCTACCATTGCCTGCACAATAGGACAAGCCGAGATTAGTCGTGCACTTCTTGACTTGGGGGCAAGTATCAACTTGCTTCCATTTTCTGTTTATCAACAACTCGGGTTGGGTGACCTTAGTCCAACTCGAGTCACCATCCAACTGGCTGACCGTTCTATTAAAGTTCCAAAAGGGAAAATTAACGATGTCCTGATCCGGGTAGGAGAGTTCATATACCCTGTCGATTTTATAGTTTTGGAGACACAACCTGTGTCCAACTCCAATTGTAGGGCTCAAACTCCGGTCATCCTAGGTCGACCATTCCTTGCCACTGCTAATGCCATCATCAATTGCAGGAATGGGTCTATGAGGTTAACCTTTGGAGACATGACTAGAGAAGTCAATGTCTTCCATCTAGGAAAACAACCCCGTGACATCGAGGACCAAACTTTTGAAGTAAACCAAATTGAGAACTTGACAAGTGAACACGGGGAAGAATTGGAATCAGAAATGGAGATTGACTTCGAGTTAGAGTCTAATGACTTTAATCTCGATCAGGTGGTAGATTCTGCCGTGAATTGGGCTTCAAACCCAATTTCACCTACAATGGAGCCAACAGATTTGACTAGTCCCTCTAGTGAGCCTGCCTCTTCCTTAGAATTGAAAGCCCTTCCTGCGCATCTCAAGTACGCCTATCTAGGCGAACAAGAGACATTTCCCGTCATCATTGCCTCTCACTTAAATGACGGGGAAGAAAAAGATTTGAAAGATATTCTAAGAAAACATAAGGAAGCCATTGGGTGGACTATGACTGATATTAAGGGATTAAGTCCAACCATCGTTCAACACCGCATCCATCTCAATGAAGACGCCACACCCAAGAGAGACCTGCAGCGTAGGTTAAACCCTATAATGCAAGAGGTTGTTCATGCTGAAATCATAAAACTCTTAGATAATGGGATAATTTATCCCATTTCGGATAGCCAATGGGTCAGTCCTGTCCATGCGGTCCCAAAGAAATCTGGTTTCACCGTAGTGAAAAACGAGAACAAAGAGTTGGTTCAAACTCGACTTCCCACGAAGATTCGAGTTTGCATTGACTATAGGAAACTGAATGCTGCAACTCGTAAGGACCATTTTCCACTTCTCTTCATTGATCAGATGCTTGAACGTTTGGCGGGTCACGAGTACTACTGCTTCTTGGACGGTTACTCGGGCTATAACCAGATCCCTATCGCTCCCGAGGACCAAGAAAAGACCACGTTCACATGTCCATTTGGGACATTTGCTTATCGTCGAATGCCATTCGGCTTATGCAATGCCCCAGCAACGTTTCAACGTTGCATGTTGAGTCTTTTCTCTGATATGGTAGAGCGCTTCTTAGAAATCTTCATGGATGATTTCTCCATCTACGGAGATTCATTCACTCAATGTCTCCACCATCTTGAACTCGTCCTCCAACGTTGTGCTGAAAAATATTTGACACTAAACTGGGAGAAATGCCACTTCATGGTGAAACATGGAATTGTCTTTGGTCATGAAATATCCAAGAAAGGAATAGAAGTGGATAGAGCAAAAATCGAGGTTATTGCTAAGCTTCCCATACCCAAATGCGTTAAGGACATTAGATCCTTCTTAGGACACGCTGGTTTCTACCGAAGATTTATCAAGGATTTTAGAAAATTGCTAGGCCCTTGACTAATCTGTTAGCTAAGGATGTGTCCTTCACTTTCGATGCTGACTGTATCACTTCTTAGGAGAAGCTTAAGAGAGAGCTGATTTCTGCACCAATCATATCTGCACCGGATTGGTCTAATCCGTTTGAGATTATGTGCGATGCTTCTGATTTTGCCATAGGCGCTGTCCTAGGACAACGTATTGATAACAAGCAGCATGTGATCTACTACTCTAGTAGGACTCTCAATGACGCTCAACTGAACTACACTACGACCGAGAAGGAATTCTTGGCAGTAGTGTTTGCCTTAGAGAAGTTTCGTCCCTACCTACTAGGGTCCAAAACTACCATTTTCACTGATCATTCTGCGCTTAGGTATCTCATGATGAAGAAGGATGCCAAGCCCGACTCATTCATTGGATCCTCCTTCTTCAAGAATTCGATCTCGAAATTCGAGATAAGAAAGGCGTAGAAAATGTCGTTGCTGACCATCTCTCACGGATTCCCAATTCTCCATGCAACGAATTACCCATCAATGAGGATTTTCCTGATGAACATCTCTTAGCTATCTCTAGGGAACCTTGGTTTGCTGATATAGTGAATTACTTAGTCACAAACCAAACTCCATCTCATTGGTCCAAAAATGATGTTTACCGGTTCTTATCCCAAGTCCGGTATTTCTTTTGGGAGGAACCATATCTTTTCAAGTACTGTTCCGACCAAATTATTAGGAGATGCATTCCCGATGAGGAGGTTAGGAGTGTTCTGTCCTTTTGTCACGAACTTGCATACAGTGGACACTTTGGTCCCCGAAAGACTGCTGAAAAGGTGCTACAAAGAGGGTTTTATTGGCCCACTCTGTTCAAGGATGCCTATGAATATTGCAAGACGTGCCCTAGATGCCAAATGGTAGGTAGGATCTCACATCGAAATATGATGCCCCTCAACCCAATTCTAGAATAGAACTCTTTGATATTTGGGGCATCGACTTTATGGGTCCATTTCCTAACTCATTTGGGAACTAATACATATTGGTTGCTGTGGACTACGTGTCCAAGTGGGTAGAAGCCATTCCTTGTAAAACTAATGATAACAAAGTTGTCATAAAATTTTTGAGAGAGAACATTTTTTCCCGCTTCGGAACCCCTCGTGCTATCATCAGTGATAATGGCACCCACTTTTGCAATAAATCTTTTGAAGCCCTTATGCGAAAGTATGCCATAACTCACAAGTTGTCCACACCATATCATCCTCAAACCAGTGGGCAAGTTGAGGTTTCAAATAGACAAGTCAAACTTATATTGGAGAAAACTGTGAACCAAAACCGGAAAGATTGGTCCTTAAAACTTGTAGATGCTCTATGGGCCTACAGGACCGCTTTCAAGACGATTTTAGGAATGTCTCCCTATAGGTTAGTCTATGGCAAACCTTGTCACTTGCCCGTTGAGTTAGAGCACCGAGCCTTACGGGCAATCAAGCAGTTGAATTTCGATTTGACTAAGGCCGGTGACCTTCGGAAATTACAAATTTCCGAATTGGAGGAATTGAGAAATGAGGCCTATGAAAATGCTAGGATCACTAAAGATAGAGTGAAGATTTTCCATGACAAGCACATCATAAGAAAAACCTTTGTCCCTGGTCAAAAAGTCTTACTCTACAATTCTAGGCTTCATCTTTTCCCAGGAAAATTGAAATCACGATGGACTGGGCTATTCGTTGTAAAGACCGTGTTTCCACACGGTGCAGTTGAGATCAATGACCCCAAGAATGGAAATGACTTTAAGGTAAATGGTCAACGCCTTAAACCTTTCTTAGAATCGGTGCCGGTAGATGAAACGGTAATGGGTCTTTTTGACCCAGTGTATCGGTAACTTTCCTCCTTTCCATTTTATTTCATGCACTTATACATTTCTTTCATTCATTGGGGACAATGCTGAGATAAGTGTAGGGGAGGGTTCTAACATGGCTGATAATAAAAAAATAAAAAATAAATTAAAAATTTTTTTTGAAAAGGGTAGACAATATTTTGATATATTTTTTGTAAGAATTTAAGTCAATTTTAAGGAATAGGAGAATCATAATTAGGATTTCTTACACTTGGTCGAAATAAAATAACTTGTTTGATCTTTAGGGTCAGGAAGAAATTTGGGAAAGTAATTTAGTCTTGATATTTACCTTAATGACATATGCACACAAAATACACTTACACACTTAGGGTTTGACAACAGAGACTCTTATGCCTTATAAAAAAAAAAAAATCTAATTATTGAGTAGCTAGGTGCTTTGGCCTAAGCAAGCCTTAGTATTTATACAAAAGATAAGTAGACAAGTTTGAAAAAAAAAGTATTCTCTGATTAAGCTGGGTATTTATGCCTCATGAAGCATAAGTATTCAAGCCTAAAAGGGGTACCTTGTATAAATAATGTGTATCCTCTGATTAAGCTGGGTATTTATGCCTCATTAAGCATAAGTATTCACACCTAAAAGGGTTATTAGTATAAATAAAAAACTTGGTTTCGTGGCCTTATCTGCTCAGGTGTTTAGGTCCTTAGGGGTGTTTTCTCACCTGGTGCCCTAAAACCGTCCGGTTTGGGTGTCACCGACTGAAAGCTCGTTACATGGGCAGATTAGAAAGCCTAATGAAATTGAGGAATAAAAGTTCACAAAAAAATAAATAAATAAATAAATATGAGGCATAGGAGTTAATGTTGAAGAACCCTTAGTAAACTTCACAGTCACGATGTTGCATACGAATCAGGGTAAATTAATAGACTAGATGAGAAGTACAATTTGACTCCTTACTTTAATTGATGACATATTTTTGAATGGAGACTAAGTTTAGGAATGAAAAATTTGATATTCCTATAACTTATAGATTACTTAAGATCTCACAAATATACTTCAAATATGTTTTCCCTCAAAAAAAAAAAAGAGCTTTTCGACTTTTCTCTTCCTTTTTGGATTTTGTGGGTGTAATCCGCTGAAAACCCTCACGAGACAAAACTCGTCCTCTGGGGGTGACCTAGAGGTTTAACGGCTTGTTGTACATGCTCAGTGCAATCGAGTGACCTGCGAAAGTGGTCTAATAATTGATTCTAGTTAGTATGATGTTTTGCTCGAGGGCGAGCAAAAGATAAGTGTGAGGGTGTGATTTGTCACATACATTGCATTTATGTTGTCACTTTATCACACTTGTATGCTAATAAATGATATTAATAAGTGTCTTTTTTCTTTGCTAAATGTAGGCCCAAATGCTCAAGGAAATAAATGAGGAACAAGCCCAAAAGCCCACTTTATTCTGAATTAATTCAGAATAAATTCGAAGTGAAGAAGTCTGGGCTATATCTTGGCATATCAAGGGGTTGAGAAAAATCCTCCTTGAATCGAGGAATCAAAGCCAGAAAATCAAAAGCTGATTCAGTCAGCGGTTGAAGCAGCAAGAGGAAAACCAGAAGGATATGCGAGAAGCCCTTCATACCAGGAAGCTTCCCCTCTTGGTGTGGCCACCTGGCCACACCAGGGCCGCGGAAACGCGGCCCAAGCCGCGTTTCCGTGGCCAACTGAATGTTGTTGGGGGAGCGTTTGCTCCCCCAACGTTCCCGGGATCCTGATTCTTTGGTTTTTGGCTATAAATACCTCTTTCATCAGAGAAAAAGGCAGCGAAGACTAGGATTAAATTTTGCACTTATTTTCTTAGGATTTAGGTTCATTGTTAGCTAGAAAGAAAGTTGTAATCTTGCTTTTTAAGTTGTAGTCCAGTTTCATAAACTTGTGAGAGAGAGGACTGAGAGCTTGTACTTGAAGGTTGAAGTGACAGCAATACAAAAGTCGGGCCGATTTCTCTTTCACTTGCAGTATGGTATGCTTTATATTATGTCGTTGTTTTCTTCGTTTTCCATGGATAACTAAAAAGTTTTCTGGGCTAGCTATCGACTCTCTTTTGTTTTCTTCTCTTCTGTTTTTAAAAGAAAAAGTCCCGATGACTCATATGCATGCCTCCCTTAAAAGCCTTTCTTTTTGAAAGTGTTCTTGAAGGCACATGAGGATGGGTATGGATAGTTGAATTCACCATTCTTTCTTGAACTTCTTGTGAATCGTTTTTAATTCATTCTTGCTTCTTCGTGCTTTATGTTTTAATATCCGATTCCAACTCTTTCTTGAAGAAAAAGGACTCAAACCTTCTGCATCTTATGTGCTTTACTTAAACCTTTCTAAAGAAAAAGCAACTTTAAGTTTTGTAAATGATAACTTGAGGGACTTAATACTTTAAGAGAAGGATGAACAATTGAGTAGGAAGATAGTAAGCCCAGATTTGATTTCTTATTATAAAACAACATCACAACTCTTAAAGCTTTTTAAAAATCACCTCCTCCAAACCTTTTCTGAAAGTTGAAATTTCTCTTTTTCATCTCTTTTCCTTACATTCACTTTTTCCTAAAAAAACGAAAACAAATTCCTTGTTTGTAAAACGACTCATCGAAAAGCTTCCATCGCATCCCTCCTTGTGGACACGACCCGTTAGCCACAAGTTACACGGTACATTCTTAAACTCCTTAGTTGTTTTCTTTATTTTAGCAATCATTGATAATTTGAAAAATTGTTGGGAGAATTGTGAGGGTGATTGAAAAATTTGGGTTGATGATTGGAAGAATTATTGGAATGATGAAATTTGCTTGCATGGTTTGACCGTGGGTGGTCATTATTTTGTTGGCTCCATGAGAAATTTGGGTGATTTTTCCAGCTAGGATTGTACATTAGAGCGTAAGGATCATTGTTCGGCCTTGAAAAGGCCGCATTCATCAGTTCAGAAAAGTGTTGGTGAGCTTGAAATACAAGACACTCCTCAAACACATGATTCATAGCCTGAATGTAAGTATAACCCGAAGTTGGAAATTGGTTTGGGCTGACTTGATTGACTGAACTTGGTTCCTTAATTTCTAAAGCTTCCAGTCTCCTCGCTAGGTTAGCTAACTTAGCCTCGTTAGCTATGGATGATTCAATCGAATGGAGACCTCCTTTTGAAGAGAAAGAGTTTGGATTTCTAGAGCTTTCACTAGTAGATTCCCATTGGATGGTCTTTTCAGCTAGATTCTCATATAAATCCCATCCTTCATGCTTATCCTTTTGCAAGAATCCCCCTTGGCACATTGATTGGTTGCTAATGTTGCATATTTAGTGTCAGATTTCCATACTTATTTTAGAATAAAAGCCTGCATTGTCCTAATTAATTGTGTAATTTTTTTGCAGGCCCAATCTTTAAGGAGTTGAAGAGAAATGAGCCCAAAGCCCACCAAAATTCTGAATTAAATCAGAATTAATTCGCACTCAGAAAATCAGGGCAAAATCAAGAGCTGGAAAACCGGTTGAGAAGAATCCTCTCAGAATCGATCGGTTAAAGCCCAGAATCCGAGGCCATTTCGTTGCAATACGGGACTCAAACTGAACAACCAACTCCAGATAAATTCAGAGGGAGAAACTGGGGAGACCCACCAACAGGGTGTGGCCACCTGGCAATACCCTGGCCGCGGAAACGCGGCCCAAGCCGCGTTTCCGCGGCATTGTTGGGGAGTTAGGGGGAGCGTTTGCTCCCCCGACCTCCCCGGATCCTATAGATTGGGTTTGTGCCTATAAAAGGCCTGTACTTGCACTGAAAAGGGGACGCCAATGCAGAGTTAGGATTTAGACTAGTTTTTCATTTTGTAGTTTAGGTTTTTCGTTTCTTGTTATGTAAATGGTATGTAAGCTTAGGTTAGATTATGATTCATGTAAGTAAGAGAGAGAGGCATATGTTGAGAGTGACACCGATGTACCCTCCTCCTTTCTTTCATCGTTTCAAGCAATAAAAGGTAACATTTTTATGTTCTTCTTTACTTTCATTTTCTTTTATTTTCGTCTTCCTCTTCTACTTTACCTCGTTTGTTTTTGTTGAGTTTACAGGAGAATTCCAAAGCACAAGTATAACGATGTTATGTGAGTGCCAACGATAGTTCATGAAGACATTCTCCTCCTCAAGACGTATCACTTCATGCTTGTGCGAGACTTGATGATATAATGCGAACGGGGACTGAGCTCGGGCTTATGATCTATGCGTTGAACGCCTCCTAAACAAAGGTAGAACATGCAAAGGTTTCCAAGTAACTCATCAATCTAACTAGGTAAGTATTTCTTCACTCTTCTTTTTTTCTTTTCTTTTATTCTTTAGTATAGATCACCACCTCTTCCAAATCATTTTCACTCTTCTTTTCCCTTTTCTTTGTAAATAGCCATTCTCCATTTCTCTCCACCTTCTTCATCTCTCATTTTCTTCTAATTTTAACATAACTTTCTCTTTCTTTTTAAGAAACAAAGAAGAACTTTCGTTTGTTTTCATAAGGATTTCAATAAAGAAACGTAAACGCTTCTATCGCAAAACCCTCCTTTTGGATCACGACCAGCATAGCCACTTGCTATAGCGGAAGAATTGAGCACTTGCACATTTTTATTATAAGTTCTGAAATTTCGTATTTCTTGTGCAGGTTTAGCCTCAATCAAATTTTGGCGCCGCTGCCGGGGAGGGTAACGTTTTTATTGAAATCTGATTTTTATTGAAAAATTTTTAGAACTAAAACGAATTTTCTTCTCTGTTGCAGGTTATAGGGCAAGAAAAGCAGGAAAAAAGGATTGCAGAAACATATAAGTGGTCTTGGGCCTCTGTTCCAGAAAACAGAGACCAAGTGCCCTCTGAATTACCGCGTTTTCTCGGCTTTTGCCGCGTTTCTGCAGCAAGGAGGAGTTGACTACTAACGTTGTTTTTTGCAGGGCTGCTTGACTTGCAAAATTCTAGTTTTCTGCAATTTGTTTTTTCTTATATTCCATCACCATAAGCCTGCTAATAAACCAACAGTAAAATACTTGTTGAAAAAGATAAAAAATTGATTAGACGTTTGTATTTTAGGCACGAGTCTTTTCAATTCATTTATTTTTACTGTTGAAGAGTGCTGGAGCAAGGTACGTATGCAATGCATTTAGCATAGGACTCACTTCTTGGTTGATTTATATCGCTTTGAGTGAATCTTATTTATCTTGTACACTTGCACAAATTGATTTTAAGGGCACTACCCATAACAAGATAAGGTGGGGATTTAATCACCCTTCCTTGGCCCAAAAATCAGATTTCAAGCACTCACTAACCCAAGCCTAACTTAAAATGAGTAGACATTGGCCCTAGGGACATCTCGGACTCAATTAGGAGATTATCCTAAGGGGGAAAGGTGTTGGAACTTGACTCCTGCCAAATCAGTGTCTAGGAAAGGGATTGAGGGCCGAAAGCCCGAAGGTTGGTGGTTATTTAATTAAGGAACGTCTTTGACGGAAAACCTCCCACCAACCTTACCCTGACCTGGCTGATTAGCTTGTGGTCAAAGTCTGCATTAGACCTCCCTTGGACAGTCTAATCAGTTAGGAGTCGTCTAGGTCATAGGTCTACCCTAACTTAGTTTAGAATTTTTCCTTTTTGTTCCCTTATTTGTTTGTTTTTTCTTTCTTTTTGTTTGTATTCCATTGTGTGATATGGCTTATAATAATAATTTTCTCAATTTCAATAATAATCCATATTACACACCGACTTCATTTTCGGATATTACCAACCCGGCATATCATAACTTTGACCAACCTAGTGTGCCGGATTGGCCTTATCCGAATCAATATAACCCATACCCCCAATCTAATGACTATATTTTCCAGAATGATTTCAACTCTTCACAGAGTCAGTGGGGATTCACCTCCCCCGAGCATAATTTTCAACTAACTTGTCCTCCTTCTCCACCTAGTCCACAATATTTTCAAGATTCATACTCAGATCCACCAGTCCAAAATAGAAAACCATCAATTTTGGAAATGAGTATGCGTAAGTCCAAACAAAAATCTCAAAATCTAATGGACTCACAATTTCACTACCACTTCCAAGACAATTCTTCATTTTTTCATCACAACAATGAACCTATCAACTATGAAAAGATGCTTGAAGCCATGACTCAGGCTCAAAACGCCCGTAATCGTGACATAGATATGATGGTCCAATCTCTACGTTCCCACCGTTTGCCCATTTCTGATGTCACTAACCACTCTGTTAGAGCCGACGAGTCAGGTTGTTTTGGAAATCAAGGTTCCATTTCTGAACAATCATTTGAACTTGCCCAAACTCCAAATTTTGACAGTTTGACAAGTTATTCTTTTCCTGAAATCGAACTTGAAAATGAATATGATCATGAACCTCAACTTAGTGATTCAGTTTTACTTCCTGATTCAATAATGACTCCGGTGTCCTCAGCTGATTTCGATCTTCTTCCCGAGTCAACATTGGATCCTGTGCCAATTCATTATGAAATTGAATCACCCATTTTTGATGATCATATTGAACTTGACCAATGTTACACTCTTGAAAGTCCCATTGATAAATTGGCAAGTTATCCATTTTTTGATATTGAACCCAATGAGATATGTGACCTAGATTCTCAAATCTGTGATCCAGTTCAACTTTCTGAATCAATATTGACTCCTGCTTTGTTACCAAACTTGAGTAATATTTTAGAGACAGCTTTGATTCCTCCACCTATCATTCCTGAACTTGAATCACCCATATTAGGTCACATTCTATTGTTGGAAAATACATGTGGACTTGAGTTTTAACTTCTTGACTTGGACCCAATTCCTGAACCTATTTCGACTCCTGAACTTTTACTTGACTTAAGTCACCTTCCTGAGTCGGTGTTAGTTCCCGTACTTCCTGAGTCCAAGTCAAACATTCTATCATTTCACACTCATTTCTGGAACGAGGTGGTTGACAAATTTGACTCCGAAATTTGTTATGGAATTTGGAAATTAGATGGGGTTAAATTTTTAATAAAAATTCTTCATGGATTTATCTTTTTAATGGGTTATATTAAAGATATTTCTGGTGGGTTCCTCCGAATCCCACGAAAAGTCGATTGGGCCACGTTTCGTGGACCAATCAGACCACCACCGGAACCACCACCTTAAGGTAACACTTTCCTTCCCTTTCTTCTTTTTCATGCATCTATGCATTAATTCATACATTGAGGACAATGCATGAGATAGGTGTGGGGGAGGGTCTAACATAACTTAGGTTTTCTTTTTATTAAAATTTTTTTGAAAATAGAAACAATATTTTGACATATTTTTCGTAAGAAATTAAGTTAATTTTAAGGAATAGGAAAATCCAAATTAGGATTTCTTATACTTGGTCAAAATAAGATTATTTGTTTGATTTTTAGGGTAAGGAAGAAAATTTGTCAAAGTAATTTAGTCTTGATCTTTACCTTGATGAAATATGCACACTTCATACACTTACACACTTAGGGTTCAAAAACAAAGATTCTTATGCCTTATAAAAAATATATATAAAAAAAATAAACAAATCTAATTATTGATTAGCTAGGTGCTTTGGCCTAAGCAAGCCTTAATATTTATGCGAAAGATGATTAGATAAGTTTGAAAAAAAGAAAAAAAAGATAAACAAATCTAATTATTGATTAGCTAGGTGCTTTGGCCTAAGCAAGCCTTAGTATTTATGCGAAAGATGATTAGATAAGTTTGAAATATATATATATATATAAAAATTCTCTGATTAAGCTGCGTATTTGTGCCTCATAAAGCATAAGTATTCACGCCTAAAAGAGGTCCATATAATAAAACTCTTAGTTTTGTGGCCTTGTTTGCTCGAGTCCTTAAGTCCTTGGGGTGTTTTCTCACCCGGTGCCCTAAGACCGTTTGGTTTGGGAGTCATCGATTAAAGGCTCGTTACATTGGCAAATTAGAAAGCCTAATAGAACTAAGGAATAATACCACAAAATATATATATATATATATAAATAAGGCATAAGAGTTAGAGTTAATGAACCCTTAGTCAAAATTTTCACAGTCACAAGTGCATATGACTTAGGGTAAAGTAATAGACTAGATGAGAAGTACAATTTAACTCCTTACCTTGATTGATAATAAATTTTTGAATAGAGACTAAGTTTAGGAATGAAAAATTAAGTTTTCCTATAACTTATAGATTGCTTAGATCTTACAATTATATTTCAAATATTTTTCTCTTTCAAAATACTTTTCGAAAATACTAACTCCTTGTTTCCCTTTCTTTATGGATTTTGTGGGTGTAATCCGCTGAAAACCCTCACGAGACAAAACTCGTCCTCTGGGGGAAACCTAGAGGTTTAACGGCTTGTTGCACATGCTCAGTGCAATCGCGTGACCTGCGAAAGTGGTCTAATAATCCTTAGTATAGCTTAGTTGTTTTGCTCGAGGACGAGCAAAAGATAAGTATGGGGGTGTGATTGGTTGCTAATGTTGCATATTTAGTGTCATATTTCCATACTTATTTTAGAATAAAAGCCTGCATTGTCCTAATTAATTGTGTAATTTATTTGCAGGCCCAATCTTTAAGGAGTTGAAGAGAAATGAGCCCAAAGCCCACCAAAATTCTGAATTAAATCAGAATTAATTCGCACTCAGAAAATCAGGACAAAATCAAGAGGTGAAAAACCGGTTGAGAAGAATCCTCTCAGAATCGATCGGTTAAAGCCAAGAATCCAAGGCCATTTCGTCGCAATACGGGACTCAAACTGCACAACCAACTCCAGATAAAGTCAGAGGGAGAAACCGGGGAGACCCACCAACAGGTTGTGGCCACCTGGCCACACCCTGGCCGCGGAAACGCGGTCCAAGCCGCGTTTCCGTGGCATTGTTGGGGAGTTAGGGGGAGCGTTTGCTCCCCGACCTCCCCGGGATCCTATAGATTGGGTTTGTACCTATAAAAGGCCTGTACTTGCACTGAAAAGGGGACGCCAATGCAGAGTTAGGATTTAGACTAGTTTTTCATTTTGTAGTTTAGGTTTTTCGTTTCTTGTTATGTAAATGGTATGTAAGCTTAGGTTAGATTATGATTCATGTAAGTAAGAGAGAGAGGCATATGTTGAGAGTGACACCGATGTACCCTCCTCCTTTCTTTCATCGTTTCAAGCAATAAAAGGTAACATTTTTATGTTCTTCTTTACTTTCATTTTCTTTTGTTTTCATCTTCCTCTTCTACTTTACCTCGTTTGTTTTTATTGAGTTTACAAGAGAATTCCAAAGCACAAGTATAACGATGTTATGTGAGTGCCAACGATAGTTCATGAAGACATTCTCCACCTCAAGACGTATCACTTCATGCTTGTGCGAGACTTGATGATATAATGCGAACGGGGACTGAGCTCGGGCTTATGATCTATGCGTTGAATGCCTCCTAAACAAAGGTAGAACATGCAAAGGTTTCCAGGTAACTCATCAATCTAACTAGGTAAGTATTTCTTCACTCTTCTTTCTTTCTTTTCTTTTATTTCTTTAGTATAGATCACCACCTCTTCCAAATCATTTTCACTCTTCTTTCCCCTTTTCTTTGTAAATAGCCATTCTTCATTTCTCTCCACCTTCTTCATCTCTCATTTTCTTCTAATTTTAACATAACTTTCTCTTTTCTTTTAAGAAATAAAGAAGAACTTTCGTTTTGTTTTCATAAGGATTTCAATAAAGAAACGTAAACGCTTCTATCGCAAAACACTCCTTGTGGATCACGACCCGCATAGCCACTTGCTATAGCGGAAGAATTGAGCACTTGCACATTTTTATTATAAGTTCTGAAATTTCGTATTTCTTGTGCAGGTTTAGCCTCAATCACACATGCTTTCTAAGAGGGTCTTGGTCGAGTAGTCTAAACCGTCATAAAGAATTTGGCATTATCGTCATTTCTCTATTCCATGATGAGGACATTGGACAAGGAGGTCTTTGAAGCATTCAAAGTACCTCCAAAACGGTTCACTAGGTTCTTACTTGAACTGCATGATGTTTTTTCTAACGAGAGCAGTCTTGTGGATTGGATAGAATTTCTTCAAGAAGACCTTGATGAAACCATCCCAAGATGTGATAGAGCCGGCCGCTAAGCTGTAGAGCCATTTCTTGGCTAAGTCCTTAAGAGCAAATGGGATAAATCTCAACCAAATAGCATAATCTGCAAGGTGTGAGATTTTCATCATTAAGCATACTTCCTCAAATTCTCTTATGAAGAAATAAGCATCTTCGGACTCTAAGCCATGGAACTTAGGGAGTGTATTGATGAACTGTGGCTTAAGCTCAAAGTTGTGTTCACCAACCGATGGAAGTTGGACGCAGGATGGAAGTGATGCTCTAATGGGATAGAACCTATCCTGTAAAGATGTTGGTCGATCCATAACTGAATCGGTCTTGTTTCGAACTTAGGTGGTGATGTGTTTCTAGTTAACCTAGAGGAATTAGGGTCTCTTGACCACACTTGCATACACAAACACAATCACAAATAAGTTCACCAATAGTCAAGAAGAGAAAACAATCAAGCCTAGTCTAAGGTAACCTTGACCTAGACAACTCCTAACTGGTTGATTGTCCACAGGGGGTATAATGTAGACTTTGACCACAAGCTAATCAGCCAGGTCAGGGCAAGATTGGTGGGAGGTTATCCATCAAAGACATTCCTTAATTAAGTAACCACCAACCTTCGGGCTTTCAGCCCTCAACCCCCTTCCTAGATACTGATTTGGCAGGAGTCAAATTCTAACACCTTCCCCCTTAGGATAATCTCCTAGTGAGTTCAAGATGTCCCTAAGGCTAACGTCTATCAGATTTTACTTAGGCTTAGGTTGTGCGTGCTTGGAGATGGTTTGTGGGCTAAGGAAGGATAATGACTTTCCCACCTTATCTTGAATTGTGTTTTGCCCTTAGAGTTAATTGTGCAAAGTGTGCAAGATATAGAAATGTAGCATTCAAAAGCAAATATCACCCAAGAATATTTCCTAAACTATATGCTATGCATACGTACCTTGTCTCTAGCTCTCTTCAACAGTAATTGTAAAATAAACATAATTAGACAGATGCCTAAAATGCAAGTCTAAACGTTTTTTAAGTAATTAATAATCACTCAAATTACTATTGGATTAAAATAGGGATGGTGGATAGCAGATATAGCAAGAATATAACATACAAAAACTTAATTTTTTGTGAGCAATATATCCTGCAAAAAAGAGTTTTAGTAGTCCAATGAATTTTTCAACCTTTGTAACGCAATTTCTTGAAATTATGTTTCCTACTTTCGAGAGTAGGGCCACAGAATTTGTAAGTCTTCTCTTGCAAAGCTTGAATGCTAGATCTGAATCTTCAAGTCCCTGAAACAACACACCAAACTTGTTAAAAAAACAAATACACCATTCCTTCCCGGCAACGGCGCCAAAAATTGATTGCTAAAAATCAAAGAACAATCAAAGAGTTAAGAACTTACCGTGTATCTTGTGGCTAACGGGTCGTGTCCACGAGGAGGAATGCGATGAAACCTTTTCGATGTTTTGTTTAGTAACAAAGAATTGTGCTCATTTTTTAGTTGAAAAGAAGAATGGAGAGAAGGAAAATGAATAAAAGAGAAATTGCAACTTTGGAGAAGGCTGTGTAGAAGGTGATTTAAAAAAAACTTTAAAAATTGTTTGGTTGTTTTAAATATGAGAAGGAGAAGATCTGGGCTCACTAATTTTTAACTCAACTATGTACTTATCTCAAGGAAATTTGGGCTGCATCACTTTTATTATAAACCAAAACCTTTAGTTCCTTTTAATGTCCAAGCAAAACAAATAAGATCGTTTCATTTAAATCTTAAGCCCTTTCATTACAAATCATTAAGAAGTGAACATTAAACCATCAAACGCGAAGAAGCAAGTATGGAATAAAAATAGTTCAAAGAGATTTGTGCTTTAAAAGTCCAAGTTTAAAATAAAGAAATCCTCATGTGCTTTCAAGAACGAGTTTTAACTAAGGTACTTTATGATTCAAAAAGTGTTGCTTTTATGAAAATCAGTCAAGAGAGAGGTGATAGAAGTGGTCCATTACTGAGCCCAGAAATGAATTAGCTACTCATTATGAAATGAAAACAAACAAGAGAATGAAAAGCAAACTTAAACATACCGAATTCGAGTCGAGTTGATCAAGCAAGTAGAAGCTCCTTTGATTGTCACTTCAAAGATGAATTACACACTCAATTCCACTCTTCTCTCTGGTGTTTGTACTGAACTACAAATTATAAAATAAAAATACAACTTCTATACTATCTAACAAAGAGCCTAAATCCTTAAAGAATAAACAAAAATTCTAATTCTAGTCTTTGCTCTTTTTTCAGTATAAAACCCAAGCTTTTATAGGCAAAAACCCAGAGGGCAGGGAGTGAAGAGATAAGGGGAGCAAACGCTCCCCTTATCTCCACCTACAAGCCGCGGATCCGCGGCTTGGGCCATGGATCCGGGCCTGGATGTGGCCAATTGGCCACATCCAGGTGGAGAATCAGATGGCATGGCTTTGTGCTTCCTTTTGTCATGTTGGATTTACTGTTGCAGCTCCCTGATTTGATGAAACGATCTTTAATTTGTTGGCTTCAACCGCTTGATTTAGGAGGATTCATTTCAACCAATTTTCAACCTCTCTGATATGCCAAGATTTGCCCTGATTCCCTGATTTCAAATTTATTCTGAATTAAATGGGCTTTTGGGCTCGTTTCTCTGGCCTATCCTTTAGCAATGGGCCTGTTAGGACTTATTAATATGATTTGTTTAGATAACAAGCATGGAAATGTGACAATATGTATGCAATATATGTGACCGATCAATAGCCCAACCCCTGCGAGTTAAATGATGATAATCTGGGGCTTTTCCTTTTAGAATGAAAGATCGAAGCAGTATTCTTCTTCCTTTGCCAAAGTTCAAGCCAGGACCACTTGTTAGGTCATAACCCATATTCTCCATCATTCTGAGTACATTTGGCTCATAATGAGAGAACTGAAGAAGTTCAGTCTCGCTTTTTGAGTCTTCGCAAGTCGGTTGTTTCGACTCGATTTTCTAAAAAAGAATCGATTTTTGGCCTTTGTGTCTTGCTGGGACCTCAAATAATGATTCCTGCGCATCCCTGACGCTTTGATATACCGTGAGAGATGATCTTACCAGTATATGCAAGGATGTAAGGGCATTTATTACTGACCAGAGGTCATCATCTACTTCGGTACTAGTATCTGATGGCACGGAATCAGAAGTAAACACAGAAAAGTAAACCAAATCTAACTCTTCATTAATATACAACTCGCCTACATTATTGGCGATGTTATTGACATCGAGCTTATTAACTCTCTATACGAGTGATTTTAACTCCCAAAGATATTCTTCTTCTGTCTTTGGCTCGACATTAGTTTCATTACTAGAGTCTAGTTCCTTTGGCTGGGGATTCTCGTCTGTCTCTCGAGAATCCTAGTACAGGAGGGAGTCTGTAAAGTATTTCTCTACCCCCTTGAATGGATACCTTTCGGCGATCAACGTTCGAACTTTTTCATCTCTGTCAACATACTTCATGACTTGATGGAGAGTAGAGGGGACGACAGAGTTGCGATGAATCAATGGTCATTCTAGTAACAAATTATATGAAGTATCGGCGTCGATAACATAGGACGTCACCTCTGATCTTAGGTCCCCGATTTGACATTTGAGTTTAATCTTTCCCATTGGGTGCATACCATTGGTGTTGAAATTGTAAATCGTAGTTTGAGTGACACTCAATCGGTGAGTGGAGTTTCTCAAGTGCTGCATGACCCGGCAGGACATAATGCTCAACACGGATACTAGATCCGCCTGAATGCAGCTCACTTCAGACGATCCCTCAATTCAGACGATCCAATATACCCTGTGAAGTACAGGGGCCTATCATGTTTCCCCCTAACTTGCATGTCATCTGGAGTGAAGGTTATGCAGGGGGCATGTTGAGAGGCGTGGAGGTAGTCTCCTTCATCTTCCTTATAGGATTCAGCCAGAATCCGGGCCATGAAAGCCTCAGCATTGGCTAAAACTTCTCTAATAGCTTTACTTATTGACTTAGTCTTAGAAGCTTGTAAAGGGTGATCCTTCTGCTTTGTCCTTCGGAAGGTCCTTGGCATATTAAAGCTCCTTTTGCTTGTCCATGGGTTGCTTTGTGGCTTGCTTGTTTGGCTCTGGGGTGGGTTTAGGCGGATTTGCCACCATTTTGTCGTATTTCTTCAAGTATGTCTGACCCGAGCGAGTCCCTGCTACGAGCGACACATTCAGTTCTGCAGCAAGGATAATTGTCTCCTCCTCCGAATCAGTTAGCGAGGAGACATCGGTTTCTGCTCCCCATAAAGAAGCACAAATCACATTACAAGGTGAAGCTTTTGCTCTGCCCCTGGACTTCCTATTGGTAACAGTAGTCCACTGTTGGCCTTCCACGAGGTCGGGATGAACCCACATGATTTCTCCATGAGGAGTAGGAATAGGTACGAGACCTTTTTCCAGCTGGTGGTGTGGATCTGTATTGAGCACCCTTGGTTCCCCTTTCGGGGTTGGAACTACTCTGGCCGGCTTTGGAGACTAGACCCCAATTGTCACTTTCTTCTGCTCTGGGCGAAGCTTGAGCACCTCTGCCTCAATCAAAGCTTGGAGAATGTCTTTGAAGACGTAACAACTCCTAAGAGGGTGCAACAGTATCCTGTGGTACAAGGAATAATTGGGGTTGTCGATCTTGCCCACCTTCTCAGGACGTCTAGATTTAGGAAGCTTCAGTCTGCTGCTTTTGTTGAGTAACTTGAACAACGAATCTTCATGCTTGTCCTTGAACGAGGACTGCTTATTGGCGCGTGACTGGGTTGAAGAGCTACCCCTTCTAGCCGGTTGGGGATTAGAGGGAGACTTTGTCTCTGTCGCCAGTGTGCCCTTCCTTTTAGCTTAGAAAGATGCTTCTAACACGCGCCTCGTTGACTTTTTGGGTCTGAGCTTATTTTCTTCTGCCTTAACCTTGGCGACAATCTCTTCTACCTGCTTGCCTTGCTGGATCAACTGCTTCCAGATAGGGCTTTCAACTACTCCTATCTGTGTTAGGAGTGAGGTTTGCAAATTATGACGACATGTTTTTATTAAGGTGGCCTGGGTCATACTGCTAGGACATCGAAGTGCCATATTCTAAAATCTCTCCACAAATGCCTTAACTGACTCTCCTTTTCCTTGCCTCGTCACCAAGAGAGTTGGCATGGTAATTTTCGAGTCATCTTCAAAGAAGCGTGTAAGGAAAGCTTCTCCAGATCACCCCAGTTCTTGATCGAGTCTTTAGGGAGCTTCATGAACCATTCAAAAGCGATTCCCTTTGGGGTGCCGATGAACAAACGTGCCAGGATGGCATCATTTGATACTACATTCCCTATCTGAGACTTGAAGTAGTATATGCGCTGGTTCGATAACCCCTTTCCGTTGAAGTCCTGCAGGGTCGGAGCTTTGAACTTTGGAGGGTACGGGATAAGATCCCACTCCGTCAGGACGGCTGGACTACTCCTACTTCTTGTAAGCCTTTCTGATTGGCAAGGGCTTCAAGACGCTGTTCTAGTTTACTCCTTATTTTGGAATGAATACTCATATTCTCTTAGTTTCTTTCCTCTTCGGATGGAGGTTTAAACAACTCGGAATTGGAATGCTCCTCCTCCTCAGTATGTGCAGAAGACGAGCTTTCCCCTTCCTTCTATTTGCCTTTGGACTTCTTGGAATGCATCTTGGCTTTAGGCTTCTTCTTTTTGTCCTCAAGCAATTGTGAAAGCATTTGCTTGAATCTGTCGATAGATTCTTGTTGAGCACAAAACATATCGAGTTGCTCCCTCTGGGTCTGGGCTTGCTGCTCAAAACGTCTGGCCATTTCTTCAGGAGTGCTTGCCATATATGTAAAGGCTTCTTTCTCTACAGAAGAGTTCGAGGCATGTGATTCTGCGATGGCAGAGTGTGACTCGCTTATTTCAATGCCTCAGCCTAGGGCACTATAATCCACTGGAGCTATTACACCAGTTCGAGTGCGTGCATGCCGATACACTCCTTCTGGCTCAGTGTCAGATTCGTCAGAGCTAACTATTAGCTACTTTCCCTTAGTTCTGCTTGGCGTAGTGCTTAGACCTACCATATTTACAGTAAATTCAGGGTACTCTATATCAGAGAAGGTTCGCCTTGTGCGGGAGCGACGCCTTTTGGCTGAGCAGGAGATTGGCGTAGATGATAACTGGTTGAACGCTGACTGTTTGCTTATATGCGAGTTGCAGTGGCATTCAGAGAGCACCGTTGAGATGACCCTTTCACAGTAGCATAGTGGAGTGATTTGATGAACACTTCTCTTCTTTGTTAAGCAATCCCTTGGATCTGTCGGAGAGGGATCGAAGAGACCAGCCTCGAGTCTCTGAGGACGAGAACTTTTTAGCTCCCTTCTGACCCTTGCTGTCGGAGAATGAATGTTAACCTTACGTTGCAACTCCGAGATGCAAGGTTCAAAAATGCAGAGTTCATGTTCTGTAGAACAAATTCGACTCTCATATTTTGGCTTTAAGACACGAGTCTCGTGCCTTTACTAAGATGAGATGCAAACCCCGCGTTGCTGATTGTCACGTTTGTCTGGCGACACTTAAGAAATGTAGACTATATGAGTTTCATGTTCTGTAGTAGAGACATGGGTCTCGTGTCTCTAAGAAGAAATGTGGACCTCGCATTGCTGATCATCGCGTCTGTGAGGAAGGGTCTCAGAAACGTGAGCTTTTTCTGTTCTGCATTTTACTATTCAAATGCAGACGTCACGCGTCTGATGCTGTTTAGAAGAGACGCGGGGTTGAACCTCGCGTCTTGTATCTACTGGATAGATGGCTTTTCTAGCTTCTTCCATCTATAGTCGACGTGTGCGACACCTTTATTGATGTTCAACATTCTGGTTACGTTTCACGAGTTGTTGGGAACCCCTGGTAACCTGGAGCTGAGGAAGAGAAGGGGTGTGACAAGATTGGCCTTCAATGACATTGGCCTCGCGGGTCTCATGGGAGATGTTGACGCGGATCACGCCCGCAACGTGGCCAGAATTAGCGTTGTTTGCGCAAGCCATCTTTGGAAAAGTCTCTGAAGGGACTTGAGAGCGGATCTCTGAGGAGACCCTATGGTACTGCCATGCCACCATGGGACCCTTGGAGTCAGAAGAGAGAAACTCTTCATACTTTCCCTGGTCAAATTCCACAACAAATGACTCAAAGATTTTTCCCATGAAACAGACGTCACCTTGCGCAAAAACTTGCTCATTAGTGGAGAAAGTAGTCCCCAGTGGAGCCGCCATCTCTTTTTTTGACTAATGAACATCAAGCTCTTCTGGAAGTCTTCTCCTTGGATCACAGATGGAGTAGCACAGCTCCAATCCAATGAAATCTCAAAGAGACTTAGGTAAAAACTTAAACTTAGAAAGTTAGTAGAAGAGCTTAACTCTTTACCAGTATTCCTCAACTGAAAATTTTGACCCTCTTTAATAGCAAACTGAGCTATTTATAGGGGTTTTAGGGGTAAAACTGTCCCAAAAACCCTCCATGATGGGGGTTAACACCCCTCATTACTGAAATCACCTAGATGGGGGGTGAATAGGTGACTAACTAATCTAATAGTAAATTAATGTGAAATTAAAACTATTTATGCAAACTAAAAATTCTTATGCTAAACACACCAAGTATAACACAAGAGTGTAACCGGATTCCCCGTGAAGAGCTCTGGACTAACTCCTTAAGATTCCTCTAGATAAGAGTTGAGGTGCCGCTATGGCTCTCTTGGTTGAATACAATGTGTGAGCAAACAATCCCAAGCCAATATCAATATAGCACAATGTATATCAAGCAATAAAGATAAAGACAATATAAGCATGCAAGATATAAAGACAAGTGAGAGATAGAGAGAGCAATCGCAAACGCTGGAGAATTGTTTCGAGGTTCGAGCACACTTGCTCTATGTACCCGCCTTCAACGCTATGAAAAATTTCCACTATAAACTTATCCCATCGGATCACTGGGTACCGCAACACCTACAAGCGAGTTCACACTAGAACTTCTTTGAACTCTCTAGTCCCTCTCTTGTTCCCGCAAGAACAAACACACGCAAGCACGCAAACTTGCCGAGGTCGCACCTCTACACTGAGTTCTCACTAGAATCTGAAACCACGCGAACCCGCAAGTTCGCCTCCTCAAAGTACAAAGATGAAAACTTTGGTGATCAGAACACTTTGATCACCTAAAATCCTCTCACAACAAAGATTCCTATAGGATAGGTATAACAATAGATAGCTCAAGTGTTTGTGAGAAAAACAAGGATGGAAGTTGTGGTGGAAAACACAAGAAATCACTTTTGAAAACTCTTGATAAACTCTCCTTTTGATTTAGAAATATTGGCTCTAAAACTTGTGAAGAAAATCACTGAAATAGGTATGCAAGACTAGCCCAAAAACTCTCTTGAAATCTTGTCTAAACAGTCCATGGGAGCCCCTTTATAGGCCAAGAAAAACTAGCCGTTGGGGTCCAAATCAGCAGTCTGCACTGCTGTTGGTCAACCGCCCGGTCGACCGCCAATGGTAGATTTTTCGACCGTTGGGAAGGTCGGTTGACCGGCCGATCGACCGTGGCTTAGATACAGAGAGTAGAGCTCTCTGCCGGTCGACCGCCCGATCAACCGGGGCTTTCCAGAGAGCAGAAGCTCTCTGGCGGTCGACCGGGTCGGTCGACCGAGCCTCCAGCCAAACAAGGTGTGCACGTTCTGTGCACGTCGGTCGACCACTCAGTCGACCGACTCCTGGCTCGGTCAGCCGTGCGGTCGACTGGCAGAAGCCAAAACAGTTTGTTTTTAGGGATTGAAAACTTGGTATTTTTCCTTCAATAAAATCCCATAAATTCTGTAAAAATCTACAAAAATAAGTTCAGTATAATACTTTGATATACAAACATGTTTGAGTAAAAATCAAAACATGTTATAAACATTTTGAACTAGTGTTGTAACTTAGAAATTTTGGGTTAAAACAAAAATCGTATTTTTCCAAAACTAAAAACCGATTTTTTCAAAACTCCTCCAAATACAAAAACAAGATATTTTAAACACTTTTGAAGCTTAGCGTGTATGGACATGATCCACTACACATATATGATAAAATATCTATATTTTTGACAATAAGTACTAAAAAATGTTTTGGTTAAAATGTATGTATATATGAAGATCAAAAACCAAACCGGTATTTTTCCAAAATGAAGACTCTCTTACGAAAACACAAATAAATCTTGAGTGTGTGTGTATATGTACTTGAGCAATCCACCAACTATTTTATCCTTTACATTTTAACTAAAAATAAAATCTTAACAAAACAAATCTAGATACAAGTCTTCTCTTGAAGGGCTTCACTTGAAGTCTTCTTTTCCTTCTTGACTTGGTCTAAATTTTAATCCAATGAGTTAGACTCCTCATGAGTACTTGATGTCGTCTTGATGCATAAGCTATTGAATCAACACGTGCTAGCTCTAAAACTTGACTTGAAATCCTTTGTTGAAGTTAAACACCAACTAAGATCTTGATCACAAATCTGAGACTAATTAAACACGAGATTATTAGTACTATAACTACATGAGTTAATCATCATCAAAACTAGAGTGATGGGCCTTTGGGCCAACAATCTCCCCTTTGTGATGATGATAAAACTCATGGAGTTATATATGCATGGATTAAAGTTAAGCATCATAGAAGCTCCCCCTTAACTCATGCATAACAATAAACACATAGATATGGCAATGAAGTACATGAAACTAAACAACTAGATATGTATCAACAAGGTGAGAGACAAAAGCATAAATCCAAAATCCTTTTTCAAAAAACTTTTTTCCCCTTTTTGTTTAAACTTTCAAAATTATTCTCCCCATTTTGTAAAACATAAGATGCATAAACTCAATATATGCAAAAACTCAAATATGCATATATAAACTCAAAATCTTTCTCCCCCTTTTTGTCAATCATCAACAAAGGGGTAAAACAAAACAAATCAACAATAAGGATATATATGTGATATACATTCATAAAGAGGAAGACGCTAAGTTAACTTCCCTAAATACATGCATTATATGAAGAAGGGATAACAAGCCCTAATTCACATAACGCATAATATGTAATGCATAAGAGGAGATGTGAAGCTCCCCTTACACACGTGTATCGCATAAAAAAGAGTTGTCAAACTCCTCATTATAAGATACACTCAACATGAATCTATATGTAGAAGAGATGTTAAGCTCCCTTGCATATAGGCAATACATATCAAAACATTTTTAAGCACAAATTTTTATACCAATTGTAAATAATCAATACAAATTTTGAATTTTTCTTAAATCAATAAATCAATTTGAGATATCATAAGATATAGATATGAAATAAGAAATTTATGATACCAATTGAAATGGAAACATTTTTGCATTTTGTTACCAATGAAAAAAATATTTTATATTTTGATGCCAATTTAAATTTAAATTAAATTTTGATACCAAGTGAAATACATGATAAATTTTGATACCGAATAGGTAAAGCATTTGATATCAATTGAAATTTAAACTCAATTGTAATTCGAAACATCTTGATACCAATTAAAGTATATTATAAATTTTGATATCAATAAACATATCAATTGAAAATAATGCATAAGCTTATTAAAATATTAACTGAGATACCAATTGAAAACAAGATTTAAATCAAGCTTACCATAAACAAACTTTATGCTTTAAACATGTAAATATCTTGTAAATCAAGCACAAACAAATCATATATATGTATAACAAGAAAATACCAATAGAAATTGATATAACTTAAAATGTGAGGCACACATATATAGAAAACCAAATATGAGTATATATAAAAAAAAATATCAATTGTGATACCAATTGAAATAAGATGTGAAACAAGTGTATAACTCATAATAATCCACCCTTTTCATGCACATGATAAAAGATTTTTAATTTTGGCATACAAGGCATGGTCGCCCATCCGTCCGCCCTTAGAAGGGGTTAGTAGGGGTTTTCAAAAATAAGAGTTTGAAAATATTTTTATTGTGAAAATACTACCAAATTAAGAATAAATAACTAGTTAAATTAATTTTTAAAAACTAGTTAAAGATCCTTTAAAACATGAAAATAAATCATGTGCATCTGATGAATTATTCTAAATACACAAAAAATAACACTTGAAATCTATAAAACTCAAAAATAATCATGAAACAAAGTCATGAATAAACAAATAAAGTGTGAGTGCACAAGAATCATATAATTAGCATTTTCCTTAAAAGTAGTCAATTAGACTCAAAACATTAAACAAGTGAAAATCATGAAAATTTATTTCTCATCTAAAAACATACTTCTAGGTATATGTATGTTCTTATCTAACACTAACAATATGCATATATATCCCAAATATAAAAAGAGTCTATGATATAATTTTCATGAAGGCAAGAGACTCAAGGGCATACATGTATATTTATTAGTTTTAAATAAAAATTACATATACATGAGGTAAAACATGAACATAGGCAAAATAAGTGAAAATGAGTGAATCATCAAAACTAGGCTATACATGTGCATGTGGCGAGTACAAATGAGTAATGAAGTACAAAGATATATGAATCAAATGTTGTTCACAACTTGTACATATATATACACAAGTTTTGATAAAGCTACATCTAAACTAGTATTTACCTCAGAAGCACAATACATGATCATAAAAATAAAACATGCTACAATCATATATGCATACATCAAAGCATATAAACTAAAGGAGTTTAGAGATAGTTACCAAACCATAAGAACTATATTCTAAGTCTCCAAAACTTGGTGGTCGTCCCTCCAATCCTCCTTGATAGCGGTGCATCAATATGTGTATCCATCTAGTCCATGTGCATCCACCACCAAGGTACCAACCCTCTCGCGTCATATGAGAGCCCACACCTACATCAAACACAAGAGGTGAGGATTTTGGTACCCATTTTCTTTTGGGTCCACGTGGGTTAGCATCTAATGGAACCCAAACATTTTTCTTAGCAAAATTAAAAGAATTTACTCTATCATAACAAAATTTTGCGAAATGGCCGTTGCCTCCGCAATGTGTACATTTGTACACTCTAGGATGCATATGAGTGTGAGTGTGATAATGATGTGCAAAGTGTGCGTATGTATGTTGTGGGTGATGTGCATGAACATTTGAAACTTATTTCTTTTGAAACAAGGTTTCCAATTTTTTATGATTAAAAGCACAATTACTCGAAGTTGAGCTTAAACAATCAATTCTATTTTTCAAAAATTTAATCTTTTCATCAATAGTAGCATGTAAAGTATGGTGAGAATGAGAATCATTATTCTTTTTAGAAACATTATCTTTCTCTTTTGAAATAATTTTTCTTTTCAAAGAGATATTTTCATTTAAAATAATTTCTTTTTATTTTTTCACCAAAACAATTTTATCTTTCAAAGAAGTATTTCCTTCACAAAGATCATTTAGCTTAGAGCACAAGGAAATATTCTCATTTTTAAAACTTTCATTTTCTTTTGAAATGCATTCCAATTTATTTTGAAAAGAATCTTTTTCTTTTAACATGCAATCAAATTTATTTTTCAATTTCTTGTTATCTTTTTTAAGCAATCCATATTTTTCTAGGAGTTGTTGACAAAAAGATGCAAATTCATCATATGGCATATCAACATCCTCTTCTAGCTCAGATTCGGAGTTTACCTCAAGGGGGTTATCCCCTTGGACGATGTAGCATACGTTGGAAGCCTCACTTTCAACATCCGAGTCGCTTTGTGTTCCACACTACAAAAGCCGAATCAAGATCAGCAATCCTACATAAATAATCATCATTTAGGGTACTTTTTAAAGTATGGATGGCTTTTGAGTTAGCCTCATTATACTTGCTATTACTAACATATGAATCCTTAGTGGTAGCAAGATAAACATGAATACCTAGGCCTTTGAGGTACATACACATCTTAACTTTTAAAGTTTGGATATTAAGAATGTCAAAAGTGAGAGCTGACATAAAATCTATGTGTGTGTACAAATATTGTGATTAGCTATAAATGAGGATCTTTAACTCAAGGTTGTTCGACCCAAATCAAGAGCACTTGGCTCTGATACCAATTGAAATCACCTAGAGGGGGTGAATAGGTGACTAGCTAATCTAATGGTGAATTAATGCAGAATTAAAACTATTTATGCAAACTAAAAATTCTTAAGCTAAACACACCAAGTATAACACAAGAGTGTAACCGGATTCCCCGTGAAGGGCTCTGAACTAACTCCTCAAGATTCCTCTAAATAAGAGTTGAGGTGCTGTTATGGCTCTCTTGGTTGAATATAATGTGTGAACAAATAATCCCAAACATGTATCAATATAGCACAATGTATATCAAGCATATAAAGATAAAGACAATATAAGCATGCAAGATATAAAGACAAGTGAGAGATAGAGAAAGCAATCGCAAACACGGGATAATTATTTCGAGGTTCGAGCACACTTGCTTTACGTCTCCGCCTTCAACACTATGAAAGATTTTCACTATAAACTGATCCCACCGGATCACTCGGTGCTGCAACACCTATAAGCGAGTTCACACTAGAACTCCTTTAGAGTCTCTAGTCCCTCTCTTATTCCCGCAAGAACAAACACACGCAAGCACGCAAGCTTGCTGAGGCCGCACCTCTACACCAAGTTCTCACTAGAACCCGAAACCACGTGAACCCGCAAGTCCGCCTCCTCAAAGTATAAAGATGAAAACTTTGGTGATCACAACACTTTGATCACCTAAAATCCTCTCACAACAAAAATCCCTATAGGATATGTCTAGCAATGGATAGCTCAAGTGTTTACGAGAAAAACAAGAATGGAAGTTTAGTGAAAAGCACAAGAAAATCACTTTTGAAAATTCTTGATAAACTCTCCTTTTGATTTGAAAATATTGGCTCTAAAATATGTGAAGAAAACTACTGAAATAGGCATGTAAGACTAGTCAAAAACTCTCTTGAAATCTTGTCTAAAACAATCCATGGGAGCCCCCTTTTATAGGCCAAGAAAAATTAGCCGTTGGGGTCCCAATCAGCAGTCTGCACTGCTATCGGTCAACTGCCCAGTCGACCACCAACGGTCGATTTTTCGACCGTTGGGAAGGTCGGTTGACCGGCCGGTCGACCGTGGCCTGGACACAGAGAGCAGAGCTCTCTGCCGGTCAACCACCCGGTCAACCGGGGCTTTGTTGATAGCAGAAGCTCTCTGGCGGTCGACCGGGTCAGTAAACCGGCCCTCCAGCCAAACAAGGCGTGCACGTTCTGTGCACGTCAGTCAGCCGCTCGGTCGACCGACTCCTGGCTCCGTCGGCCGTGCGGTCGATCGGCAGAAGCCAAAACAGTATGTTTTTAGGGATTGAAAACTTGGTATTTTTCCTTCAATAAAATCCCATAAATTCTCTAAAAATCTACAAAAATAAGTTCAGTATAATACTTTGATATATAAACATGTTTGAGTAAAAATCAAAACATGTTACAAATATTTTGAACTATTTTTATAACTTAGCAATTTTGGCTTAAAACAAAAACCGTATTTTTCCAAATAGATTTTTCCAAAACTAAAAACCGATTTTTTAAAAATTCCTCCAAATACAAAAACAAGATATTTTGAACTCTTTTGAAGCTTAGTATGTATGGATATGATCCACTACACATATATGATGAAATATCTATATTTTTGACAATAAGTACTAGAATAGGTTTTGGTTAAAACGTATGTATATATGAAGATCAAAAACCAAACCGGTATTTTTTCAAAATGAAGATTCTATTACGAAAACACAAATAAATTTTGAGTGTGTTTGTTTATATGTACTTGAGCAATCCACCAACTATTCTATCCTTTGTATTTTATCTAAAAATAAAATCTTAACAAAACAAACCTAGACACAAGTCTTCTCTTGAAGGGCTTCACTTGAAGTCTTCTTCTGCTTCTTGACTTGGTCCAAACTTTGATCCAATGAGCTAGACTCCTCTTGAGTAGTTGATGTGGCCTTGATGCATAAGCTCTTGAATCAACACGTGCTAGCTCCAAAACTTGACTTAAAATCCTTTGTTGAAGCTAAACACCAACTAAAGATCTTGATCACAAATCTGAGACTAATTAAGCACAAGATTATTAGTACTATAACTACATGAGTTAATTATTATCAAAACTAGAGTGATGGGCCTTTGGACCAACAATTACGTGGGTAGTACTTGATCCAGCAATGGAGCTAGTTATAACTGAGATGCAGGGCTCCTCTGCAGTTTGGACACGGGTTTGAGCTCTGCGTTTAGCCATTGAAATGATGCCGAACGCGGTCCTCGAGCTCCGTGTTTGGGTACTGCTGTAGTGTTAAAACGTGAGCCTCAAACTCTATGTTCCATCATTGATGTGATGTTGGACGCGTGTCTCGTGCTTTGCGTCTGAGACGCTGGCTTCAAGCTCTGCGTCTTGGCATTGAAGTGGTGCTGAGACACGGGCTTCGATCCCTGCATCTTGGCGTTCCAGTGCTGTTGAGACACGGGCTTCGAGCTCTACGTCTTGCCATTGCAGTGGTGTTGAGATGCGAGCTTCAAGCTCTACGTCTTGGCATTGTAGTACTGTTGAGACGTGGGCTTTGAGCTCTGCATCTTAGCATTGCAATGATGCAGGGGTGCAAGCTTCGAGCCCTGCGTCTTAGCGTTGCATGAATGGCTTTGATTAGCCTCGCGTCTGAAGTATGGACTCTGATATCTGATGACTTGTCTTCAGTGATTTTTAAACAGTCTACAATGTGATTTTATGGATATGTCTTTCAAATTTCTTCTTGTGTCAGAGAAGTTAACTCAAGAGAATTATGTATAACAACGCCTCTTTATAATTCTATTTATATATTGCTAGCATGTCAAGTGCTGCAATTTTCTATTGTAAGCTATTGTTTCTAACCCTGGTACATTTTTTCAACAAAATTTATAATCCAATTAGATCTATAGTCGATAGATTTTGGTATTGAAATCATTATGTCTCAAAAATAATTTTGTGATTTAATGAACATAACTAGATCTGAATCCTGTGACTCATTCTTTTAAGTTATCAGAGTGTCTTGTATTTTTTTTACTTTATTAGTGTGATCATCTGATATAGGAAGCGGGGATGACGAATGACGCCAACTAGATTCCGCCCTAGCGCCCACGAACCCTGAAGACTTTTAAGTAAAATTATGCTCAAATTCATGAGTGATTTACTTGAATCCACAAGTGATTTACTCGAATCCATGAGTAAGAGATTACAACTTGAATCCATGAGCAATTTGGAGGAAAACTCAAAGTTTATTAAGCAAAATTTGATATAAGATGAATACAAAATAAAGAATACAAGGGCCTATTTATAAGCTTACAAAAGATTATCACTCCTATGAGAAAACTTTAACTTATTTTTAAAAGAAAACAAAAAAATTAAAGGAGTCCTAAGCTATCTAGGTAATCTAAATTCAAAATAAAGAAACACAAAATCAATTAGAATCCTAATTAAACCAAAAAGTAAAATCCTAATTAAACTCAGAATCCAGTAGAAACTCAATAGGATTGTCAACAACTGAAGGATGTTGCCGACAGCACTTTAAACCCCTGACTATCCGTAAAAGCATGTTGCTTGCAGCCTAGGGACAGTTGAAAATGATTGTCGACAGCTCGGTTTGCCTATCGATAGCTAACGCTCAAAATTGGTCAACTGCCTTGGTTTTTCTTCTTCATCAGTCCCTCACACTTCAAAAGAACTCATCCTCGAGTTCCAATTTGGATATAGCTGCACGGTAATGACTCTTTTAGTTAAGATTCTTTCTCTCCCTATATACTAAAAGTACACCTAGGGGGATGAATAGGTGTACAGCTAATATAATGACGAATAATGCGGAATTAACAACTAATTACAGCACACTTAGTGTAACCAAAGAGTGTAGCCAAATTCCCCGTGAAGGGCTCTGGACTATCTCCTCTAAATTCCTCTAAATAAGAGTTGAGGTGTTATGTAAAGCTCTCTTGGTTCAACACAAGTGAGGCACATAAACAATACCACGCAAATATATGAGATATGAATATGATGTAATGCAAGGTAAATAAGAGAGAGAGTTAAGAGATAGTGGATCAAACACAAACACCAAGATATGTTTCGAGATTCGAGCCACTGCTCTACGTTCCCGCCTTCATATAGAAGGATTTTGACTATATCGTCCACACAGGACTTTCCACACAAGGAACGTCCACTGAGGATTTGGGTAATACAGCTTTGGAGTATACAACTCCTCTATTCAACAAACACAACCTCTATACAAGGAGGCAAGGCACGACAATAATCACCTCTACACTTAGAGGGATGGGCACTTAGCCAACAATCACCTCACACTAGAGAGATAAGGCACTAGCCAAACACCAACCACAATCACCTCTACACTTAGACAGATACCAACAAACTTAAACACTCCTCCACAATCACCTCTCACTAGAGGGATAACAAAAGCAAAGAAAGATTACAACTCTTCGTCGTCTCAACAACCACAAACCAATTTTCCCATAAAAATAGGACCCTATAGATAGGATAGATATGATAGCTCAAATGTGAGAAATCAAGGTGCTTGAAAAATAAATCACAAAGAAAAATACTTGAAAAAATAACAAGAATAAGATAAAAATGAAGATATAAACCAATATCCCAAACACTTTATTTTTCTTTAAATTTTCCAATTCTTGAAAACAAATAAAGATAAAATTTTTTAACCCAAAAACTCTTTTAAAACTTGTTGTTAAACACTTGAAAAGATAGGAAATTTTTGCTCTAAAAAACCATGAAGAAACCAGCTCAAGAGATGGATATTTATCCACTCTCAAAAATCTGCCCGTTGGCAGCCAGGAAAGGACAGAATGCCCTTCCGGTTGACCGCCTGGTTGACCGGCCAATGGTCATTTTTATGACCGTTGTACCTCCGATCAACTGCCCGGTCGACCGGGCCAAAACCAACGGTTGACCGCCCCGTCGGCCGGCCCCCACCCGAGAGTAGGGCGCTCTCAGTCGGTCGACCGCGCAGTCGACCGACCGAATGGGCTGGCATGTGCACGTCCTCGTTCACATCGATCGACCGTGCCGGTCGACCGACCACTGGGCCGGTCGACTGCCAGTGCAGTCAGGCTGGTTTTTGAGGTTTGAAAAACTTGTCTTTTTATCTTCAATTAAATCCCATAAAATCTCATAAATTCTACAAAAAAGAGTTCTTGTAAGAACTTTGAAATACAAATATGTGTGACTAAAATTCAACACATATTATAAACAATTTGAATCATTTTTGCGATATTAAAATTTGCCTCAAACACAAAATTGGTATTTTCCAAAACTTTAATTTTTGAATTGGAAAAACGTTTTCTCCAAAACTTAACTAAAAACAAAAACATGATATTAAAACAACTTTGAAGCATAATGTATATAGATAGATCCAACATATATGAAAGATATTATATCTTTGTTTTTGACATGAAACCCAAAATCGGCTAAACTAAAAATCAAAACCAATAAACTTTAAACTTGTGTGTGTATGTGAACTTGAGCATATCAATACTATCTACATTTACACAAGATCTAAACATACTAAACTAAATACAAACTGAAGTCTTCTTGTCTCCAAGCTGACTCGATCCAAACACGATCCAACGAGTTTGACTCCAACCGAGTACTAGATGAATCTTGACACTCGAGCTCTTGAATCAACATGTGAAAGCTCCAAAACTCCTTTGTTGAAGCTAAACACCTACTAAAATCTTGATCAAATATCTGAAACTAAATATCACAAGATTATTGTAAACTGTAACTACATGAGTTAATCATCATCAAAGCTAGATTGATGGGTCTCTGGGCCAACAATCTTCCCCTTTTTAATGATGACAAAACTCATGGAGTTATATATGCATAGATTAAAGTTAAGCTTCATAGAAGCTCCCCGTTAACTCATGCATAGCAATAAACAATAAAGATATTCAATGAATGCATAAGCCAAATAACACATATATGCATAAATGAAGAATAAAACAAAACATATATGCTCTGATACTAATTGAAAATAGACATGCATATAAGTGACATAAACATGCATATATAAAATTCTTAAAATTATTCTCCCCTTTTTGTATAAAACAAGGAAAGTAATAATCATGCATATATAAAACTCTAAAATTTTTGTCACCCTTTTTGTCAAATCATCAACAAAGGGGCATAAATAAACAAAAAAAAAATTTCTCCCTTTTTGTCAAAACAAACAGGAAGGATGTATATGTGATATACATTCATGAAGAGGAGAGACGTAAAGTTAACTCCCGCTATATACATGCATTGTATGAAAAAGAAATGATTAAACCCTAATCACATAACGTATAATATACAATGTATAAAAGGAGATGTGAAGATCCCTCTACACACGTGTAAGACATAGAGAAGAGAGATCAAGCTTCTCAATATGAAATACACTCAACATGAATCTATATAAAGAGAAGATGTTAAGCTTCCCTTGGATATAAGCAAAACATATCAAAACATTATGATACCAATTGAACAATTTATCAATTTATGATAAAAGTATAAATCGAAATATTATGATACCAATTTATGATACCATTGAAAATAAACAAAACATTTTTAAGATACTAATTGAAAGTAAACAAAATTTTAAGATACTAAAAGATACCAATTGAAAATATCATGATATTAATTTAAATGCCTTGTAAATCTTTGATACCAATAAAAATGAAGCATTGTATGTCTTTGACACCAATTGAAATATATATATTTATTGAAAATCTTGATACCAATTGAAAGTAACAACCAATTTAAGGTAAAAACCAAATTGTTTTTGGTAAACATAACTCATATCAATGTAGATACCAATTTAAAATGAAATATGATACCATTATTAAACATGTTAGCATATACCACAACAAAGTATTTTTCATCATAAGGAATGGGAGTAAGATACCAATTGAAAATAAATCGATAGAAAGATACCAATTGAAAGATAAAACATGAATTTTCTCCCCTTTTATGAAATACTAATAAAAACAATACATAAGCTTGTATAAGATACCAATTGAAAAATAATTGATATTAAGGAGTAAATCAAGCTTAGCATAAATATAATTTGTGCTTTAAGATGTGAAGATATAGTAAGCACAATCAAAACACATATATGTATGAAAATATAAATACCAATCGAAATTGATACTATTTAAAGTTTGAAGCATACAAAAAAAAATATGAGTATAAAGAAATAAGAATATCAATTGTGATACCAATTGAAAATAAAATGAGGATCAAGTGTATAACTCATACTACCTCCCTTTCATGCACATGTTAAAAAAAAATTTTAATTAGGCTCACAAGGCATGGTCCCCCATCCAACCTCCCTTAGAAGGAAAGTGATTGGTCGCTAATGTTGCATATTTAATATCATATGTCCATATTTATTTTAGAATAAAAGCCTGCATTGTCCTAATTAATTGTTTAATTTATTTGCAGGCCCAATCCTTAAGGAGATGAAGAGAAATGAGCCCAAAAGCCCACCAAAATTCTGAATTAAATCAGAATTAATTTGCACTCACTAAATCAGGGCAAAATCAAGAGGTTGAAGCCGGTTGAGAAGAATCCTCTCAGGATCGATCAGTTAAAGCCTAGAATTCAAGGCCATTTCGTCAGAATCTGGGACCGAAACGAAGAAACCAACTCCAGATAAAGTCGGAAGGAGAAACCTGGGTGACCCACAAAAGGGTGTGGCCACCTGGCCACACCCTGGCCGCGAAAACGCGGCAATAGCCGCATTTCCGTGGCAATCTTGGGGAGTTAGGGGGAGCGTTTGCTCCCCCGATCTCCCCGGATCCTGATTGTTGGGTTTATGCCTATAAAAGGCCTGTACTTGCGCTGAAAATTGGACGCCAATGCAGATTAGGATTTAGCCTAGTTTTAATACTTTGTAGTTTAGGTTTTTCTTTTCTTTCTATGTAATTTGTATGTAAGCTTAGGGTAGAAGAAGATTCATGTAAGTAAGAGAGAGGCTGACGTTGAGAGTGACACCGATGTACCCTCCTCCTTTCTTCCATTGTCTCTGCAATTAATAAAGGTAAAAGCTTCTTTTTATGTTCGTATTTTGTTTTGCTTTCTTCTTCCTCTTCTACTTTACCTTGGTTGTATTTGTTGAGTTTACAAGTGAAATCCAAAGCAAGTATAACTAAGCTAAGTGAGAGCCAGCGATAGTTCATGAAGACTTTCTCCTCTTCCAAGATCCGCATCACTTCGTTCTTGCTAGGCTTGACGATATAATGTGCACGGGGACTGAGCTCGAGCTTATGATCTATGCGTTGAACGCCTCTGAAGCAAAGGTAGAACATGCAACGGTTTCCAGGTAAGTCATCGCTCAACCTAGGTAAGTATTCCTTCCTTTCTTTCCTTTCTCTCATTTCTGTAAATTATATCACTACCTCTTCCAACTCTTTCTTCTCCACTCACTTCATTTGTACATAGTCGCTTTTCTTGTTTTCTGATTTGTCCACCTTCTTCATCTTTCACTTTCTTCTTAACTTTCACTATAACTTTCTTTTCATTTTTATAACTTTAAAACAGAGAAGAACTTTCGCTTATTTTCATAACGATTTCAATAAAGAAACGTAAAGCTTCCATCGCAAACCCTCCTTGTGGATCACGACCTGCATAGCCACTTGCTATAGCGGAAGAATTGAGCACTTGAACATTTTTATTATAAGTTCTGAAATCTCGTATTTTGTGCAGGTTTAGCCTCAATCAAATTTTGGCGCCGTTGCCGGGGAGGGTAACATGTTTTTTATTGAAATCTGAATTTTTTTTTTTGAAAATTTTTAGAACTAAATGAAGTTTCTTCTCTGTTGCAGGTTACAGGGCAATCAAAGCAGGAAATTAATATTGCAGTGACATACAAGTGGCCTAGGCCTCTGCTCTAGAAAGCAGAGACCAAGGGCCCTCTGAATTGCCGCGTTTCCACGGCAAACGCCGCGGATCTGCAGCAAGGACGAGTTGACTACTAACAGGTTTTTGCAGGGCCACTTGCTTTACAAATTCTAGTTCTCTACAATTCTTTATTTCCTATATGCCATCACATAAGCCTGCTAAATAATCAACAGTAAAACGTTTGTTGCAAAAGTTAAAAATTGATTAGACGTTTGCATTTTAGGCACGCGTTTTTTCAATTCATTTATTTTTACTATTGAAGAGTGCTGGAGCAAGGTACGTATGCATTGCATTTAGCATAGGACTCACTTCTTGATTGATTTATATCGCTTTGAGTGAATCTTACATATCTTGTACACTTGCACTAATTGATTTTAAGGGCACCAACCCAATAACAAGATAAGGTGGGGATTTAATCACCCTTCCTTAGCCCAAAAATCAGAATCCAAGCACTCACTAACCCAAGCCTAACTTAAAATGAGTAGATGTTGGCCCTAGGGACATCTCGGACTCAATTAGGAGATTATCCTAAGGGGGAAAGGTGTTGGAACTTGACTCTTGTCAAATCAGTGTCTAGGAAAGGGATTAAGAGCCGAAAGTCTGAAGATTGGTGGTTATTTAATTAAGGAACGTCTTTGACGGAAAACCTCCCACCAATCTTGCCCTGACCTGGCTGATTAGCTTGTGGTCAAAGTCTACATTAAACCTCCCGTGGACAGTCTAACCAGTTAGGAGTCGTTTAGGTCTAGGTCTATCCTAACTTAGGTTAGAATTTTTTCTTTCTTGTTTGTTTGTTTGTTTGCTTTTCTTTCTTTTTTGTGTGTATTCTATTGTGTGATATGGCTTATAATAATAATTTTTTCAACTTCAATAATCATCCATATTACACATCAAACTCTTTTTCGGATATTACCAACCTGGCATATCATGACTTTAACCAACCTAGTGTGCCGGATTGGTCTTATCCGAATCAATATAACCCATATCCCCCATCGTATGACTATAATTTCCATAACGATTTCAACTCTTCACAGAGTCAGTGGGGATTCACCTACCCCGAGTCCAATTTTTAACCAAATTGTCCTCCTTCTCCACCTAGTCCACAATATTTTCAAGATTTTACTCAGTTCCACCCGTCCAAAATAGGAAACCATCAATTTTGGAAAGGAGTATGCGTGAGTCCAAACAACAATCACAAAATCTGATGGACTCACAATTTCACTACCACTTCCAAAATAACTCTTCATCTTTTCAACAAGACAATGAACCCATCAACTATGAAAAGATGCTAGAAGCCATGACTCATGCTCAAAATGCTCGTAATCGTGACATAGATATGATGGTCGAATCTCTACGTTCTCACCGTTGGACCAGTTCTGATGTCACTAACCATTCTGTTAGAGCCGAAGAGTCATGTAGTTTTGGAAATCAAGATTCTATTTCAGAACAACCATTTGAACTTGCCCAAACTCCAAATTTTAAAAAAGATATTGACAGTTTAGCAAGTTTTCCTTTTCCTGAAATAGAACTTGAAAATGAATATGATCCTGAACCCCAACTTAGTGATTCAATTCTACTTCCTGATTCGATTATGACTCCGGTATCTTCACCTGATTTCGATCTTTTCCCCGAGTCAATGTTGGATCCTATGCCTATTCATCATGAAATTGAATCCCCCATCTTTGAGGATCATATTGAACTTGACCAATTATACACTTTTGAAGATCCTATTGACAAATTGGCAAGTTCTCAATTTTTTGATATTGAACTCATAAGATATGTGACCTAGATTCTCAAATCTGTGATCCAGTTCAACTTTCTGAATCAATATTGACTCCTATTGTGTTACCAAACTTGAGTAATATTTTAGAGCCAGTTTTGATTCCTCCACCTATCATTCCTGAACTGGAATCACCCATATTAGGTCACATTCCATTGTTGGAAAATATATGTGGACTTGAGTTTCAACTTCTTGACTTGGACCCAATTCCTGAACCAATTTTGACTCTTGAACCTTTACTTGACTTAAGTTACCTTCCTGAGTCGGTATTAGTTCCTGTACTTCCTGAGTCCAAGTCAATCATTCTATCATTTCATACTCAATTCTGGGACGAGGTGGTTGACAAATTTGACTCCGAAATTAGGTATGGAATATGGAAATTAGATGGGGTTAAATTTTTAATAAACATTCTTCATGGATTCATCTTTTTAGTGGGTTATATTAGAGTACTTTCTGGTGGGTTCCTCCGAGACCCAAGAAAAGTTGATTGGGCCGCGTTTCGTGGACCAATCAGACCACCACCGGAACCACCACCTTAAGGTAACCATTTTCCTTCCCTTTCTTCTTTTTCATGCATCTATGCATTAATTCATACGTTGAGAACAATGCATGAGATAGGTGTGGGGGAGGGTCTAACATAACTTTTCTTTTTCTTTAAAATAAAAAAAATTAACATTTTTCTTTACTTTTAAAAACTTTTTGAAAAATAGAAACAATATTTTGACTTATTTTTGTAAGAAATTAAGTTAATTTTAAGGAATAGGAAATCCAAATTAGGATTTCTTATACTTGGTCAAAATAAGATTATTTATTTGATTTTTAGAGTTAGGAAGATAATTTGTCAAAGTAATTTGGTCTTGATCTTTACCTTGATGAAATATGCACACTTCATACACTTACACACTTAGGGTTCAAAAACAAAGATTCTTATACCTTATAAAAAAAAACAAGTCTAATTATTGATTAGCTAGGTGCTTTGGCCTAAGTAAGCCTTAGTATTTATGCAAAAGATGATTAGATAAGTTTGAAAAGAAAAATCCTCTGATTAAGCTGGGTATTTGTGCCTAATAAAGCATAAGTATTCACGCCTAAAAGAGGTTCATATAATAAAATCCTTAGTTTTGTGGCCTTGTTTGCTCGAGTCCTTAAGTCCTTGGGGGTGTTTTCTCACTTGGTGCCCTAAGACCGTTTGGTTTGGGAGTCATCGATTAAAGGCTCGTTACATGGGCAGATTAGAAAGCCTAATAAAACTAAGAATAATACCACAAAAAAAAAGTATATATATAAAAATAAATAAGGCATAAGAGTTAGAGTAAATGAACCCTTAGTCAAAATTTTCACAGTCACAAGGTGCATATGACTTAGGGTAAAGTAATAGACTAGATGAGAAGTACAATTTGACTCCTTACTTTGATTGATAACAAATTTTTGAATAGAGACTAAGTTTAGGAATGAAAAATTCGGTTTTCCTATAACTTATAGATTGCTTAGATCTTACAATCATATTTCAAATATTTTTCTCTTTCAAAATACTTTTCAAAAATACTAACTCTTTATTTCTCTTTCTTTATGGATTTTGTGGGTGTAATCCGCTGAAAACCCTCACGAGACAAAACTCGTCCTTTAGGGGGAACCTAGAGGTTTAACGGCTTATTGCACATGCTTAGTGCAATCGCGCGACCTGCGAAAGTGGTCTAATAATCTCTAGTATAGTTTAGTTGTTTTGCTCGAGGACGAGCAAAAGATAGGTATGGGGGTGTGATTGGTCGCTAATGTTGCATATTTAATATCATATGTCCATACTTATTTTAGAATAAAAGCCTGCATTGTCCTAATTAATTGTTTAATTTATTTGCAGGCCCAATCCTTAAGGAGATGAAGAGAAATGAGCCCAAAAGCCCACCAAAATTCTGAATTAAATCAGAATTAATTCGCACTCACTAAATCAGGGCAAAATCAAGAGGTTGAAACGGTTGAGAAGAATCCTCTCAGGATCGATCGGTTAAAGCCTAGAATCCAAGGCCATTTCGTCAGAATCCGGGACCCAAATGAAGAAACCAACTCTAGATAAAATCAGAAGGAGAAACCTGGGTAACCCACCAACAGGGTGTGGCCACCTGGCCACACCCTGGCCACGGAAACGCGGCAATAGCCGCGTTCCGTGGCAATATTGGGGAGTTAGGGGGAGCGTTTGCTCCCCCGATCTCCCCGGGATCCTGGTTGTTGGGTTTATGCCTATAAAAGGCCTGTACTTGCGCTGAAAATTGGACGCCAATGCAGATTAGGATTTAGCCTAGTTTTAATACTTTGTAGTTTAGGTTTTTCTTTTCTTTCTATGTAATTTGTATGTAAGCTTAGGGTAGAAGAAGATTCATGTAAGTAAGAGAGAGAGGCTGACGTTGAGAGTGACACCGATGTACCCTCCTCCTTTCTTCCATTGTCTCTGCAATTAATAAAGGTAAAAACTTCTTTTTATGTTCGTATTTTTTTTTTGCTTTCTTCTTCCTCTTCTACTTTACCTTGGTTGTATTTGTTGAGTTTACAAGTGAAATCCAAAGCAAGTATAACTAAGCTAAGTGAGAGCCAGCGATAGTTCATGAAGACGTTCTCCTCTTCCAAGATCCGCATCACTTCGTTCTTGCTAGGCTTGACGATATAATGTGCACGGGGACTGAGCTCGAGCTTATGATCTATGCGTTGAACGCCTCTGAAGCAAAGGTAGAACATGCAACAGTTTCCAGGTAAGTCATCGCTCAACCTAGGTAAGTATTCCTTCCTTTCTTTCCTTTCTCTCATTTCTGTAAATTATATCACCACCTCTTCCAACTCTTTCTTCTCCACTCACTTCATTTGTACATAGTCGCTTTTCTTGTTTTCTAATTTGTCCACCTTCTTCATCTTTCACTTTCTTCTTAACTTTAACTATAACTTTCTTTTTCATTTTTATAACTTTAAAACAGAGAAGAACTTTCGCTTATTTTCATAACGATTTCAATAAAGAAACGTAAAGCTTCCATCGCAAACCCTCCTTGTGGATCACGACCCGCATTGTCACTTTCTATAGCGGAAGAATTGAGCACTTGCACATTTTTATTATAAGTTCTGAAATCTCGTATTTTGTGCAGGTTTAGCCTCAATCAGAAAGGGTTTCAAAAATAGAATTTGAAAATAATTTAACATATTTGAAAACTCTTCCAAAATGAAGAAATACGCAACTAGTTTTATGATAATCTTGAAAACTAGTACGAAGTTTTTCAAGTAAGGAATAAAACAAGTATGAAAATATGATCACTCAACAATTGACACTCAAAGTCTATAAAACACATATGAGACTCATAAAAATAAAGTCATGAGAAAACATCAAGTAATGTGAGTGTATAAAGTCATGTAATCAACACATCATGGAAATAGGACCAAACATATGAAAGTCATTAAAGCTAAATAGGCTTCAAGGTATATGTATGTTTTGTCTAAACTAGAAGTATACATACATATCCCAAACACAAATGAGTCCATAAAAGAATTTTGTATAAAAAGCAAGTGACTCAAGGGTATACATGTATATCTTAAAGTTTTGGCAAAATTTACATATACATGAAGCTAAATATATTTTCATAAAAATTATATACAAAATGGAGAATACAAGTCAAAATGTAAGAATCATCAAAAACTAGGCTATACTACTACATCTAATGGGTACAAGTGAGTAATTAAGCACAAACATTCAAAGTTCAAATGTGGCTCATTAGTTGTACAAGTATCTACACAAGTTTTAATGAAAACTACATCTTAAACATGAAATCAAAGCATGAAGCATAAAATAAAAAATATAATCATTATGTAAATGCACATGTTTTAGAGTTACGATATACATAATAGTTAAACTATAGTAAGAACGCAAAATATGGATCCATATGCGCATGGGTGTATCTCAATTACTATACATGTATGTCATAAGTATAAATAACATGGCATTTTAATAACAATCATGGAAAACTAAAACATGCTAAAAATCAATAATATGAAAGTATGTAAACTAAATGAGAGTTAGAGATCGTTACCAAAACCAATAGGGCACATCTCTATATCTCCAAACTATGGTGGTCCTCCCACCAGACTTTCCTTGAAAGTGATGCATCCAAAAGTGTTACCATATAGCTCGGAACACATTCACCTCAAGGCACCAATACCTCTCACGTCACGTGAGGGTCCACACCTACATCAAATAAAATGGGAGTGAATTTTGGTACCCATACTCTATTGGATCCATGGGGGTTAGCATCTTTCCTAACCCAAACAAATCTATTTGCAAAATTTACATTATGTATCCTATCATAACAAAATTTTACAAGGTGGCCCTTTCGTCCACAATGTGTACAAGTGTACACATAAGCATACTTTGAATCATGTGTGTGAGCATGATGAGCATGTGTATGTCGTGTATGGTGTGTATACATGTGAAGAGCATGTTTCTTGCGAAACATGGATTCAACCGTATGTGGTTCATGACACATTGGCTCAAAGTGGAGCCCAAACAATCAACACTCTTTTTTAAAGCACATACATCATTTTCAATAATAGAAGAAGAGGTGGAGCATGCAATAAGTACACTAGATGGTGAAGCATGGCAAACATGTGAGTTTAAATCATTTTTCAAAGATTTATTTTCATTAGAAATCAAATCCAATTCTTTTGAAATAGAAGCAATTTTATTTTTCAAAGATTGGTTTTCTTTTACAACAAAATCAAGTTTTGAAGATAGAACCTCATTTTTCTTCAAAACTTCATCACAATTATTTTTTACTTTTTAAGATTTTGTTTTCATTTTAAGGCAAGATCAAGTTGGGATTTCAATGAGTCCCTTTCATTTGAAATTTCATCCCATTCTTGCAAAGCCATGTTAAGTTTAGAAAATAAATCCTTATTATCTTCTTTTAGTTTAAAACTTTTTTTTAAGAGTTGGTATTTTTCTAATTAGTTTTCACAAACAAGAGATAGTTCTTCATTTAATGCATCGGCATCAACATAATCATCACCAGAAGAACTAGCACTATCATCTAGTTAAGTTTCTGAATTTACCTCAAGGGAGTCATTCCCTTGGACCATGTAGCAAGCTTATTCAGATTTATCCTCACTAGATTCCTTCTCCACAATGTTTGGTGTTTGAAGCTTTGGAGAAGTCAAGGTGTTCCACACTGTAAAGGCGGAATCACAATGAGAAACCATAGAAAGATATTCTTTGTTTAGAGTGCATCTAAGTATCTCTAGGGCTTGTGCATTGGCCTCTATATGCTTGTTATTATCAAGATAGGATTTCTTGCTAGTAGTAAGGTAAACATGCATTCCTAGAGTTTTTAGGTACATACTCATCTTAAGCTTCCACATATCGATGTTAGAAACATCAAATATGGGAGGAGCAAGGTAATCCATGAGTGTGTGTAAACAAATAAATGTGCAAATGCAAATACTAGATTAGCTAACTAAGATCTCACTCCTAGGTGGTTAAACCTAATATCAGGAGTGTAGGCTCTGATACCAATTGAAAGTACATCTAGAGGGGGGTGAATAGGTGTATGGCTAATCTAATGACAAATAATGCGAAATTAACAACTAATTGTAACACACTTAGTGTAACCAAAGAGTGTAACCGAATTTCCCGTGAAGGGCTCTGGACTATCTCTTTTAAATTCCTCTAAATAAGAGTTGAGGTGCTATATAAAGCTCTCTTGGTTTAACATAAGTGAGGCACAAAAAATACCAAGCAAATACATGAGATATGAATATGATGCAATGCAAGGTAAATAAGAGAGAGAGAGAGTTAAGAGATAGTGGATCAAACGCCAACACCAAGATATGTTTCGAGGTTCGAGCCACTGCTCAACATCCCCGCCTTCACACAAAAGGATTTTGACTATATCGTCTACAAAGAACTTCCCACACAGGGAACCTCCACTGAGGATTTGGGTAATACAACGTTGGAGTACACAACTCCTCTCTCCAACAAACACAACCTCTATACAAGAGGTAAGGCACAACAACAATCACCTTTACACTTAGAGGGATGGGCACTTAGTCAAAACAACAATCACCTCACACTAGAGAGATAAGGCGCAAAGCCAAACACCAACCACAATCTCCTCTACACTTAGAGGGATACCAACAAACTCAAACACTCCTCCACAATCACCTCTCACTAGAGGGATAACAAAAGCAAAGAAAGATTACAACTCTTGGTGGTCTCAACAACCACAAACCAATTTCTCACATAAACAAGATCCTATAGATAGGATAGATATGATAGCTCAAGTGTGAGAAATCAACGTGTTTGGAAAATAAATCACAAAGAAAAATATTTGAGAAAACAAGTAGAATAAGATATAAATAAAGATCTAAACCAATATCCCAAAAACTCTATTTTTCTTTGAATTTTCTAACCCTTAAAAACAAATAAAGATAAAATCTTTTAGCCCAAAAACTCTTTTAAAACTTTCTATTAAACATTTGGAAAGATAGGAAATTTTTGCTCTAAAAAACTATGAAGAAACCAGCTCAAGAGATGGGTATTTATCCCCTCTCAAAAATCTGTCCGTTGGCAGTCAGGAAAGGGTAGAAATGCCCTTCAGGTCGACCGCCCGGTTGACTGGCCAACGGTCATTTTTGTGACCATTGTGCCTCTGGTCGACCGGCCAAAGCCAACGGTCGACCGCCCGGTCGACTGGCCCCCACCTGAGAGTGGGGTGCTCTCAGTCGGTCGACCACGCGGTCGACCGGCCGAATGGGCTGGCCATGTGCATGTCCTCGTGCACATCGGTCGACCATGCCAGTCGACCGACCACTGGGCCGGTCGACCGTCTGGTCGACCACCAGTGCAGTCAGGCTGGGTTTTGAGGATTGAAAAACTTGTCTTTTATCTTCAATTAAATTTCATAAAATCTCATAAATTTCACAAAAATAAGTTCTTATAAGATCTTTGAAATATAAATATGTGTGACTAAAATTCAACACATATTATAAACAATTTGAATCATTTTTGTGATATTGAAATTTGCCTCAAACACAAAATCGATATTTTCTAAAACTTTGATTTTTGAAATGGAAAACCGTTTTCTCCAAAACTTATCTAAAAGTAATAACATGATATTGAAACAATTTGAAGCATATTGTATATGGATGGAATCCAATATACATGAAAGATATTATATATATGTTTTTGACATGAAATCCAAAATCGGTTAAATTAAAAATCAAAACCAATAAACTTTAAACTTGTGTGTGTAGGTGAACTTGAGCATATCAACACTATCTATCTTTACACAAGATCTAAACAAACTAAACTAAACTAAACACAAACTGAAGTCTCTTGTCTCCAAGCTGACTCGATTCAAATACGATCCAACGAGCTTGAATCAAATTGAGTACTAGATGTGATCTTGACGCTCGAGCTCTTGAATCAACGTGTGAAAGCTCCAAAACTCTTTTATTGAAGCTAAACACCTACTAAAATCTTGATCAAATATCTGAAACTAAATATCACAAGATTATTAGTAAAATATAACTACATGATTTAATCATCATCAAAACTAGAGTGATGAGCCTTTGAGCCAACTTATACACTATCTCCATATCTTCTTCCTCAAAGAATTCCTCTCACATGGTATAGAAATAGGATAAAATGTCGCACCTTCACATCAGTTTGAACCACACCCGACGTGAAATAGAATACAGTGGAATTTTTATAAATAAAATGATTATTAGCCGCTACCTAGTATTTTGAATTAAAAAGGAAACGTTCAACATCAGTTATAAAAGTTATCGACATGAAAAGCTTTATTCCATGTTGGTTCCCTAAGTAACTAACGCTTATAGTTTAATAATTTTTTAAACATAAAATAAAAATATTCTGTTTCAGTATTTACTAAACCTATGTGGAATATATAATATATAGCATCGGTTTTTTATGTAACTGATGAAATATACGTTATTATCATTATTTCTTTTTAAGAACCGATAGGAAATATAACTTCAAAGATTGCACCAAAAAATTTTACCCTAAATCCTGTACTTTTTATTGTATTGTTTCCATCCTCTCTCAATTCCTTACCCTCAAACCCTAATTACTATCATCTTCTCGGGCGAGGCAGCGGATGGCGGCAGCGGCGATGTCGTAAATTAAGTCCATGGATCTTCATTCGCGATGATCTTCTATCGGCAGTGAGTTTGATCTCCACCATCCTTGGAGCACCTATAATTATTGAGGTATATCTAATCTCTTTTAATTTATGAATATTAAATATTAGATAAACCTGAGCGATCTAGCTTTTTTTGGATCTAACAAACCCTAAATCGGATTATGATTAATATACCTATATGATTGTTTATATATCAAAACCCCAATTTTAGAAGAAAAATATAAATTTTAGGTTTCTAAATATTGTTTTCAAGAATTTAAGTTTTGATTTAATTATGATGTTTCAAAATAGATTTATCAACAAATTTATACATTTATTTATCCTTACATTATTTTTTGAAGAATAAAAATAACATCTCTAGCGCCATTATGATTGGATAAGACACGTTTAAAGGAGTCATAAAACAAGTGTACTGCATAGCGGTATAAACCTAGCAAAGGAGGAGGATGAAGGAGAAAGAAGAGGAGGAAGGAGGAGGAGAGAAAGGCGAGAGGGAAGACGGGGAGAGGGGCGGATGAACAATTTTTGTTAATGAGTCACGGAAGATACCTCGCTTCGCTCGGTTTTGATTACATTAAATGGTTATATATTGTTCAAAATTACATTAATTAGAAATTTACTCTTTACTTGATTATGTTGTTAATTCAATATTTTATTTTTGATGTCTAGAATAATTAGATAAAATTGGATTAGAAATGGATGAATGCTAATAAGTAAAGTACCAAATTTTGGAATGGTGTAGAGGAGTTTATTAAGTTTACTATTGAGCATGCTAATGGAGCTAATCGTCTTAAGTGTTATTGCATAAGATGTGGTTGTCTTGACAAAGTTACGGTTAAAATATTAAAAGATCATTTATTCATTAATGGAATTAACAAATATTATACAAGATGGATATAGCAAGAGTGCAAAGAAAGATCATACTTCAGATTATAGCAGATATGGCGAAAAAGAAGAAGTTGATTGTTGTGAGGGTGATAAATTAAAAGACATGATCCATGATGTAGAAGAACACTTTATGGATCGCTCACACTTAATTGAGAGCTTGAAAAATAATGCAAAAAAACTTTTGTATGTTGGTTATTTAAGATTCAATTGTCTACAGTGTTGAAATTGTACAATTTGAAAGTAAGAAATGAGTAGAGCGATAAAAGTTTTACGAGCTTACTCAGTCTCTTCAAAGATATGCTTCTCGAGGATAACGAACTTCTAGATCGTACATACGATACCAAGAAGATATTGTACTATATAGTCCTGAATTACGAGAGGACACACGCTTGCCCTATTAACTGTATATTGTAAAGAAAAGATTATCCAGTTTTGGAGAGTTATCTGGTTTGTGAGTGGATAGGTACAAGAAAAGTAAGAATAAAATTCCAGCAAAAGTATTATGGTATTTTCCAGTAATACTTAGATTTAGACACATATTTAGGAATGCAAAACATTCAAAAAATTTGTTGTGACACTCGGACAGAAGGAGTTCTAATAATATGCTTTGGCATCTGGCTGATTCACCACAGTGGAATCTGATTGATTCAAAGTTTCTTAATTTTTGGTCTGATGCAAAGAATCTCTGACTAGGTCTTTCGTCTGATGGAATGAACCATCATGGTAACATAAGCAGCACACACAATATATGGCCAGTTGTTTTGACAATTATAATTTTCCTCCCTAGTTGTGCATAAAGCACAAGTTTATAATATTATCATTACTAATCTGGGTCCCAGACAGGCAGAAAATGACATATATATTTATTTGTCACCTTTTATTGCAGACTTAAAGGCACTGTGAGAAGAAAGGTGTTGAAGTATTTGATGCACATCATCAACAAAATTTCAAGCTTCGAGTTATATTACTTTAGATAATTAATGATTTTTAGTATATGAAAACTTGCCAATCTACAGTATGAAAGGACCCAAGGCATGTCCTATTTGTGAAAAAGATGCATTTTCTGTCCAATTAAAGCATGAAAGAAAAACAGTCTTCCTTAGCACCCAGAGATTTTTGCCCAAGTCCCACCATTATCAGAGGCTACGAAAGCTTTTAATGAAGTTACAGAAAAAGGAAGTGCTCTAAAGGCATTGAACCGAAGAAAAAGTATATCAACAGGTGAACCATCTTAGAGGCAAAATATTGTTGAAAAAAATATGTGAAAGAAGTGGTCAATCTTTTTTGATCTCCTATATTGAAAATTTTTGTTTGTGAGACACTGTCTTGATGTCTTACATATTGAGAAGAATGCATGCTATAATATTATTGGCACGTTATTCAATATACCCGGTAAGACCAAGGACACAATCAAATCTAAATTGAATTTGGTAGAAATGTGTATACGTGAGCAATTGGCACTGGAGAAGAGAGCAAAATACATACTTACTACTAGTTTGCCATACTTTGTCTAGAAAGGAGAAGATAATAAGTATCAGCTTGAGATGTATTTTTCACTTTCATTTTTGATATCATGGTGCATCGACGATTTATTTGATTAGAGAAGTTAGACTATGCAGTCCGGTCTTCTTAAGGTGAATGTATCCATTTGAGTAATGAATGAAAATATTAAAGGGTATGTGAGAAAGCGAAATCAACTCAAATATTGCATTGTTGAATGTTAAACATATGAAGAGGTGGTTCAATGTTGCAATGAATACTTATCAAATACTGAAGCTATAAGATTTTCTAAGATGGGGTGTACTAGAGGAACATATGCCAATGGTAAAATTTTAATTGGCGTGGCTATCGTCAGTCGTGACATAGTGACCAAGCACATAAATATGTCTTGAATAACACTCATGAAGGACAAAATTATATAAATGAGCACATGGAATATATAAGGCGTATCAATCTAACTAAATCAAGAAAGGAGAAGTGAGTAATTGATAAACACAATAAAACCTTCATTAATTGGTTCCGAAATCGAGTTGCTAATAAATTGTCGACTAAATCAAATTGTAGTTCTGAAACTTTGAGATAGTCAGCGAATAGGCCTTGCATGGACGTTTTGTCTTATCGTGGGTATTCTATAAACGTTATTGGCTTTACACAAAAGCACACGATGAAAGATGTACTGTGCAAAACAGTGAGGTTACCTTAGTGGTTTAGTCAATATATATCTCTAGCGCCAGAGACAAACTATGGAGTGATCCAGGACATATGGGAGTTAGATTACATTATGTTTCGTGTTCCCGTTTTCCAATGTAAGAGGGTGGAGAATAATAATGGAATCAAGGTCGATGAGTTAGGATTCATTCTAATGAATCTTAACGAAGAGGGTCACAAGGAGGACGCATTCATATTAGCATCATAAATAATACAAATATTTTACATTAAGATTCTGCTGATAAAAAATGGTCTATTATTCTCTCGATCAAGCCAAAATTACACCTGATTTTTATGACATAAACAATACTGAGGGTAATATTGATGATATTCCCTCTTTTTCACTTAGATTAACAAGAAGGAATAATAATGATGGTAATGATTAGCATGATAATGTTGAGGATAACGAGTTGTACATACAAGAAGATCATTTTAAAGGAATATTGGTGGATAAAAGTCATAAAATAAGAAAAAATAAAGGTATATGTCTATTTATTTTTTCATATGAGGTATTTATCTGTTCAATAGTTTGCATATTTTTCTTGCATCTTGCCCTCACATGGCTATATCTTGATAAATGTGTTTTGATGCAAATTAGTTTGTATAGTTTGTGCATTGATACATATATCAGACTAGTCGACTTATAACTTCTATAAGTCGACTTATAATTCTCAACAGAAAGTTACAATTCTAACTTTTGTCAGTCTAATCGACTTATAAACTCTTATAGTCAACTTATAATTATCTGTTCTAACTTGAATATCATTTTATCTCTCCGATTAGTCGACTTATACTTCTATCCAATCGACTAATATATGTTCAATAGAAACTTAGAAATTGCTTCTTTCTCAAGATCAGTCAACTAATATTCTTTATAAGTTGACTTATCAAGTTATTTTTTGTATAATAAGTCTACCCCAAGTTATAAGTCAACTTATGAAGCTATTTACAATATTTTGCATATTTTTCGATTATGTTCCTTTTTTTCATATAATATTAATAAAGTTCTAATTTTCTTAGCATATGTTTCTTAATAGGCACATGGATCCAGGGGATAACAGCAGAAGCTGAGAAAAAGAGGACCTGAGGCAGCACTATGATGGGTGATGTCATCTTATTAAGGTACCAGGGAAGGAAAAATCTGGTTGAGTTCAATGATACGGGTGTCCCGCTTGGAAGGACCAGCGAGAAATTATTGAGTTATGCTGGTTGTGTTGTATGCCATTGTGTGTTGATTGACATCAAAGATTGGTGTGGCATTCCAAAAGAGATGAAGAACAATATCTGGGCTGATCTTTCTGTAAATAAATTTAGAATAATTTAATTATCTATATAAATTATATTAATTGTTTACTAACATTAATATTTTATTTCACTTGTTGCAGACTGTATTTGACTTGGATGAGAGTAGAAGATATGCCTTCATAATGTCAGCGGAAAACATGTGGAGACAGTTCAAAACATGCTAAAAAGGGGGCTCATCGCCATATGTGAAACCAAAAGCCCTCGGGACAGTATGAATTCATTAAGGCGGATATTTAGGAATGCTTCCTGGCCCAACATCCTATTACAAATATCCAGGTCCACACATAAATACGAAATTGTTTTATATTTGCATTGATTAATTCATGAAATTTTAATTCTTACTTAATATTTTTTAAAAATAAGCTTTAAGTAAAAATGAATAAAAAAAACTGATATTTGAAAGTGTATCCTCACCTACTATCTCGAAGGGATATGCCTAGCTTGGGCAAGATCTGGTAAGAGTGTTTTCTTATTGTTAATTTTGAATGTTTTCATAATCTTTTATTACTTATTAATTTATCTAAATGTGCTGGACAATAGCTATCCCAGAGATAAAGTGAGAAGGTTCAAAGAAATTCTCAATTCCCCTACATGAGCTTTGGATTCAAGTTAGGGTTAAGAAAGACGGTTCATACATTAATGACAAAATCAATCTATTGCAAGTGAAATGGTAAGTTTTTGCAATGAACTTTTCATAACATGATAATAAATAATTGTTTCTAGACTTTTATAACTGTTGATTATAATTTCTTTCCATAGGAATGTCTTTCTCATTCAGCGACCAATGGAGACATTCATCCATCTGAGATGAATCATATTTTGATCATGGCAATGGGTAAGCCCGAACACCCCGGTCATGTTAGAGGCGTCAGATGAGGGGCTGCCATCACTAGTTACTTCCGTGTACCTCGTTGACACCGCAACACTATTGCAGATGATAAGGTGGATATATTGGTGGATAGTAAACTTGTAAAGGAAAGGGAGCTTCAAGAAGAGGCCTGGACGAGGCGAAAAGAGGCCTTGAAAGCTTCCTTTAAGTTGCAAGTAGAAGCAATGTGACAGGAGATACAAGGGAAGACGCAGAGTAGTTATCCGTCGCAACACCACTATCATCGTCCACCACAAAACGGCAACGAAAGTTGCATGATTGAAAAGGAATTATCCTCAACTCTGGAGGTAATCTTATATAATTTGGTTATCATCACAGGTTCTTTTCCATTACACAGATTCATGTACATATGCGGATATAATTTGGTTATTTTCATTGGTTCTCTTCCCGTTAATTGACAACACTTATCTACTATGGTTAATTTGACACAAGTTTTATATTATTTGGTTGCCACATGATGGTTCTCTTCCGGTTACTCTGGCCATTGACAATGGTAACCATGTTATGGTGCACGGAAGAGCTTTTAACACCGGTGATGATCAATTTATTCAACCGGACCACTTGGATCCGATAAAGTAAGAGTGAGCATAGTGGTTCCAGTGGATATGAATGCTCTTCTACTGATTTCACTTGACGAGATTACAACTATCCTTGATGTTATCGATGGTTTTGTTACTTGGCCAAAGAAACTTGTCACTTTGGATGCCTGGATACATTTCTCGAATTGAAAGTACAAGTCTTAATATTAAAATAAAGAGTTATAATTTTAAATTTTGACTAATAGCTATTGTATCGTGACAGGAAATGTTTAAAGGGAAAGGGGTGGCATTAAGGCTCCAGGAAGCGACAACACATTTCATTCGGTCACCACTGCAGCCTGCGCCAGAAGATAGTAGTCTGGCTGATCGAGGTGAAACCAGTGATAAGAAAGTAGAGTTTGTAAATCAGAAGGTAAATATAGTTCCCTAGCTTCCTCAATTCTACTGCGATATTAAAGTGACTATGTGGTCTGTAATGCACAAGGAGGGATGCCTTGGTAGCATTTTGGTAGTTGGTCATACACAATTATTTCTCTGTTTTGAAAAGAAAGTGAAATGAATACAGTTTGGTGGAAATTGGGTTTTGAGGAAAAAGTAAAAAGAAAGAAAATTAGGGTTTTTGGAAAATGGTAGAAAAAATGAGGGAAGAAAATCAGTTTTATAAAAGAAAAAGAAATCTAGGCCCACTAATCTACTAACTCCTTACATCTTGAAAGATTCATACCTTAATTTTGATCATCGGCAAGTGTCCAAGAAAACAAATAAGACAGTGAAGAATGAAACGTCTTTTAAACACTGTTCTTAAATTTGAATGTTAAAATATTAAGAAAATCAAATATGAAATAAAATAAGGTTAAAAATCGATGTCTAAAGAGATTTAAAAACCAACACCCATCCTCATGTGTGTTCAAGAACATTCGCAGAATGTAATGCAAGGCTTAAACTAAGCATGCAAATGATTCAACTGGGTCATAAAATCAATCAAAAGTAGAGAGAAGAGGGTAGAGATTTAGTGAGTCACGAAAAGAATTCAAGTAAATTAAGAATAAGCAAATAAAAGATACATACAAAAAATCGAGATGATGAATTACAAGAGTTGAATCTTCAATTACAAACTACAACTCTCCTCTCTCTTTTCTGGACTAAACTAGAACAAAAGAAAGGAAAAAAATGAAGATTACATTCTGATAAACTAACTATTAAAAAAATCGTAACTAAATCTTAGATTGAAAGCCTAAGCCTAAACTCTACTCTCTGTCTTCTGCTTTACTCTGGTGTTGTATTTATAGGGGAAGAGAATTGGCCAAAGCACGTGGAGGATGTGGACAAAATTGCTGACCCAATGGCTAAAATATTGCTGCGAAAACTTTAGTGTTTTCGTGATAATTTTATGGCCGTTGGATCAACTCTTTGAGCGCGAGATCCCCTCTGTTCTGTTATCTCTGTTTCTTCCGATAAGATTACTTCTAGGTATATTGGATTTTCAAAATGTCCTCATTAATTTTGAACTAGAGAATCTTATCCTTGAAAATCCGATTTATATAGGATATATTTGTTTTTCTTCTCTTTTTCTATTGTTTACAGCCTGCACACCATTAAACAGTTAAACAATTAAATAGCAAATTATAAATAAAAATAAATATGACAATGTGACATAAAATATGCAATGTACGTGAATAATCATACCCCCACACCTATTTTTTGCTCGCCCTCGAGTAAAAATAAAAAAACTAATAGACTATGAGCCACTTTTGTAGGTCACGCGACTGCATTGAGCATAAGCAGCAAGCCTTTAAACTTTTTGATTTCTCCTGGAGGAGGAGTTATAATCATCTGAGGGTTTTTAGTAGATTACACCTACAAAATCCATAAAAGAAAGAAATACAAAGTGTCAGCATTTTCGAAAGACATTTTTAAAGAGAGAAAATCTTTAAAGAATTCTAGCCAAAATTTAGTGATCTATAAGTCATAGGATCACCAAACTATTAATTTCTAAACTTAATCTGTATGCAAGAACTTGTTATCAATCAAGGTAAGGTTTCAATTGCATTTTTCATTTAATATATTATTTTACTCTAAATTATATGCACCTTTGTGACAGTGAATATATGACTCGGATTCTTCAACTCCACTCTTTTACTTTATTAATATGTCTATGGCGATATTATCTCTTAGTTTTATTAGGCTTTCTAATTTGCCAAGTAACGAGCCATTAGCCAATGGCTCCCAAACCAGATGATTTTAGGGCACCGGGTGAGAAAACACCCCTTGTACTTAAGCACTGAAGCAAACATGATCTCAAAACTAAGAGTTTTATTGATAATATGTACCACTTTTAGGCGTGAATACTTATATTTTATGAGACACAACTATCCAGCTTAATCAGAAGATTTTGGTCATATATTTGTTTCTTTTTTTTTAAGGCACAAAAGTTTATGTTTTGAATCCTAAGTCCGTAGTGCATGTATAGAGTGAATATTTCATTAAGGTAAAAATCAAGACCAAATTACTTTTCAATTTTCTTCTTAATCCTAGAAATTAAATAAAACTCTTATTTTGACTGAGTATTAAGAAATCCTAATTTTGATTCCCTTAATTACTAAAATTAACTTAATTTTCTTACAAAAATAGGTCAAAATATTATTTCTTACTTCAAAAATGTTTTAAAAGGAAAGATTTTTTTTAAATTTATACAAAAAGAAGAAAAATCTATGTTAGTTAAAACCCTCCCCCACACCTATCTCATGCATTATCCTCAATGTATGAATGAAATGCATATATGCATGAAAAACAGAGAGGGAAGGAACAATGTCACCTCAATGTGGTGGTTCCGGTGGCGGTCAGATTGGTGCAAGCATTTCTTGAGTTCGCAGGAACTCGCTTTTTACCTCCAACTCTTTAAAACTTTTATAACCCATCAATTGAATAGGTTCATGCAAGATCCTATCATGATCTTATCCCGGTTAAATGATCAATCTTGGTAAATCATCTCAGAGTTACATTATTTAGCACCTTGGTCCAACAATAGAATGTGATTTTGTGAAATGATTAATTTGAGCTCAAAAGTGAAAGGTGCAGGAACCAATACGAACTTAGAGAGTTGATTTAAATCAAATCAAGGTTCAAGAGTCGGTTTGGTTCATGAGTTGGGTTCATATCAAGAGTTGAGTTCCACATTCATTTCCTATTAAAGGAATATAACTTTGCAAGATTGGTGGTTCATGTTCAATATTTACAAGCACGTGAATCAATGTTGGCTCGAGAATGTGGTTTATATCGGGTAAGGATACAAGAGCCAGCATTGATTCAAAATTTGAACCTGAATCATAAAATTGAAGATCAGGGTCACATTCATGTTCAATTTCAATCTCATTAAAGTGATAACTTTTCAATTTGCCAAAGGTTTGGTATTAGTCAAGTTCAAGATGGTGTGATGAAATTGAATCATGGTTAAAGCATCCAAGACATCATGATTCTTGGGTCTTATCAATATGGCTAGAGAAATTAGGAATGGACAAAAATTTGTTCGGTAGAGTTTCCTCATTTTTATCATTTATTGTGTTTAGAAACTGGTTCATTTCTAATTCTGCCCTATTGATGACTGGTTGAAATAATTTTGGGACTAAATCATGATTTCTATACTATTTTTCAAGTCAATCATCATTTTGTTGTGTTGGAACTTGAAAAAAGGAGTATGAATCTTGGTCTTGAAAATTGTAAGGGAATTATGAATCCATCATGTATTGAAATTAGTTTTAGGACTCAAATAAAGCTTCGACACTCTTTATTAATTCAGATTTTTCTTTAATGGGTTGATCTTGATAAAGAGTATATAAAGTCAGATGTTGGAAAGATTATGAAGAAGGTAGTTGACAATATGACTCGGAGAAAGTGTATCTCCACTGACTAAATAAAGTATGAAGATGATTGATCCAATCTTGATCATAATTCTGATATTGGGGATTATATTGAGATGGATAAAACCAATCTGACATAGTTTGCTGGTTCATGTTATTTATAGTCGGGTTGAAGATATCTGAGTCAAAAGAGGTCTGGGTGAAAAATGGATTCATATTAGTATAGAAAGATTTGACTTATAATCCATTTCACAAATAATAAAAACAAAAAAAATAACAAACAAATAAAAAGAAAGAAGAATCAAGCTTACGGTAGGTTAGACCTTATACTTAGACAACTCCCAACTGGTTAACTATCCAAGAGAGGATCATTGTAGTAATCTGACGAAAGGTTAATCGGCTAAATTGGGGCAAAACTCAGTAGGAGGTATACATGAAGAGTAACGAGATTTAATTATGCCAAACCACTAGTTTTCGAGGACCGTGCCTCTTAATACACAATCTTAGACACCGATTTGACTAGAGTTAAACTCTAACAACTTTCTCTTGAGTTCTATCTCCTATTGAATCCGAGATGTCCCTAGGGCTACTATCTAGTCGATTTTTAGTTAGGCTTGTTAGAGAGTGCAATGGAGATGGTTTTTAGGCTAAGGAGGGTAATTACTCCCCTACCTTATCTTGTTTAACGGGTTATGCCCTTAGATCATTTTGGTGCAAAGTGTGCAAGTGAATAGCATAAAGTAACAATCAAATCAACAAGTATCACCGGAGAATGTTTCCTAAGTTAGATATTATGCATACATACCTTGTCTAAAGCACTCTTCAATAGTAATTAAATATAAATAAAATTAGACAGATGCCTAGAAAGCAAGTCTAACTGTTTTTTAAACAATTTAAACAATCAGTTACTGTTGAGTTAAAAATAGTGATTAGAATTAATCAAACAGAAAAACTAACAATAGCAGAAGACTTTATTTGCAAGTTTGTATGTCCTCCAAAAAAATTGTGTCAGTAATCTAAGATATTTGCCACTTTTCTGCGAAAAAGCAGAGAAAACATGGCACAAATTTGGGCTTTTATGCTTTACTGTATGGAGCAGAGACAGAGCAGAAAGGGGTCTTCTGCAGTGAATAGTTTTTCCAGATGTCTTCTAGAATACTAAAACAGAAAATGAACTTATTAAATCATAAAAAATACTGTTCCCTCCCTGGTAATGGAAACAAAATTTGACCGAGGTGAAACCATTGTACAAAAAATAGAGTATGTAAATTAGAAGGTAATATATGTTACTCTAGCTTCCTTAATTCTACCGCGATAGTAAAGTGGCTATGTGGATCATGACCAATAAAGAGGGATGTGATGAATCAGTACTTTGTCAAAATAAGTTATTTATATATTTTGAAAAGAAAAGTGAAAAAAATACGATTTAGTGGAAGTTGGATTTTGAGGGGAAAAAAGAAAATGAAAAAAAATTAGGATTTTGGGAAAATGGTAGAAAACACGAGGGAGGAAAATCAGTTTTGTAAAAGAAAAAGAAATTTAGGATCACTAATCTATTAACTCCTTATATCTTGAAAGATTTGTGTCTCAATTTTGAATCATCGACAAGTGTCCAAATAAAACAAATAAGACAGTGAAGAATGAAACTTCTTGTAAATTCCGTTGTTAAATTCGAATATTAAACCATTTTGAAAATTAAGTATGAAATAAAACAAGTTTAAAAATTGATTTCTAAAGATGAGTTAAAAACCAACACCCATTCTCATGTACCTTCAAGAACACTCGTAGAATGCAAGGCTTAAACTAAGGCATGATTCAACTAGGTAACAAAATCAATTAAAAGTAGAGAGAAGAGGGTAGAGATTTAGTGAGCCAAGAAAAAAAAAAAAAGTAAACAAAGAACAAAAAGATAAAAGATATATATCAAGAATCGAGATGTTGAATTGCAAAAGTTGAATCCTCCTTGATGTCACTTCAATTACAAATTACAACTCTCCGCTCACTTTTCTGAACTAAACTAGAACAAAGAAAGAAAATAAAAGAAGATTACATTCTGATAAACTAACTAACAACAAAATCCTAACCTAAATCCTAGAATGAAAGCCTAAGCCTAAACTCTGCTTTCTGTTTTCTACTCTGCTTTGGTGTTGTATTCATAGGAGGAGAGGAGTGGTCAAAGCGCGTGGAGGATGTGACAAAATCGCTGACTCAATGGACAAAATATTACCATGAAAACTCTAGCATTTCTGCGACAATTTTATGTTCCTTAGATCAATATTTTAAACGCGAGAACCCCTCGATTTTGTTGTCTCCATTTCTTCTGATAAAATTGCTTCTAGATCTATTAGATTTTCAGAATATCCTCGTTAATCCTGAACTAGAGAATCTTATCCATGAAAGTCCGATTTATTTAGGATATATTGGGTTTTTTCTTCTCTTTCTCTATTATTTACAGCCTGGACACCATTAGACAATTAAACAATTAAATAGCAGAGTTTGAATAAAAATAAATATGAAAATGTAACATAAAATATGCACTATACGTGAATAATCAACAACATTCGGGTGGGTCATAGGATATTAAAATATGGTCACAGTTCTCGTTGATATAGATATATTTGGAACAGAGCTTATGCCCATAACCATTGAACGTAATAACCTCGAGAGGTTCGTTGCCAGGACAGAGATTAGTGTTGCATGCATTTGTGTCTATATGAAGTCAGTCATCAAAGTTTATTTATTTTTAGGAATTAAATAATAATTAGTCTATATTTGATTAATCTTGGTATTTTTTGAAAATTTTATGTCTTTATATCATTGGTTAGTGGATAGTCAATTGTATGGCTTTATTTTTTCATATCATATCGCATATGACTTTATCCATTAAGATGATATGGTCAACAAGGCTAGATATGTCACATTTGCAATGTTAAGAGGTAAACCGACCCGATGATTATATCTTGCACCATACACTACGGGGTAAGTTGTAATCTTTTATAAATAAAGTTCTATTATTGTTTAATTTAATTCTGATATATGAATTTATCTTACAGTTCATATTAGACGTTATGCGTGATTGACCCATCACTCGAAAATGTATAGTAGCTGGACTCGTTGTGGGCGACGTCCAAAAACAATTAAGAAGCTAAATAATCTGTAGGTGTTCAATCTTGTATTTATGACCATTTAAACTAATTAAGAAAATTACATAATGTATATAAATATTTATTAATACTCAAGTTTAATTTCCGAATTTTATGAAGAGGGCTCTCACCATATATACGAGTCAAACCAATCCAACCCGACAAGGTAAACCTGCTTCATGGAGGAAGATTTAGGTAATTCTTTTGGAAGTCGATAATAAAACTTTAAGTTTTTACTTTTATCATTTAAGAAATATTTCTTTTCTTGTAGTGTCCCCATCAACTCGATTCTATCAAATGCAGATATTACGTTATAAGATTTATGCATGAAATTATCACATCACAAATGAACCTATCCGAGAAAGGTATTAATCTTATGTACGTTTTTTGTTAGTGTTAGTGTTAGTGTTATAATTATATTTCTCTTTTTTGTTTATGCTTTTGTTTTATATCTAAATCATATTTATATTTTTTGTTAGTATTAAAATTAACACAAATAATCAATATGTTTGCAGTTGATGAGAAAAAAACATATACAGATCAGGAATTGAGGGAAGTTAAGGAACAATGTGCGAAATATTTGTTAAAAAATATTAACGGTAAGTAATTTATTTTGTGAATATTATATTTAATACATGTCATGTATTCATGCCGATTTACTTCATTGTATGTGTGTGCATGTACACATGCATACACTTTGGAGCATTTTTGGTTCATTTTAGGACAGTACACACACATACAGTTTGGTACATTTTTTGTTCATTTTGGTTTTCACATTGAATTCATTGAGTTTTGTGCATGTACATTCACAATAAAATTAGGGCCAAGGAGTGAGGTAATGCATGATTTGATTGTTTTTTTTTAATTTTTCACCGTTTAGAACATTGTGCCTGCTACAAGGGTCATTCTCATCCATCTCAATCTTCAGACTAGTTTCTTGCAAAAGAACGGAGATTGGTGAGTAAACATGTATGCTTACATTGATTATCTCATATTGTTTTATATTTGGTTTGTTCTATGGATAATTTAATGTGTGTATACATATAACATTCATATGTGCATACAGGTTAAAGTTTTTATGGATAAATTAAAAAAGACATACATTTCGCATCAGTTTCTATAAAAACTGACGCAAAAAGTTTATACGTTGTACATATTACTATCTTTTTGTGCCAGTTGTAACAAAAACTGACAAGAAATTTTAAATATTTAGCATCAGTTTCTACAAAAACAGACGCGAATATACTTATTCCTAGTCAGTTGTCGCAGATACCGACATGAAAAGCCTGGATAAATTATTTTTCATGTGAAAAATAATTTATTTTTAAATTCGGTTGTAAGGAAAACCGACATGGAAGATAATTTTTTTCGCTTGGAAAATAAATTATTTTCAACTATAAGTGATATTCCACGTCGGTTAGTAAACGACGTGGACTTTTTACGCCGCCCGCACATACGTCGGTTTCTAAACCTACGTTTATGGTTTACCACGATAGTTTTGAACTGACGTAGCATCCTTTTTCTGTACTAATGTCGTCCCTTTTTGTCAGCTATTGCCTTGTACTTCTTATTAGATTTCTCCACAAAATCTATTCCCTTTATGTTACGAGAAAATCCTGTTGAACCATGAGCCATTCTGTTGTATGCAAACTCTGCTTGGCAGAAAGTATGATCCTAAAATCTTAATTCGCCTTGATGATCTTCATTAAACTCCATGAGTGTTGCGTGATCGAATCTTCAATGTAATCATTGTTGGCCCAAAAGCCCATCACTCTAGTTTTGATGATGATTAACTCATGAAGTTATAATACTAATAATCTTGTGTTTAATTAGTGACAGATTCATTATCAAGATCTTAGTAGGTGTGGAGCTTCAACAAAGGATTTTAAGACAAGTTTTGGAGCTAGCACCGGTTGATTCACAAGCCTATGCATCAAGACCACATCAATTTGTTGAGCTCGTTGGATTGCACTTGGACCAAGTCAAGAGGATGAGAAGACTTCAAGGGAAGACTTCAAGATCAAGACTTGTGTCTAGGTATAAGATTTTTGTTTTTAGTTAAAATGTAAAGGATAGAGTAGTTGGTGGATTGCTCAAGTACATATACACACACACTCTTGATAGAATTGTTTTCATAAAAGATTTTTTAGTTTAGAAAAGATTTTTTCTTGTGACAAAATACTATTTGGTTTTTGATATTCATGTTTACATCTTTCAACCAAAACCAAGTTTATGCTTAATGCCAAAAATATAGATATTTCATCTTGATTGTGTAGTGGATCATATCCATACACACTATGCTTTAAAAGTATATCTTGTTTTGTATTTGATGAAGAGTTTTGGAAATAAGTTTTTTGGAAAATACAAGTTTTCACATGAGCCAAATATTTTCATATTACAAAAATAGTCCAAATCTTTTATAACATGCCTTGATTTTATGCAAGCATGTTTGTATATCAAAGTATATTGGTTAAACTATTTTTGTAGATTTTTATGGATTTTATGGGATTTTTATGAAAGCCAAAAGACCAACATTTTTCTCCCAAGTGCTGACCCAGAACTGGCTTACGGGTCGACCGAGCGGGTCGACCGGAACGAAGGGCAGGTCGACCGCAAGGGTCGACCGACGTGCACAGAACCGTGAACGTCTGGCAGTTCAGTGGCCGGTCGACCGGGCGGGTCGACCGGAACTGAGATCAGTGCTCTCTGTTCTTTTGGGTCGACCGGGCAGGTCGACCGGAGGCTCCAACGATCGGATTTTTGACCATTGCGGGTCGACCGGCCGGGTCGACCGGCAGGCCTGACAGACCCCAACGGCTATATTTTTCTGGCCTATAAATTTGGGGGTTTGGTCATTGTTTTAAGCTAAGATTTTGGAGACTTTTAGAGCCAGTTTTTCCTATTCATTTCAGAGGTTTTTCTCCACAAAATTTAGACCAAATACTTCCAATTAAAAGGAGAGATTTATCAAGAGTGTAAAAGTGGTTTCTTTGAGTTTTCCTCCACCATCTCTTTCCTTGTTTTCTCACACATCACTTGAGCTATCCATTACCTTATCTATTCATAGGATTGTGTTGTGAGAGTTTGTAATTGTGATCAAAGTGTTTTAGATCACCAAGAGATTTCCTTTTTGTTCTTTAAGGAGGCGGACAAGTGTGTTCGCGATGGTTTCGAGTTCGGGTGCGAACTCCGTGTTTGAGGTGCGGCCTCGGCGAGCTAGTGAGCTTGCGTGTGTACGGGACTAGGGAGTCCGAGGGCTTGTAGGTGTTGCGGCACCGAGGAGAGATCCATTGGGATCTTGCATAGTGGAAATCCTTCGTGTGTCGAAGGCGGGGATGTAGAGCAAGTGTGCTCGAACCTCGAAACAAATTCCTTGTATTTGCGATTGCTCACTCTCTCTCTCCATCTCCTTTATATCTTGCATTCCTTTATTGTCTATCTTTATATGCATGATATACTTGTGTGCTTAAATTGATATACTTGCGTGGGATTGTTTGCTAACACTTGTATTCAACCAAGAGAGCCAACGCGGCACCTCAACCCATTCAAGGGGAATCTAGAGGAGTTTGTCCAGAGTCCTTCACGGGGAATTCGGCAACACTCTTTGGTTATACGTGGTGTTTAGTGTAAAAGATTTAATTTGGTCATAATTGTTTTAGCTTTCGCATTATTTGGCATTAAGTGACCATTAGATTAGCCATCACCTATTCACCCCCCACTCTAGGTGAACCTTCAATCATTACCTTGGACCGGTTGATAATCAATACCAATTTGTTGGTGCTCCTCCATCATCCAACCATACAGATGCACTATGCTTCTATAATTCATTGGCTTGCTTCCATGAAGAAGATCTTTCAAAGTACAAGTGGGGATGTGTTTGGCATATCTTGCAGGTATGTTGCATCCACGTGCTGATAGTAGGTGATAGGAACTCGAAGAATTTAGAATTGTCATCCTTGGCACCTTCTTTCATAGGAAAAGATCTTTGAAACCATGAAAAATGAATGTAAATGATACTGACTATCTTTAATGGGTGGTAATTTTTCCAAAAGTTTGTCGTGCATAACTCATATGGGCTCTTCTAATGGTTGGTCTATCTCCTCAATAAGTTTGGCAGCTGGAGAAACTTCTTCTAAAGAAATGCCTTATTTTATATCCTTTAGCTCCATGAAGAACTTGCCTTGAATGCCTATGGGCATGAAATTTAGCTTCTCTCCTTTCAAACTAAGAATAGGTGGCATAAGCTTCATGACCAAATTGATGTCATTGATAGATTATGCTTGGCTGATAGTCGCTTGAGGGTTCTAAAGAAAAACAACATCAGTTTGAATACCCTTGGCCACTCATCTAATCATTGGTTTCAGGCATATCAATCAATGATGCATCTTACTTGATTGACAGCTCCTCAATTGGTGATTGTTGATGTTGCTCTGCTGAGTGATAAGACGTCATGACAGGTTGGGGTCGAGTCTCCAAATCTTCTTCCTCTAAAGCAAGATTATAGGCTTGTAAAAGTCTTTTCATTTGTCTTTATATTCTTATAAGTGGTTTACCTTAGTACATGCAAATGTTTTGAAATTGACTCCACCATGTTGCAACCCTTCCTTTAACTTGTAGGCCATGAACTTGAGTTTATCCTCCATGTGAATGTACTCCATGTCAACCAACCCATTAATTTTATCAATCCAAAGTCAGGTTGACTCATTATCAAGACTCTGATCAAAAGAAGGAATAGAATTTGAAAATCTATCTCTCCTGTTAGAGTTCAGAAATCTGTTTCTCCTGCTAGGGCTAAGATTAATGAACCTCCTTTGTCTATCATAGAACATCCTCTATTTTCATAATCATTATTGTAGTGATAGAGAGGACTTTGCAATTCTTCTTCATAGGAAAATTTAGTAAATTGAGGATGTTGTAAATGATACCTTGGTGGTGGATGATGTGATGGTAAGCGATGTGATGGTGGTTGATATGATACAATCATGTCTACTTCGGTACATACCATCGGCCATATTTCGATCATCAATCTTGAGGGACATCTTTTCGATCGCTTGGTTCAAACAATCCAAGGTAAGTGTAATCCCTCATCCAAGCAATGTTCTTCCTTGTGGAAAAATCTTACAATCTATCATCATCGCCTGCCATAATCAAAAAATTGCCAAATTTCTGATACCAATTGACACGGAAGCGAGGAAGACGAACGTTGCCAGCCAGTTATCGTTCTAGTGCCCACAAACCCTGAATACTTTTGGGTAAAAGTTATGCTCGAATCCACGAACATGGCACTCGAATCCACGAGCGATGTACTTGAATCCATGAGCAAGAAATACCAACTTGAATCCATTTGCAATTTGGAGGAAAATATCAAAGTTTCTTAATCACGACAAAAATGAACAAAAAAATAAACATACAAGGGCCTATTTATAGGCTTACAAAAGAGTACCACTTCTACCAGTAAACTTTAACCAATTTTTAAAAGAAAACAAAAAGAATTAAAAGAGTGCAAATCTATCTAGATAATCTAAATTGAAAATAAACAATACAAAATTAATTAGAGTTCAAATTAAACTAATAAACAAAATCTTAATTAAACTCAAAATCCAGCAGAAACTCAATAAGACTGTCGACAGCTGAAGGATGCTGTCGACAGTACTGTAAACCCCTGACTCTCTGTAAGAACATGTCTACTACAGCTTGTCGATAGTTGAAAATAGTTGTTGATACCTGGAGCTCAAAATTGGTCCGCTGCTTTGGTTCATGTTTGTATGGGTTTCTCAGTTTTATTTATTTAGTTGTATATCTCATGTTTATGTTATTTATTATGCCTATTTAACTACTATTATTATTGCCTGTAGCAAAGATATCCATTATTTATGGTCGTCTTCTATCGTGATTTTCAGTCTTTTCAGTTTAGTATATTCAATACATGTTGGGTCATATTTTGTTGATTCGATATTAGGCATGTTTGGTTGTCGTAAGTGGCCTTAAGTCGTTAGTGGTAAACTCCTTTACAGTTGTAAGTAAGTTGCATGCAAGTAAGTTTTAGGGTGTTTGGTTATTAATATAAATGTAAGTGAGAAAGTATATTGCGTTTTGCGTGTGTTTGGTTGTCGTAATATGTAAGTCGTTAGTGAAAAATTGACCACAAAATTAAATGTTTGGTGACTGAAAAATATTAAAATATTTCAAAAATATTAAAAATAGTAAATATTAAAAATATTAAATATTAAATATTAAATTAAATATATTAAAAATATAATATATCAAATATTAAATAATTAAAAATAAGTAAATATTAATAATTAAAATATATTAAATATTAAATAATTAAAATTTTAATCAAATAATCAAAACTTATTAAATTTATATTAACTATTACTAATATATAAATAAAGTAAGATTTAAAATTAAGTGAGATGCATTATATTAATCTAGTAATAAAAAAATTAATCTAGTAATAAATTTTTTTTGTAATATTAAAAATATTAAATTATTAACAAAACTTTAATCTAATAATGAAAAAAGAATTTCTCATTAAAAATTAATCTAATAATAAAAAAATTAATCTATTTACAATTAACTGTCTACTATAAAGATTTGCATGACCACAAAATGAACTGTTTATACTGCAAGTAGGTTGTAAGTGAGATTTGCATGACCACAAATAAACTGTTTGTGTTGCAAGTGGATCGTAAGTGAGATGCAAGTAAATTTTTCGACTTACGACCCAAACAAACACTGTAAGTCGTAAATCACAATTGTCTCTTGCGGCTTATGGACTTTTACGGTGAAACAAACACACATACTTTTCAACAACTCTAATATTTCGAAAAGTTCCGAGTTTTGGGCCTGTTTGGTTAAGGGTGAAATGAGGAAAGTGAGGAAGTGATAATAGTTCCCTTCGGAACTTGAGAATTGGTTAGTAAGTTTTTTAGTGTTTGGATATTGTTGGGAAGTGTAGTTTGGAAAATGTTATGTATTTTCCGGTGTTTGGATGGTAACGTGGAAGTGAAAGTGGAAAAATTGACCACAAAATTGATCGCAAATAATATTAAAATAAAAATTAATTAAGAAAAATAAAATATGGACTGTAATTAGAATGCAAGTGAAATTTATATGATCAAAAAATTAACTGTTTTGCGTTACAACGTATTACAAATGAGATTTACATGACCACAAAATTAACTGTAACACTCTGGAAGTGAGGAAATGGTTGTGTAAAAGAGAGAATAGAAAAAGAAAAGGGGTTTTCTTATTTTTCTTTTCCGGTGTTTGGATAGATAGGGAAGTGATCAATTATACTTCCTCATTTCCTTACTTCCTTCAAACCAAACACCTCCTTTGTGAAAACAGTTGCAACTAAAATGTCGAATTGCAGCGTGCTTCCGGTTGACAAGTCGCAAGAATATTTCGAAGGACACTAACTATAAAGAAGATTTTGGCATTGTCCTACGATGATACTTGTATCAATCATGATATGTTCACCCACTGATTGGTATTTGTATCCATGAACGTGTTACATCTAAATCAAAGCCGTGTAGAACAAAGAGGCCTTGAATTATTACCTGAAGAGTTGTCTCAAAGTACCATCAAGAAATCATGAACGATGAAGGCAGATGAGCTACTACCTACCCTATTAATCATTGATAGTGACCTTGTGGTCACAACCTATTAAATTAAACCCACATCTGCCTTCTGCCCAAAAAGAGCTAAAACTGGCATGCCATTCTTGGTAGAGCCATTTATTGATCAATAACAACTAAGAAAATTGCTTCGTGCATGCTCCATCTTTTCTGCTGTGAGCATGATGCTATCACTAACTTGAAGTCCTTCCTCTCTTCTATAAATCGGGTACCTGAATTCATACGTAGACAACTTGGAAGCACAAGCCAAACTACAGCAAACCTCCACCATGAGTTCAGCAAGCTCCAGCATACCCTTTCCATCCTCTGGAAGAAGGTAACATTATTTTTTTTTAAACAAAAATTGTAACCGAGTCTTGAACCTGGCCACTATTTGTTTCTTTCAGACTCGAAGGGAAAGTTGCCATAGTCACGGGAGGCGCCATGGGAATCGGCGAGGTCACAGCCAGACTCTTCTGCCTTCACGGTGCCCGTGTGGTGATCGCTGACATACAGGACGACCTGGGCCAATCCGTCTGCGTCTCCATCGGCCCCGATGACATCATCACCTACGTCCACTGCGACGTCACAAGAGAATCCGACGTCAAGAAAGCTGTCGACTTCACAGTAACCAAGTACGGCAAGCTGGACATCATGTTCAACAACGCCGCCATCATAGAGCGCCCCTGCCCAAAATCTCAGACTTTGACGTGGCGGACTTCGAGAGGGTCATGAGCGTGAACTGCACGGGGGTCTTCCTCGGCATCAAGCACGCGGCACGCGTGATGATGGAATCAGGGACCAAGGGGAGCATCATCAACACGGGAGCGTGTGCACGGTTGTCGGTGGGATGGCGACGCACGGGTACGTGGCATCCAAGCACGCAGTGGTGGGGCTCACCAAGAACGCCGCCGCCGAGCTGGGGCAGTACGGGATTAGAGTGAACTGCATATCGCCGTTTTTATCGGCGTCGGCATCGGCCAAGTTGTTCTTTGGGAAGAATGAGCAGAGCATTGAGGAATGGGTGCGTGGGATTGCTAATCTTAAAGGTGGGAATGTGCTGAGAGGAGAGGATACAGCACAGGCTGCAGTTTATTTTGGGAGTGATGAGTCTCAGTATGTGAGTGGGCATAATTTGGTGGTGGACGGGGGGTACACTGCTGTAAACAACACATTTGGTCTCTTTAAGCAAGATCAGTGAGGACCTGAGACCTTCTTCTATTGTATGATTCCCTTGTATTGTATGTCAAATTTCATGTTGTATCTTTTTACTGCTGAAACTTTAGGGACAATCATAAAATATAGTTATAATTTCTCTGCGCTCAATAAAAGTTACAAAATGTGATTTTTAAGTACAATATCACAAGGATAAATTGGTCATCTATTATTTGAGTGCGAGTCATCGTCACATGAGTGGAGAAAGACTGAACCCCAAGTTATCTAAAATCCTGTCAGAGTTTTGAGTGCTTCATATTGCGTCATATTCATCGGAGAAGAATTCCGGTTCAGGTGAAGGTGGTGTAAACTTCAGAGAACACTAACAAATAGGTCTGCATAGTTTGTGCATAGGCTAGCGGGCTAATAGCCAAGGGTAGTCGACTAATGCAGATTACTCAACTAATGACAGTTTAGGGGTCGACTAACATGGCGCAACAGAGAGTAAGATAATCTCAATAGTCGACTGTATAGTCGACTAATGATCATGACTAGTCGATTAATACTATGGATTAGTATAGTATTAGTCGATTAATGGCGGTTCTGATAGTTTTTTGTCGAATTCTGTTTCCACTTCGAGTTGGCTTTGAGTTTTGTTCTTTCTCTGAGACGGTGTTGTTTGTATTGATGAAGTTTGTATTGGACTAAGATGGTCCTACGATTCTATATAAACCCTTAGGTTGGCCTTTGAAGGCAAGTAAAAAGAAAATCTATTTTCCACTATTAAGAGTTGTAAGAGAGAGATTCTTGTAACTCTTATTATTTTCTCTCTTTTTTTCAATATAGTTTCTCCTCTCCTTCCCATGGACATAGGCACTCTTATCAAACTACGTTAAATTTGATGTTCTTATATTTTATAGTGATAAGCCTTTATTGCTTACTAATGATGGATCACTTCTACCCTTCCGTTGCCGAGTCTCCCACTCGGTGTTTCTCTCTTATTATATCTGCATATTCGCAAGAATTGGTATCAGTGCAATGGCTAGCAAGACGACCACAATAATAAAGTTAGAGGTGGAGAAATTAGATGGGAAATCCAACTTCTTATATTGAAAAATGCAAGTAACATCATTGCTCGTGAAGGAGGGCACACACAAGGCCCTGCTTGATATTCAGAAGAAATCTTCAAAGATGAATGATGATGAGTGGAATAACATCGACTTTCGCGCAAAGGTGACGATCAACAATGCCTAAAAGATGAGGTCCACTACAATGTCATGAACGATGAGACAACTGCTGGTCTTTGGTGTAAGCTGAAGAGCCTTTACATGATGATTTTGTCGAACAAACTCTTCATGAAGAAGCATTTATATAGCTTCGGATGAAGAAAGGTACGCTTAATATAAAACATCTAAATTCTTTCAATAGGATTTTGAGTGACTTATTGGCTCTGGAGGTAAAGCTAAAAGAAGACAAAACTCTTTGTTACTCTCTTCTCTTCCATCAAGTTATGCTAAGAAATGCGGTAAAGATTCTGATAGGGTTAGTACTAGTGGAAAGTTAGAACAAACTGTTATCATCGAAGAAGCAAATAAGAATCCATGTAATGTCTTGACAGCTCAGTCAGAAAAGAGAAAGTACTCAGATGCTTGGTTATTTAACTCGGGATGTACATACCACATATGCTCAAAAATAGAGTGATTCAATACATACAAGCTTTTCGATGGAGGCTCTGTCATGATGGATAACGACAATGTTTGCAAGACAGTTGGCATTCGTAACATCCATATGAGGATGTTTGATGGACAGGCTCGAACTCTCGCGAATGTGCATCAGATTCTAAATTTAATGAAAAATCTTCTTTCATTAGAAGCTTTGGAAGCTCAAGGGTGCAAGTTTTGTAATATCCCGTTCCGGAATATGTAATCGGATACATGTCCCCATTTTTCCCTTGTATTTTCCTAATTATCCTCATATTTATTTTTATTTTCTATTATTATTTTTATTATTTGGTATCAGGCTCGTATTTTGTAGACTCAGAGCCAGCCCGAGTTCGGACCCAAGACTCGATCCCTTTTTTTATACAGTAAAACTACTTGATTTGACCTTCCTGATAGTTAGACTGAATTATTTCAGTTTCAGATATTACTTTTTAATATTATGGATTTAACAATTTTCTGAAATGTTTTTGATTTATTTTGAAAATCTCTTAAATTCGGTGTCTACTGGTATCTGTTGGCCCAATGGCCTTTCACTCTAGTTTGATGATGATCAACACTCATGTAGTTATGTTCACTAATATTCTTGTGTTTCTAAGTTTCAGATCATTACAGGATATTAGTTGGTGATTAGCTTCAACAAGATGATTAGAAGCTTATCATGGTGATTCCGGTGCCAAAGCTTAAAGATCATACCTTTGCACTTGGAGAATCACGGAGTTTGGACCGAGTCTACTTGAAGATAGAAGATCGTCAAGAAGACTTAGGTACCTAGTTTAGATAGAGTTTTTTTTAGATCCATTTGTAAAGCTTAGTTTAGTTGATATGCTCAAGTGCACAAATCACACACGTTTCATGATTTGGTTTTTGGTTTTCATGATAATAGATCAAAACAAGTTTACCTTATACCTATGTATATAGATATGTTTCTAGATATACATACATGCTTTAAACTTGCTAGACAAACTTATTTTGACTATCCTATTCATGTTTTGGAAAATTCTAGTTTGATAAAATACAAGTTTTGTTTTTGATAAAATTGGCAAGACACAAAAATGAATTGATATGTTGATATATTGTCTTGAAATTTTTATCACATGTTTATGTTTCAACATAAAATGATAAAACAATTTTTATGGTATTTTTAAAAGAGATAAAAGATTTTTAGAAAATATTTTTTCCAAATTTTTCTGACCTGGTTTTGTGCTGACAGGCTGGTCGGCCGACCGGACCGGTCGACCGCACCAAGGGCCGGTCGACCGGGCCGGTCGACGATGTGCACAGACGTGCACGTCTGTTAGGCACAGTGGACGGTCGACCGAGCCGGTCGACCGAGTTGAGAGCTCTGCTCTCGGGTTTTATCGGTCGACCGGGCCGGTCGACCGCTTTTGCCCAACGGTCACATTTTTGACCGTTGGCGGTCGACCGGACCGGTCGACCGGCAGTCTGTCAGACTGCCAACTCAGCCTAACTGCTAGTTTTGTATAGGGGCTATATAACCCCATCTCTTTGGGGATTTTAGCCAAGTTTTTTAAGGAGAAAAATTTCTGGTTTCTAGAGTTTTTAAAACAAGTTTTCAAAAGTGTTTGGGGCTTTAATTCTTCAATCTTTATTGTTTTAGGTTTTTGGAAAAATCAAAGAAAAGAATATTTTGGGAGATTTGTCTTGGTTTTCATTCTATATCTTTTGGAAGGATTTTCCCAAGTGATTTTCTTTGTTGCTAGTTTTCCAAACACCTAGTTTTCCACACTTGAGCTATCTTCTATCCTAAACTATTAGGATCTTGTTTTTGTGGAAAAAGATAAGAGAAAAAGAAAGAGAAGTGTTTGAGGTTGTTTGTTGTAACCTAATTGTTGTAAACACCCTTATACTTGTGAATCCCTCTTCGGTAGAGGTGATCGGGTGATTGTGTTGTGGATCCCTCTTAGGTAGAGGTGATAGTGATTGGTTGTTGTATTGGCTACGGGCCTAAACCCTCGGTGTGAGGAGGTTGTTGTTGAGAGAGGAGTTTGGTACTCCTAGAGTTGTAAGAAATCCTCTTCGGTAGAGGTTCCCTCGGTGGGAGTTGAGATAGTGGAAATCCTACACGGTGGTGTAGGCGGGGATGTAGAGCAAGGTGCTCGAACCTCGAAACAAATCTTGGTGTTTGCGTTTTGATCCTTTGTCTCTCTAACTCTCTCTCTTATAATTGTGCAAAGCATCATACTCATCATTCATATCATATATTGCTTGTGTTGTACCTTGCATTTCTTATTGTCATATCTATTATATGCTTGGCTTGATTGTGTGTATTTCATATTGCTTGGATTGCTTGTGTGTGTGTGCCTAACTTATACTCATCCAACAAGAGCTTCACATAGCACCTCAACCCATTTCAAGGGGAATCAAGGGGAGTTAGTCCAGAGCCTCGCAAGGGGAATTCGGCTACACTTGTTGTATTGTATTAGTTTGTGCATAATTTGCATTAGCTTCCGCATTTAGCGCACTTAGTTTGCATTAAGTTTCTTAGATTAGCACTTACACCTATTCACCCCCCCTCTAGGTGTTTTTTCAGTATCACCGATCAATTTCAAAACTTTAATTTACAAACAAAAATCTGATTTAACAATGTTCGTCATGGTAATATTTTCTATTTTAGAGATTTTTTGGAGATTTTTCTGAGTTAGACAAAATTTAACCGAATAGAATAATATTAATTTTCTTTTTCTTTTCTTAACTTTATTTTCCCTTTTCCACTCTTTTTCTTTTCTAAATTTGCAAATTTCTTTTTTGTTTTCCCTTTTCCTTTCTTTCCCTTATTTTCCTTTTTCTTTTTCCTTCTCCTTTTCTTTCCTTTTCTTTTCTACACTCTTCTCTTCTCTCTTATCTTCTAGTTTCTTCTTCTCCTCTCCATTCTCTCTGCCCCCAAACCCTATCAGCACCCATCTCTCCTCTATTTCTCTTTCTCTTTCTTTCTCCTACATCCTCTCTCTCATTATTGCTCTTCTCTCTCTTCAACTGGTTCCCTTTGTCTTTGTCTCACTCTCTCTTCCTCCCTTACCAATCGGTCGACCACCCCTCCGACTCTGGTGACCAGCTCCGGTGACCTATCCCCGACGGCCACCCTCGCAGGCACCTTCCTCGATAGCCCACTCCTCCGACCTCCATCTCTCTCTGTCTCATCTCTCAATTTCTTCCTCCCTCTCTATATTTTCTCTCTCTTCTAAAATCTACCACCAAACCACCTCCGTCTTCCATAAACCATTGCACATCACCTACACCCAATCCACCACTACCTCCACCACCTCCACCCACCATCAAAACCCCCTCCATTACCACCAACCACCACCACCACCACACCAGCTCCATCACCCAACATACTCATCACCACCTTTCTCACCTCCCCTCACCTCTCCTCTGCTTGGGCCCCAGCTGCCATCGGTGGCGCCCCTAGCTGCCAGTGCCGTCTTTGGCCGCCCGCAAGGTCAGTTGACCGGTTGGTCGACCGCCCGGTCGACCGGGCCTACCCGAGAGTTGGGTAGAGCCAGTCGATCAATCATACGGTTGACCGACCCTTAGGCATAAGCTATGTGCACGTACTTGTGCACGTCGGTCGACCAACCGGTCAACTGAGCCCTGGTTCAATCGACTGTGTCCAGAAACAGGATTAAAGGGTGAAATGTTGGCTTTTAAATACCAATAAAATTCCATAAAATCACATAAAATCCACAAAAATAAGTTCATATAAATATTTAAAGTACAAATATGTGTGATCAAAATTCAACACATATTACAAACTATTTGAACTAATTTTGAGGTATAGAAATTAAGATTGAAACTAAAAACCGGTATTTTCCAAATCAAGTTCTTAATGAAAATACGATTTTTCTATAAACTTATATAGATACAAAATCAAGATATTGAAACACTTTTTGAAGCATAGTATGTATGGATAGAATCCAACCCAGATATAAATGATGTATCTATGTTTTTAACATTAAATCCAAAACTAAGTTTTGTTAACAATAAAACTTAAACCCATGAACTAGAATACATCAAAGTAAGTTGCTTAAATATTATGAACCAAACAATGTTTAAGGATGCTATCCAATATGCACATAAATCATGTAAACTTCTTTTGATGAAATCTATTCGTGAAACCAAAAGATAAATTCTTGAAAATCCGAAACGATTAAACCGAAACCAAGACTTTTGAACTTGTGTGTATGTATATACTTGAGCATATCAAAACTAACTATTTTTACACAAGATCCAAACTCTAAACTAAACAAAGCTTGACCAAAGTCTTCTCGTCGATCTTCATCTCCAAGAGGATTGGATCCTAACACGATAAATAGAGCTTGACTCCATCTTAAGTACTAGATGCGATCTTGACGCTCAAATTCTTAAATCGACACGTGTTAGCTCCAAAACTTGACACTGAATTCTTTGTTAAACTAAACACCTACTGAAATCTTGATCAATATGTGAAACTTAGTATTCACAAGATCATTAGTAACATAACTTCATAAGTTAGTCATCAACAAAACTAATTTCCATGCTTAAGAACAAAATTAACTCTTTAGGTGAAGTTTTAAAGAAATATGAATTTGATAAATCTAGATTAGAGGCTATGTTTCCTAAGAAATATATCCCAAAGAAATAATCACATGCTACACACACCTATGTTCATAAATCACAACGTTCACACTCACATCATGCTAAACATTCAAAACATGTTCACACTCCACACACTCATCATGCATTCATGTATGATAAAATTTATGCATGCACATATTGTGACCTAAAGGGTCATTTGACTAAATTTTAATATGATAGAATAATGCATCTAATAATCATGTTTGGGTTCGTAATGCAAATATTCAAGGACCCAAGAAAATTTGGGTACCAAAGTCAACGAATTTGTTACATGATGTAGGTACACTGTAAAGCTCTAAAATGTAGGGAGCGGTGGTATCTTGATAGTGGTTACTCAAGGCACATGACATGGGATATCAACAACTTTGTAACTCTATCAAGATACCATGAAGGTGGCACCGTCACCTTTGAGATGACTCCAAAGGAAAGACTGTTGGTATAGGTAACATTAAACTTGGTTCATCTCCTATGATTGAAAATATTGCTTTAGTTGATGGCCTCAAGCATAATCTCTTGAGTGTTAGTCAACTTTGTGATAAAGGTTTTAATGTAATTTTTGATAACTTAGCTTATAATGTTTTTGATAGACAAACTAATGCTTGTATACTTTTCGATTTTCATGAAAATAATGTATACATGATTGATATGTCTAATATGCAATGTAATGCCACTTGTTTGAACGCCTTTAATGATGACTCTTGGTTGTGACATACGAGACTAGGCCATATAGCTTTTGACCATCTATCTAGAATAAATAACAAGAAAGTGGTGAAAGGTATTCCTTTCTTGAAATTTAAAAAGGACCGCATTTGCGATGCGTGCCAACTTGGGAAACAAAGTAAGTCCTCTTTCAAATCCATCAAGGATATCATGACATCACGATCTTAGGGGTTAATTCATTTGAATTTGTTTGGTCCTACTAAACTAAAAGTTTAAGTGAAAATTATTTTGCTTTTGTTTTGGTTGATAATTTTTCTCGTTTTACTTGGATTTTCTTTTTAAAACACAAAAAGCAAGCCTTTTCACATTTTCAAATATTTAGGAAAATAGTTGAAAAGGAAAATGATTCTTCAATTTTACGAATAAGGAGTGATAGAGGAGGTGAATTCAATAGCCAAACCTTTATCACTTACTGGGAAGAAAATGAAATTAAACATGAATTATCGTGTCCTAGAACTCCACAACAAAATGGAGTAGATGAGAGGAAAAATGAACATTACAAGAAATGGCTAGGACTATGATAAATGAATACGGTCTCCCTCAATATCTATGGGCCGAGGCCGTAAACACATCTTATTACATATCGAATAGGGTTTTCTTTTGCAAAAACACTTCTAAAACGTCTTTCGAAATTTACTATTCAAGAAAACCAAATGTTTCTTATTTTAAAGCTTTTAGTTGTAAGTGTTTTGTTTTAAATACTAAAGATAATCTAAGTAAGTTTGATGCAAAATCCTATGAAGCTATTTTTGTTGGTTATTCTAACACTAGTAAAGCCTATAGAGTTTTCAATAAATCAATATGACTATTAAAGAATCTATACATGTAAAGTTTGAAGAATCTAATGTTTTTATTGAGAATATTGTAGAAATAGATTCATTAGGTGAAGACATGGAGAGAATTACTTTGAAAGACTCGCCTCTACAAGAAGACAAGCCAAAGGTTGATGTGCAAAGTGAAATTCAAGAAGTTGAAGTGGAGCCACCTCAACCACTTCCAATGGATTGGAGATTCACTCCACATCATCCCAAGGATCTAATTTTAGGTGAAGTATTAAAAGGGTAACTACTCGTTCTAAACTCTATGATCTTTATGGCCATTATGCTTTTATTTCTCATTTTAAACCAAATAACATCCTCGAAGCCGAGGGCGACTAATATTGGTTGCTTGCCGTACAAGAGGAACTCAATCAATTTGAGCGCAATCAAGTTTGGCATATTGTTCCTAGACCCCATGATAGACCAAGAATTGACACTAAATGATTTTTAGAAACAAGATGGATGAGTCGGGTAATGTTGTTAGGAATAAAGCTAGGTTAGTGGCCCAAGGTTACACCCAAATCGATGGAATTAATTTTGAGGAAACCTTTGCACCCGTAGCACGGCTTGAAGCCATACGGATAACACTTTCTTTTGCCTCCTATAAAAATTTCAAACTTTTCCAAATGGATGTCAAATGTGCATTTTTAAATGGGTTTATTGAAGATGAGGTGTATGTTGAACAACCCCCCAGGTTTGTTGATCCTAAACATCCAGATTTTGTTTTCAAACTAAACAAAGCTTTATATGGTTTAAAACAAGCTCCTAGAGCTTGGTATGAAAGACTTTCATCGTTTCTTATTTCTAATGGTTTTGCTAAAGGAACAATAGATATCACTTTGTTTACTTAACATGTTGAAAATGATATTGTTATTGTTCAAATATATGTTGATGATATTATATTTAGTTCTACTAATGAAAAACTTTGCAAAGATTTTGAATCATGTATAAGGAGGAATTTGAGATGTCTATGATGGGCGAGCTTAACTACTTCCTTGGTCTCCATGTCAAGTAAAGGAGTGATGGGATTTTTATAAATCAAGCCAAGTACACGAAGGAACTCATCAAAAAATTCGGGCATGAAGGTGCTAAGACAAGCAAGACTCCCATGGGTACCACCATAAAACTTGACAAGGATGAATAAGGTATAAATGTAGATATTAAACTCTATCGTAGCATGATTAGTAGTTTATTGTATTTAACGGCTAGTAGGCCGGACATTATGCTTACTGTTTGTCTTTGTGCTCGATTTCAATTGTGTCCTAAAGAGTCCCATTTGATTGCGGTAAAATGCATTATTTGATATCTTAAAGGCACCATTGTAATGAGTTTGTGGTATCTGAAAACTGGATAATTTTTCATGACTAGTTTTTCGGATGCCGACTATGCGGGTTGTAGAGTGAATAGGAAGAGTACTAGTGGAACATGTTAGTTTCTAGAAAATTGTCTTGTTTCATAGTTTTCTAAGAAGAAAAATTTTGTAGCCCTCTCAACCGCCGAGGCGGAGTGTGCTGCGGCAGGGGCTTGTTGTGCTCAAGTCCTTTGGATGAAACATACTCTCCTTGACTATGATTTGTATTATGACCATTAAAATATTTTGTGATAATACTAGTACTATTCATATGACTAAGAATGTAAATCAACATAGTAAGACAAAGCATATTGACATTCGATATCACTTTCTTAGAGATCATTATGAGAAAGGTGATATTGAAATTGATTATATTTCTACCGATTTTCAACTTGCCGATATTTTTACTAAACCACTAGATTATAATAGATTTTCATTTATTTGTGGTGAATTAAATGTTTGTGTTATGGACTCATGAGAGTCTTCCAAATACTCTTCTAAAATCTTTGATTGGCTTAACCCTTTTTTATGCATGACAAAAGGAGGGAGAAGTATACTTGAGTTATTATTTCTTTCTTATGTTACAATTAATGTTTGTTTCATTTTTTTTAAAGGACATATTCTTTTCTTATACTTGTTAGATAGCATGATTTGAGGGGGAGCATTTTAAGCTCCTTACATTTTTGTTTTAAAATAACTCATATGTTTTGTCATCATCAAAAAGGGGGAGATTGTTGGTCCAACGTTACAATCACCCGGTTTTAGAGTTTTGATGATCACAAAACATATATAGTTATTTGTACTAATTAAATTTAAGTATTTAAGATTGTTTCAGGGTTCTAAGGATTCAAGATGTTTTCTTTCCTAAAGGAAGCTGGTGATGACTCAAATACGGGATCAAGAATTCAAGTTATCCAACGATGCAAATGGAAAAGCCTGAGTTGAAGACCTTGTCTCCTATACCCTTGTAAGAGTTTTTAGTATGTTAAAGAGTAAGGATATGATATATGTTCTCAAGAAGTTTCACACACAAAAATACACTTTTCAAAATACAAGTTTTTTTTTGTAGTATTGGTTTTTGGATATTAATACATGTTTCATAAATTGTTCAAATTTTTATATCAAGTTTAGAACATGAATATTATATCCTATACTATGCTTCACCACCCTCAAACTATTTCAAAATATTTTAAAAAAATATTTTCAAAAGATCAAAAATCTGTTTCTATTCATTTCAGACCATTCCGATCGACCGTAGTTGTTTCAGGACAAAACAGTCGACCAGCCGGTCGACCGGGCCTTATGGTCGTGGGCGTGCACGTCTGTGCACGTCTGCAGGTCGACCGGACCGGTCGACCGCCAGACCCTGCGATCGACCGATTGCATGACCCTTACTCTCGGGTTTTGCCGGTCGATCGGGCTGGTCGACCGACAGTTCATATTTCTGTTTTAAAAATAACCTGCGGTCGACCGGGCGGTCAATCAGAGCCAACGGCTAGTTGCCAAGTGGCCGGTAACTAGCCAGATTGGCTCTAACAGCTCTATTTTGAATCTGTTTTGTTTTTTATAGATTCCAACGGCTATTTCTTGTTTCCAGGTGGCTAAACTCATCCCTAATGACCTAGTATCACTTATGAATAGTATTTATCTATTCCCTATAAATAGAGGTCATTGGTCTTTGGTTTCTACAAGAAAAATATCGAAGTTTTCAAGTTTTCAAGAGAAGAAGTGTTTCATTGCTTTCCATTTTCAAAATTCTTTCAATTGCAAAATTTTTCAGTTGGTTTTCAAGTCTTCTTAACTTCTACTACTGAAATTTTTCTCTCACTTCACTTCTTGAGCCAAAAATCATACTCCACTCTATAGAAGTTGTAAGAGAGAGTTTGTGGTCTTTTTAGATCACCAAGTTACTTTTATTCTTTGAGTTGTGATTCCTCTTGTGTGAGGATTGTATTGTTGGAGTTGGATACTCCGGTCTTGTGTAGACCAATTGTAATCCCTTGGGTGTAAGGTTCCTGTGTGGAAGTTTCCTTTGTGGATTTAGTGAAAATCCTTCATAGTGGTGAAGTCGGGGACGTAGAGCAGTGGCTCGAACCTCGAAACAAATTCTATTGTATTTGTGATTGATTTCCTTCTTGCTCTTTGTTGTCTTACATTCTTATATTTGTGCTAACACTTGCTTTGTCTTCATTATTGTATTCATTTCATATTCTTACATTTTTGGTCTCTACTCATATCAATAAGGAAGCAATTAAACATCTCAACTCATAATCTAGAGGAATCAAAGAGCCCTTCACGGAAAATTCGACTTCAATTTTTTGTTTTGAGTGACCACTTGCATCATTCATCTTAACTTGTTTAAAAAGAGCATTAGATTAATATTAACACCTATTCACCCCCCTCTAGGTGTTTTATATATATATATATATATATGAGGATTTCCTTATTTGGATTATCCCCTTGACGTACTAGTCCTGAGTGGCTGTGGGTCAGATGCTCTTCGAAGGAAGGAAACTTCAGGTAACACTTTTATTCAACGTTATTCATGCTTGAAATTTAAATGCTAACTTGGAGCAACTCGGATTATGTATACACGGTCAACGCTTCGTAGGACACAAAGTATATCTATGAGAGTTTACTTGTTTGGATTATTCCCTCGACGTACTAATCTCATTGGGGCAAAAGTCGTGTAAATACAAACTAATTTACCCCCTTCTTATTTATGCATCTAACACTGTCTTTGAGAATGTTACATTGCGTGCCTGTATATGCATCTTACTACTACAACTGACCCCTGTCCTTTAATGGGTCTGGGATTTCCCCACTCAGAGGAAGCAACAAGGTTTCACTTACATACATCCATGTTACTCCGAGCAGGATTTCCCCCACTCGATGTCCGGGCTCTGCCGCAGGGATTTTCTCCTCCCAGAGTTCCGACTTCATGACTCTGTTGATAAGATTTTCCCCACTCAGAGGCACATATGATCCGACTCTGCAGCAAGGATCTTTCTCTTTCGGAGGCTCAACTTCGCAGCAGATATTTCCCCACTCGGAGGATAAAACTTACAGGTACTGCTAATGGAACCACCGCCACTCAGGAGAACAACAAACATACCAAATAATCCACGCGTCAAGTCAAAATCCCCGAAGTCAAAGACAAGCACTCCGAAGAGACGCAGTCAATTGCAAACTAAACCGATAGTAAAATAAATTAGGCAAAATTCATATAAATATTTATTCCAAATCTTTTCATTCCAATTACATTACTTGATTACATCTAACATGAGCAATACAAGATTGTGTCACATTCTTGTGTGAAAATTTTTGAAAAGAAATACTAATCAAGCTCCTATCCATCTATGCCCCATAGGGTTTCCTCAAAGGACATGCCACGCCCTGCTTCCTAAATACGCGTAAACGGAGTCGCGACGAAGGTCAGCGACGTATGTACGCAAAAAACATACCCACGCACATACGCTAAGCCTTAAGTAACCTGAACAAACTACAAAATCTGCTACGATAAATCAATATCACTGCAATGTGACATATAAATATCCAACACAATGATAACAGATGAATAAAGGAAAGAAAATGGCAACTGAATGCGATAAAATAGAATCAGAAAATAACATGAATAAAATAGCAAGAATACCTATAACCAAGAAAAGAGAAAATCTAACTCCTCGCGAAGCATACGATCACACGAACACCTGAACATATAAGAAGATGTCCAATACCCTGGACATGTGAATCCAGGGTCGTCAGAAGCGACCTAATGAGTATGTGTGTAAAGAGAAGGTGTTCGTGCATAATAACACAAGCAATAACAACATGATACTGAAATGAAATATATAGAATAATCAATGTCAAGAACAAAGTTATAAACGATATATAACTGGTATCCTGACCACTAATGTCAATATGCATAACCTAACATATGTCACTAGTCTGGTATACAATCCGGTCATGTGTACATTCTACGTCATAAGGCAGGGTATCAATTCAGAGCATAACACTATAACTGAAGAATATAAAGGGATTGCATTTTAAGTTACTCAATAATAATCAGTATCATTTGATATTTTTAATCGCCTCCCTACCAGTGCCTCACATCACTGATAGTCCATACTAGAGTTCGCACTCTGGCAGAACTTACTCGGGCCTGATATGTGAGTACCAAGACCCGAACAAAGGGAGACCAATTATCACACGTCCTATATTATTACTGTTTGATTTTTACGTTCTTATGTTATTCTTGTCCCTTTCCCACCGGCGTCCCACAACACTGACAGTTCACGCTGGAGCCCGCACTTTTTAGTAAACTAATCCGAAGTCCGATATACAGGTACCATTATTCGAATAGGAGAGAGACCAAATAACATATGCTCTTGGTGTTATTATCATACAGGCATGTGGTGTGTGTTAATATGCACTGAGAATGCTTATCACGATAACACCAGGCAGCACAGGCAGGAGGGAGGAAGTAGCCCTACAGATTCAAGAGGTGGCCCCCACCACGTGTGTGGTGTGGCATTTTGCTCCATGTGGCACTTTGCTCTGAGGTTTGATACAGGAGGTAGCCCTACAGATTCAAGAGGTGGCCCCACAGATTCAAGAGGTGGCCCCATCACGTGTGTGGTGTGGTACTTTGCTCTGGTGGCACTTTGCTCTGTGTGGGAATGAATTCTAGAGGTGGCCCCCACGGATTCAAGAGGTGGTCCCCACCATGTATATGGTGTGGCACATTACTCGTGGGGGCACTTAGTTTCATTCAGGATCCGCCAGACGCTAACCGATTGTGGGGATACATCCTCGTCATCCCGATACCAGGCAGCATGCTTCGCCGGACGCTGGTATGATTGTGCTATTAACAGAGTAACAGTGCAGGGAACATGAGTACATGGGATACAAGGAGTTCAGGGGTATAGGGAGTTCAGAGTACAGGAGTACCAGATGTCTGGTAGCAGTATAATAATCATGCCAAGGTCCCCGTAAAAGTAAAAATCATGAATATGTATGTAATACAGGTGTCAGGTGTAATAGTATCCAGTCAGGTGTCACA